>SRLM01000020.1:0-78594 GCA_015708895.1 Populus ilicifolia
TATAAAACCATGATAAAAATGCACTTTTGAGTACTAATCATGTAGCCATCCTTTTACATCTTAGTCAAAAATTGTATACACCAAATTGGTGCTATTTGCCTAACTCCTTGTCTTTTGCATGGATGTTTGCCTATAAATAGGCAATGCATCCAAGCATTATACATATAAAAGAAGAGAAAGAAAAGAGGGTGAGGAGAGAGTAATCCTACAAAATTGTGAGGTATGTGTGAGATAGTAAGTGAGGTGTTTTCTCCTAATAATAGAGAGATTTTTGTTGTTCTCCTATTATTAGAGAGAAGTTGTATTCCCACATTACTTAGTAAAATCCTTCTATATTTGCTTATGGACGTAGCCCAATTGGGTAAACCACGTAAATTCTTGTGTGTCTCATTTCTCATTTATCCTATCTCTTACCTTTTGTCTTGTCGGGTTTGCATGTCAGCATCCTAACAGTGGTATCAGAGCCTCTTGGTTGGTGTTGTTAATACACAAAAGTTATTTGTATATACGTTTACTATTCACATATATGGCACTATTCAGCTATACGGTACTGTTCACGTATGTTACTGTTGGCATATATAGAAAGTCAGTACGGTGATTAAATACAGTCTAGGAAGTTCTGTCTAAGGAGATTGGGTTTTAAGCGAGACCGTTTCTGACCCCTCCAATCTTTCCAAGGAACTTACTTAGTGAAGTATTATTCACACGATACTATTTCTATATACGTTACAGATCTGTAAAACAGTGATAGCTGAATAGATCTTGGTGAATACAATGGCAGCAAAGTACGAGATTGAGAGGTTTAATGGGAGCAATTTCTCACTATGAAAAATGAGAATCACAGCAATCTTAAGGAAAGACAATTGCTTGGCAGCAATTGGGGATCGACCCGCAAAGATCACTGATGATGCAAAATGGAATGAGATGGATTGCAATGTTATTGCTAACATACATTTAGCATTAGCCGATGAAGAATTATCAAGTGTGGCGGAGAAAAAAAACAACTAAGGAGATATGGGAGACTCTAACAAAGCTATACGAGTCCAAGTCTTTGCACAATAAGATTTTCTTAAAGCGGAGACTTTACACCCTTCAAATGGTAGAAACCACGTCGGTGACTGACCACATCAACACAATAAGAACTCTATTTTCACAACTCACTACATTGGATCAACAAATAGAGGAAAATGAACATGTAGAGCTTCTACTTCAAAGTCTTCCTGATTCGTATGATCAAGTCATTATCAACTTGACAAATAATATCCTCTCAGATTATCTAGTCTTCGATGATGTTGCAACCGCTATCTTGGAAGAAGAAAATAGACGCAAAAATAAAGGAGATAAAAATAGTTCAAACCAAGTAGAGGCATTGTTGGTGTCAAGAGGAAGATCAATGGAGCGTGGCTCTAGTGGGAGTCAAAGGCAGGGGAGGTCCAAATCAAGAAGTAAGAAGGCTGTGAAATGCTACAATTATGGCAAAAAGGGCACTTTAAAAAGGATTGTTGGTTTAAAAAGGGTATAGAGAATGCTGCAGAGTCATCAAAATCTCAAGGATGTGTTGCGAGCACCTTAGAAGATGGAGAGATTTTATATAGTGAAGCAGCAACAATCTCTACAGATAAAGAAGAGCTCACTGAGGTTTGGCTAATGGATTCAGGAGCAACATGGCATATGACTCCTAATCGAGATTGGTTCCATACATATAAACCTATCTCTGGAGGCAAAGTGGTCATGGGTGATAATCATGCTTTAGAGATTGTTGGCATTGGCACCATTAAATTGAAGATGTATGATGGCTTAATTCGTACTATTTAAGAAATACGACATGTGAAAGACTTAAAGAAGAATCTTTTGTCTATAAGACAATTTGATAGTCTTGGCTGTAAGATCTGAACAGACAATGGAATCATGAAAATCATCAAAGGAGCGCTGGTGGTTTTAAAGGCAAGAAAACAGTTGCAAATGTATTTGCATTAATGGGAGAAACACATCATGAGATAGAAGCATTAATTGCATCAGCCAATCCTACAGAAGAGAAAACGATGATGTGGCATCAAAAACTAGGTCACATGTTAGAGAAAGGTTTAAAAGTTCTCTCTGATCAGAAGTTACTCCCTGGACTTACAAAGGTTACTTTACCTTTTGTGAGCACTATGTTATAAGTAAACAGCACAGGTTGAAGTTTGGCACATCAACAACTAAGAGCAAATACATCTTAGACCTGATTCACTCTGATGTTTGGCAAGCACCGGTTGTATCCTTGGAAGGAGCAAGATACTTTATATCATTCATAGATGACTTCTCCAGGAGATGTTAGGTGTATCCAATTAGAAGGAAGGCAGAGTCTTTTAAACTTTCAAAGCGCTGGTGGAACTTGAATCTGAAAAGAAGATCAAGTGTTTGAGGACTGACAATGGAGAAGAATATACCAGTGATGAATTTGATAACTTCTATCAATATGAAGGTATCAAAAGGCAGTTCACAACGGCATACACTCCACAGCAAAATGGAGTGGCAGAGCAGATGAACAAAACTCTGTTAGAAAGAACAAGAGCAATGTTGAAGGCTGTAGGTCTAAGAAAGTCATTCTGGGCATAAGCAGTGAATACCGCCTGTTATGTGATAAATCGATCTCCATCAACTGCAATTGAGCTGAAGACACCGATGGAGATGTGGACTGGAAAACCAGCTGATTATTCTCGATTGCATATATTTGGAAGTCCTGTGTATGTGATGTACAATACACAAGAAGTGAGCAAGCTGGATTCAAAATCCAGAAAATATGTATTCTTGGGATATACTGATGGAGTGAAGGGGTATCGCTTGTGGGATCCCACTACCCACAAGGTAGTTATCAGCAGAGATGTCATATTTGCAGAAGGTAAATGCAAATGGAAGAACATAATAGCATTCTAAAGGAGACTACCGCAGTCGATGTGGAAAATACTCAGAATCATGTTTCTTCCAAAGTTGTACCAGAGCATGAAGAGCAAGAACAAATAGAGTTTGAAACTCCTAAAGTTCGGCGGTCGACTCGTGAAAGAAGACCACCAGCTTGGCACTCGGAATATGTTACTAAAAGTAACATTGCATACTGTCTTCTAATAGAGGATGGAGAGCCATCAACTTTTCATGAGGCTATCAAAAGCATAGATGTATCTATGTGGATGACAGCAATGCAAGAAGAGATTGAAGCTCTGCACAAGAATACTGCTTGGGATTTTGTTTCACTACCACAAGGAAAAAAGGCCATTGGCAACAAATGGGTCTACAAGATAAAATGTGATGGCAATGATCAAGTGGAGCGGGATCGTGCAAGATTGGTGGTGAAAATATATGCTCAGAAAAAAGGAATAGACTTCAATGAGATATTTTTTTCGGTGGTACGACTTACAACAATTAGAGTAGTCTTGGCAATGTGTGCTATATTTGATCTTCACTTGGAGTAGTTAGACGTGAAAACTGCATTTCTTCATGGAGAACTTGAAAAAGAAATTTATATGCTCCAACCAGAGGGTTATGCTAAAATAGGCAAGGAGAACTTGGTTTGTAGGTTGAACAAATCTCTATACGATCTCAAGCAGGCGCCGAGGTGTTGATACAAAAGATTTGATTTCTTCATAATTATCCTTGGGTACAACAGACTCCGTTCAGACCATTGTACGTATTACAAGAGGTTTGAAGAAGATTTCATCATTTTGTTGTTGTACGTGGATGACATGTTGGTGATAGGCCCCAACAAAGATCGAGTCCAAGAATTGAAGGCACAGTTGGCTAGGGAGTTTGATATGAAGGACTTAAGACCAGCAAACAAGATTCTAAGGATGCAAATTTACCAAGACGAAAGTAAGAGGAAGATTTGGCTTTCTTAGAAGAATTATTTGAAAAAGATCTTGCGACGCTTCAACATGCAAGATTGTAAGCCAATTTCCATCCCACTTCCTATTAACTTCAAATTATCCTCAAGTATGTCTCCTAGCAATAAAATAGAGAGGATGGAGATGTCTCGAGTAATGTATGCATCAGCAATAGGAAGTTTAATGTTTTCCATGATATGTACAAGACCAAACATTGCACAAGCAGTGGGAGCAACTAGTCGATACATGGCAAATCCTGGTAAAGAGCATTGGAATACTATTAAAAGGATCTTGAGATATATCAAGGGTACCTCAGATGCTGCATTACGTTATGGAGGATCAAAATTTACTATCAGAGGATATGTTGATTCAGATTTTGCTAGTGACCTTGAGAAAAGGAAGTCTACTACAGGCTATGTGTTCATAATTGCAGGAGGAGTTGTGAGCTGGATTTCTAAACTACAGACTGTTGTAGCATTATCCACAACAGAAACTGAGTACATGGCAGCTACACAAGCTTGTAAAGAAGCAATATGGATGAAGAAACTTATAGAGGAGCTCGGGCACAAACAAGAGAATATTCTTTTGTATTGTGATAATCAAAGTGTCTTGCATATTGTAAGGAATCCAGCGTTTCATTCAAGAACAAAACACATAGATGTTCAGTATCACTTTGTTCGTGAAGTGGTGGAAGATGGAAGTGGAGATTTTCAGAAGATTCACACAAAGGAAAACCCAGCAGATGCTTTGACGAAACCGGTCAACACTAATAAGTATATATGGTGCAGATCCTCTTATGGCCTAACGAAACATAAGCAGCATGAAGATGGCAAGTATAGAAAGGATA
This sequence comes from Populus ilicifolia, assembly GCA_015708895.1. NCBI lineage: Eukaryota > Viridiplantae > Streptophyta > Magnoliopsida > Malpighiales > Salicaceae > Populus > Populus ilicifolia. Next base: position 4,705 of record SRLM01000020.1, read on the forward strand.
GAAGAAGCACAAATGATCAAGTGTGAAGACTTGATTAAATCATCAAAGTCTTTAAGTGGGAGAATGTGAAGCCAACCACCTCAGTAAAAAATGGTGGGAGAAGGTGTAGCCATCCTTTTACACGTTAGTCAAAATTGTATACACCAAATTGGTGCTATTTGACTAACTTCTTGTCTTTTGCATGGATGCTTGCCTATAAATAAGCAATGCATCCAAGCATTATACATATCACAAGAAAAGAAAGAAAAGAGGGTGAGGAGAGAGTAATCCCATAAAATTATGAGGTATTTATGCGATAGTAAGTGAGGTGTTTTCTCCTAATAATAGAAAGATTTTTGTTGTTCTTCTATTATTAGAGAGAAGTTGTATTCCCACATTACTTAGTAAAATCCTTCTATACTTGCTTGTGGACGTAGCCCAATTGGGTGAACCACGTAAATTCTTGTGTGTCTCATTTCTCATTTATCTTGTCTCTTATCTTTTGTCTTGTCGGGTTTGCATGCCAGCATCCTAACAGACTTGAATATCTTCAGATTGGTGTTTTTACAACGTTGAGACATTTCAATGTTGTGCACATAAATCTATCTCATTTGCAGCTCTTTTGGGATGATAAATTATTTTATAAAAATTTGAGAAATACACATGCCAAAATTACTAGTCCTACCAAACACTGATGAACCTGTAATAAGGAATTTCATCGAGCATCTGACACCCTTTATTGAACCTCTCCACTGATGTCATGTTTACCAGTATCTTGTTTAGAATTTCATCGACTTTGAAAATTGGACCCAATTTGATGGCATGTTTAACGTTCGGAAACGTCTAGGGGTTATGAAAATGGAAACTCATGAACATTAATTTTCTTGAACAGTTTATGAAAATTGGACCCTATTTGAGTTTCATGAAGTAACTTAATAAAACGTCGAGAAGAGGCTGTCCCTTCATTTTCATGGAAACCCTTGAACATTTATTTTATGGGACCACTCAAACCGCAGTCCTGGACTGCACATCATTACGGGGTCAAGCTTACTTTTCCACCACAGGTTTGCTCATGAACCAGCTAATTATTCCTCCCAATTGTCATAATTCGAAGGAGCCAAATTCTTCAGCGACATAGACTTAAAATCTGAATATAGCATGCATACACAAGTGGTTGATGTTACATTTTGAGAATGAAACGTTCATCATAAAACTTCAAGTTTTTTAAAAGTAATCTAAATTTAATTATTAATTAAATTTAACACGATAACAAGGCCATTCTGACCCAACAACTCATAAAATATATTAAAATCTAATTTCACTCGATAACATAAGAAAATCGATTGTAGATAAAAGAGAGTGTTGGAGAAAGTATCATGCATCTAATACATATAAAAAAACAAAACAATATATTTAAAGGATTGATTGGATTGCAAATTACAAAGCATAATGAAAAAGAGGAAAGTGGTAATTAGAAACTAGGATGGAAAATACTTTGGAAATAACAAAAAAGAAATTATTGGGAGATATGGTTGATTTGTCGTTGTGGAATTTATAAATCCTTTGACTTGGAAAATGAATGATGACGCGTTTATTTCATGAACATGCGAGTTGACTCTTGACTTGGGAGATGAATTCTTATGGGTCATAAATTCGTGAAAAAAATAGACTTTTTATAGGTGCATTCAAAGCTCTGAGCTAGGGTGATTGGGATGGTTTTTTGGTTAACTGAGTGGTTGGACGTTGACCTGAAAAACAAGTCCTCTAAAGGAAAAGAGATTTTTTACTGCTGAAGTTAATAAATATAGGAGAAGAGAATAATACATAGAAAAAGTAAAATGAAGTTCTTTAAGAGTAATCTAAATTTAATTCTTCTGTCTTTTATCTTCTATCTCAACTAAATCTTACTCTCTCAATACTGCTTTATTCACATCCATTCCTGCCTCTATGATCCCTGCACCATCCTCTTCCAAACATACACCACGTACAATATCTGGTGTAAGCTATTATTGTTGGGTATTTTGTCTATTGTTTTTGTTATGGTGATGCCGAATGCTTTTTAAAAGTATTTTTTTAAAGATTTTGTATTCATCAACATATGAAAACCATAAAAAAAACACTTAAAAATATACCAGTTTGATGCTTCTCCATACTAAACAAGCTATTGAAATATCTGCAAACTCAGGATCAACCGCAATGCCAAGCAACTTCAAACACAATGGATGATATATATCATAATCACCAATTGAACATGAGTTAAAAGTGTCTGTACAAGTTGCCTTTCCAAAAGAGAAGTTTTAGAATTTATATAAAATCATTCAAATAGCCTCATCTAATACAGCTTAAGTTTTTTATGACAGCCTCTCATCTCAAATCAAGTAGTTCAAATAACATCTGTATCTTCCTTCTTTTCAAGAAGTTTTAGATTCGAACATCTCTGTAGCTAAAAATATAATTCTCTTATCAAAAGCCCTTAACATTTACAAAAAAAAAAAAAAACCTCCAACTATAATTAAGATTAAAAATATTACATAAATATAAAAATTAAAATTAAAAACCTAGCTAATACTAGTTAATAAGAAAAGTAAATAAAAAATAAAATCAAACAAAATCTGATGATACATGAAATATATATATATATATATATATATATTTCCCTACATATTTCAATTAATATCCTAGATATTTATATTTATTCTTATAAATTGCGGGGTCGAACTTACTTTTCCACTAAATGTTTGCTCATGAACCAGTACAATGAGTCCCCTCCATTGTCATTCTTCGAACGAGACTAAATATTCATCGGCGCAGACAACTTTGAATATTGCATTCATATATGCAAGTGGTTGATGTAACTTAAGTGTTGAAAATTTGATACATTAAAGGATAATATTCCAAGACAAGGTTGTGAAATACACTTTTTTTTATAAAATATATAATATAAACTCAAATCATAAATTTAAATTATAAAATCATAAAATTATAAGTAAAATATTTTAATTAATTATATATTAATAATTTTAATCAAGTAGTAAATAATGATATATCATAATTAAAATAAAAGTGAAATAAATAATAGAAAAGCTAAACACTTTAAAATACAAAATTCAAATAAAAATTCATATATAATTTAAATAAATTAAAAATACAATACAAATTTTGCTTACCTGTTGCATATATACAAGTGGTTGATATAACTTAAGTATTTAAATGACTTCAAAAAACAACGAGGAACCTTATCGACTTTGAAAAATGTACCCTATTCGATATCACGTGGTTGTGAAAATGGAGACTCATGAACATTAATTTTCTTGAACCAATTAAACCTTAGTTGACTTGAAACCAATGTGGGGATCAAATGTTGGTTGATGAATCTGAAAAAGGTTCTCATTGAGTCTGAAAGCATCTTAAGGATGTAAGGATTCCTTACTTTCCTATTTAATGTTTGATCCATAGAGCATCACAGCAAGCCATTTGATCTCAACTTAAATCTGCAAGACCCCATTGAAACTGAAGCTTCCAATAGCATGAGTTCATTCATATTGTGGTTTCTTTCCTTTCAAATAATTCAACACTCTTTCTCATTCTCATTAGCTAGAGGAGGAAGCGAGACAGACAAGCTCTCGCTACTAGCTTTCAAGGCTCAAATCTCAGATCCCCCAAAAAAACTAGGCTCGTGGAATGAATCCTTACACTTCTGCCAGTGGTCAGGAGTAACATGTGGAGGACGCAATGAAAGAGTCATACAGCTTGACCTACACTCCAGCCAACTGGTGGGCAGCCTATCTCCCTCCATTGGGAACTTGAGTTTTCTTAGGCTACTAAGCTTGGAAAACAACAGTTTCACCAATACTATCCCCCAAGAAGTAGGTCGTTTGGTTCGGCTACAGACACTGATCCTTGGGAACAACTCGTTCAGTGGTGAAATCCCGGCTAACATTTCTCATTGCTTAAACCTCCTGAAGCTTAATTTAGAAGGAAACAATCTTACCGGCGACCTTCCTGCCCGACTTGGATCGTTATCAAAGCTGCAGGTGTTTAATTTTAGAAAGAACAATCTAGGTGGCAAGATACCACCCTCTTTTGAAAATCTTTCATCTATCATTGAAATTGATGGAACACTTAATAATTTACAAGGGGGTATTCCCAGTAGTATTGGGAAACTGAAAACATTGAACTTCTTTTCACTAGGCTCGAATAATCTGAGAGGTACAATCCCTCCCTCCCTATACAATATTTCTTCTCTCATTCATTTCTCTCTGCCTCATAACCAATTTCATGGTACACTTCCTCCAAACATTGGCCTAACTCTTCCAAATCTAGAATTTCTTGGCATTCACAACAATCGATTAAGTGGACAACTCCCAGCAACCCTCTTAAATGCCTCAAAATTTACTGAGATTTATCTTTCATACAACGAATTCAACGGCAAAGTTCCCCCTTTAGCAAGCATGCCTAACTTGAGGATTCTTTCAATGGAAGAAATAGGGCTTGGAAATGTTGAGGATGATGATTTGTCCTTTCTCTACACCCTCTCAAACAGCAGCAAGTTGGAAGCTTTGTATATAGATAATAACAATTTTGGAGGGGTGCTGCCTGATATAATTAGCAACTTCTCAACAAAGCTCGAGCAGATGACATTCGGAAGCAATCAAATCCGAGGAAGCATTTGTTGGTGGGAGAAACCACTTGTGGTGGCTTTGAAACACTCAGATGGGATAAAACACACTCTTTTATTTCAAGAACAAAGCTTACAATTACATAAACAAAAGCTTACAACAAGCTCTCTCTTTCTCTCTAGTGTTTCTCTCAATCTCTCCACACAGAATTGTATAAACTTAGCTATCTATTTATACATGAAATCAAAACAAGAAAATTCAACTTTCAAGTGTGAAGGCAGTTTGTGACCGACGGTGTGAAAGCGGCCGGCGGCCGGTGGCTGGCGGCTGGTCGGTTGGTGGCTGGGCGGTGACAGCTGGTGGCTGCCTTCCTTGACCTTCTAGTGGATTGAGTTTACTTCAACAAATCTCCCCTTTAAACTCAATCGAGGGATGTTATTCCAAGCATGAATTTCAATCTGATAAATACTTCTCTCTTCAATGGCTTGGTAAAAATATCTGCAACTTGATCATCTGTCTTGCAGGATATCAGCTCGACTTCTTTGTTCTTTACATGCTCTCGGATAAAATGATGACGTGTATCAATATGTTTACTTCTTTCATGATACACCGGGTTCTTTGCCAATGCAATCGCTGATCGATTATCGATATAAATCTCTGTAGGATTTTCTTGAGGAAATCCCAAAAACTTCAGCAAATTCCTTAACCATATTAAATGGCATACAGCTGAGTTGGCAGCAACATACTCAGCTTCACAGCTTGATAACGTGACAATTGATTGCTTCTTGGATGACCATGTGAAAGATGTATCTCCCACGAAAAATACAAACCCTGTTGTACTTTTTCTTTCATCCAGATCTCTACCCCAATCACTATCCGAGTAGCCAGTAAGATTGAAATTTGTACTTGAGGTATAAAACATACCTTCATTTATTGTGCCTTTGATGTAGCGAAGAATTCTCTTGGCTGCATTCAAATGAGACTGGTCTGGCTTCTCCATATATCTGCTGATCAGTCCGACTCCGTAGAGTATATCTGGTCTGGTACATGTCAAGTACCTTAAGCTTCTCACTAAGCTTTTGAAGTAAGTTGGATCAACATTTCCAACTTTACTTTTCCTCAATTCCACTCCATTCTCAACTGGAGTTGATACCGGATTGCAACTTTCCATCTTGAACCTTTCAAGAATATCTTTGGCATAACTTCTTTGGGATACAAAAATCCCTTCTTCTTTCTGCACCACTTCCAAGCCAAGAAAATGTGCCATCAGACCAATGTCTGTCATCTCAAACTCTTGTACCATGCTTTTCTTGAAGTCTTCGAACATGGTAGGATTGTTGCCGGTGAATATCAAGTCATCAACATATAGGCACACAAATAATATGCTGCCATCTGCTTCTTTCTTCACATAAATTGCGTGTTCATATGGACATTTTTCAAATCCATTATCTTGAAAATACCTGTCAATTCTGGTATTCCAAGCACGCGGAGCTTGCTTCAAACCGTAGAGGGCTTTCTTCAACTTGTATACTTTGCCTTCATTTTCAGCATCAATGTATCCAAGTGGTTGTTCAACATAAATCTCTTCTTCTAGGAAGCCATTCAGAAATGCTGACTTCACATCAAGTTGATAGATCTTCCATCTATGTTGTGCTGCTAATGAGATCATCAGTCTGATTGTCTCTAACCGGGCTACTGGAGCAAACACTTCTCCATAGTCAATGCCTTCTCTCTGTTTGTAGCCTTTCGCCACTAATCTTGCTTTGTATCTTTGCACTTCTCCTTTTGCATTCTTCTTTGTCTTATAGACCCATTTGACACCTATTGCTTTCTTGTTTTCTGGTAGATAAGTCAGCTTCCAGGTATCATTCTTCTCAATGGCATGTATTTCTTCATCCATTGCTTTTATCCACTTCTCTTCTGTGATAGCTTCATTGAAGCTAAGTGGGTCACTATCTGCAAAAAAACAAAATAGAGTTGTATCTTCCATTACTTGAGTGGCGTCATACAGCTCTTCTAGATTTCTCATCCTTCTTGGTCCTTCTGATGAGGATGCTGATGATGGTTCTGGTAATGATGGTATTGATGATGATTCTGGCGTGTTTCTCCTGTTGAATACAGGAAATCTGTGTACCGGACTTTGTGGCTCATCTTCTGGTACTATTGGACCTTCTGCAAGTACTGTTGGTACTTCTTCATCTTCAAGGATCAAATCAGTGCTGATCCATTTAACTGCTTCTTGGTCATCATTCCATTGCCAAGTTTTATCTTCTTCAAAGATAACATCTCTACTCATAATTACCTTCTTGGTGATGGGATTATACAGCTTGTATCCCATTCTTCTCTCACCATATCCGACAAAGATGCATTTCTCACTTTTATCATCGAGTTTAGTCCTTCTTGCATCTGGGATCTTTGCATATGCCACACAACCAAAGACTCGAAGGTGAGTAACACTTGGTTTGTGACCACTCCATGCTTCTTGTGGAGTGACAACTTGCAAACTTCTGGTTGGGCAGCGGTTCAGCAAATATACTGCACATGATACAGCTTCAGCCCAGTATTGCTTGGGCAGCTTCTTTGCTTTGAGTAGACTTCTTGCCATATCAAGAATTGTTCGATTCTTCCTCTCAGCTACACCATTCAGCTGTGGTGTATAAGCCGGTGTTGTCTGATGTCTGATGCCTTGTTGTGTACAAAAGGCTTCAAAGTCATTTGCTGTATATTCTCCACCTTGATCAGATCTTACGGTTCTGATCTTGTAGCCACTTTGCTTCTCAACAATTGCTTTAAAATCTTTAAAACAATCGAACACTTCTGATTTCCTCTTCAAAAAATATACCCATGTCTTTCTGCTAAAATCATCAATGAAAGTGAGGAAGTACCTATTCTGTCCAGTTGACATAGGCTTTATAGGACCACACACATCTGTGTGCACTAACTCCAGTGGCTTCTTTGCTTTCCAATTGACTTCTTTGGCAAAACTGGATCTGTGATGTTTGCTGAGGACACAACTTTCACAGACTTCTTCTGGATGATCAATGTGGGGCATACCTTTGACCATCTTTTTGCTTGCTAGCATCTTCAGACTTGTGAAATTCAGATGTCCAAGCCTCAGGTGCCAAAGCCATTCTTCATTGTTGGTGATGGCACTCAAACACTTTGCTGCATCATATTGGATGTTTAAAGGAAACATCCTATTCTTGGACATTTTCACATAGGCAATTAATCTCCCATTGTAGTCTGTAATTGTCAGATGACAATTCTTCATGTAAAGTGTATAGCCTCTCTCCAAAAGTTGACCTATGCTCACCAAGTTCTGCTTTATGGCTGGGACATAGTAGACATCGGCGATGTAGCTATGATCGCCATTCTTCAACTTGATTGGGATGTTGCCTTTACCTTTGAATGGAACTTTTGACGTATCTCCAAAGGTGACAAAACCTTGTATGGTCTCATCTAGATCACCAAATAAATCTCGTTGGCCACACATGTGATTGCTAGCTCCAGAATCAAGATACCAAATATTCTCTTGATTCTTGTCAAGTCCTTGTTGGACAAATAATGCAGCTGCTCCTCTGTTGTTGACATTCTCTTCTGCATAGTTGACTTGCTCACGTATCAGTGGAGCTTTCTTTTGACATTCAGTGCTATAGTGCCCAAATTGATTGCAATTATAACACTGAATATTCCTCTTGTCATGGTTATTGTAACCACCTCCTCTTCCTCTAGGAGTGAATGCTTGTTGTCCTCGACCTCCTCTAGTGGTGTTTCTACCACCTCTTCCTCTAAAACCTGTATTCCAAGAACCTCTGCCTTGAAATCGCTGAAATCCTCCTCGTGTTTGTTGACTTCTTCCTCGAGTGGTGTATCCACTTGTTGAAGTCTTCCCTTGCTCATATTTGTCTTTGAGAGACAATTTTGCTTGTAAGGCATGCTCAATTGCCTTATCTCCATTTCTTTTTACAATCTTCTGCTCATGAGCTTGCAAAGAACTCATAAGTTCATCCACTGTTAACTTGTCCACTTCTTTGGATTCTTCAATAGCAACAACAACAAAATCAAATTTTGGATCTAGGGATCTCAAAATTTTCTCTGTAATTCGAGCATCTGAAAGGGCTTCTCCATTTCTTCTCATCTGATTGACTATCACCATAATTCTTGTGTGATAATCAGAAATGGATTCTGAGGACTTCATTTGTAACAATTCAAATTCACCTCGCAAAGATTGGAGACGAATCTTCTTTATTCTGTCAGCACCTTTGTATTTTTGTTGAAGAGCCTCCCATATTTCTTTTGATGTTTCTGCGGAAGCAATGATTTCAAATGTCGCTTCATCAAGACCTTGATAAATGATGGTCTTTGCTTTGTTGTCTTTCTTTCTATTGGCTTTGAGGACTTGCTTCTGTACCTCTGGTAAAGCATCTTCTGATTCTTTGGACTCTGGTTCATCATAACCATATTGCACAATGTCTATACACTCTTGTGAACCAAGGAATGCCTTCAATCTGATGCACCAACTATCATAGTTGTCTTTGGTTAGCTTCGGGATGAGTGTTTGTGCATTTTTTGTAGTCATTTTGCTCTTTAAATGACTATATCACCTTCTTAAGAGTTGAATTTGGCAAAACTAACACCGTAGATGGATCTGGAATGGTCCAAATAGTAGGGAACCGGTTTGACTTTGTAGAAAATGGGTCAAAAATGAGGTGAACCAGTCCAAAAACCAATTAGGGTGGTTTGCTGGGTTGAACCGGGAATATTCCAAGGAATATTCTTTTTTTGACTTTGACTTTAGAATATGGCTCGGAGCTTGGCTTGGCTCCGGAATATGGCTTGGAGCTCGGCTCGGCTTCAAATATGGCTCGCGGCTCGGCTCGTGGCTCGGCTCGGCGCGGCTCAAATATGGCGCGCGTGTGGCTCACTCGTCTTCTTCCTCGGGGCGCGTGGGCTACAGTGCTGAAACTTCAGACGGAGAGTGTGGTCCACCCCGTGCTCCGATTGACCTGATTTTTGCACCGTTGAGTTCGTATGGATGAGCTCTACACTTTGGAATGATCAAAACTTGTTTTTGACAACTTTGAAAATTTGGATATTTCCCAAAAATACCTCTGTTTTCTGACGAACAGAGCTCTGATACCAATTGTTGGTGGGAGAAACCACTTGTGGTGGCTTTGAAACACTCAGATGGGATAAAACACACTCTTTTATTTCAAGAACAAAGCTTACAATTACATAAACAAAAGCTTACAACAACCTCTCTCTTTCTCTCTAGTGTTTCTCTCAATCTCTCCACACAGAATTATATAAACTTAGCTATCTATTTATACACGAAATCAAAACAAGAAAATTCAACTTTCAAGTGTGAAGGCGGTTTGTGACCGACGATGTGAAAGCGGCCGGCGGCCGGTGGCTGGCGGCTGGCGGCTGGTCGGTTGGTGGCTGGGCGGTGACAGCTGGTGGCTGCCTTCCTTGACCTTCTAGTGGATTGAGTTTACTTCAACAGCATTCCTGATGGCATTGGAAATCTAGCAAGCTTGGATGCTTTGGGTTTGGAGAGAAATCATTTGACTGGCAGCATACCAAATTCTATTGGTAAATTACAAAATTTGGTTGAATTGTATCTGAATGCAAACAAATTATCAGGGAGCATCCCTTCTTCTTTAGGGAACATCACCTCGTTGCTGCAAATTAATTTTGATCAAAATAGTTTACAGGGAAGCATCCCTCCAAGCCTGGGAAACTGCAGGAACTTGTTGCTCTTGGCTCTCTCCCAAAACCATCTCAGTGGTCCCATACCAAAAGAGGTCCTTAGCATTTCATCATTGTCAACGCATTTGGTCCTGTCTGAAAATGAGCTGTCTGGTTCCCTTCCCTTTGAAGTGGGCAAGTTAGAGCATCTTGGACACATGGACATCTCGAAAAACAGGCTATCAGGGGAAATTCCCTCAAGTCTTGCCAGTTGCAAGAGTTTGGAACATTTGTCTTTGGATGGGAACTTCTTCCAAGGCCCCATTTCCGAGTCTTTGAGATCTTTGAGAGCACTTCAAGATCTTAATCTCTCTCACAACAACTTGACTGGCCAAATTCCAAAGTTTTTGGGGGATTTACAGTTGCAGAGTTTGGATCTCTCATTTAATGAACTTGAAGGTGAGGTGCCCATGCACGGTGTCTTTGAGAATACAAGTGCGGTTTCAATTTCAGGGAACAGGAATCTTTGTGGAGGAATTCTTCAGTTGAATCTGCCCACTTGCAGATCCAAGTCAACAAAGCTGGCACTGATAGTCGCTATTCCATGTGGCTTTATTGGATTAATCTTCATCACATCTCTTTTATTTTTGTGCTGCTTGAAAAAATCGTTGAGAAAAACAAAAAACGAGTTGTCATGTGAAATGCCATTCCGAACTGTAGCTTACAAAGACCTCCTTCAAGCAACTAATGGATTCTCTTCGGGCAATTTAGTTGGTGCTGGTAGTTTTGGGTCTGTGTATAAAGGAGTACTTGCATTTGATGGAGTGATTGTTGCTGTGAAAGTATTCAACTTGCTACGCGAAGGAGCTTCCAAAAGCTTCATGAGAGAATGTGCAGCCTTGCTAAACATCAGGCACCGGAATCTTGTCAAAGTATTATATGCATATGCTGGCGTTGATGTTCAAGGTGATGATTTTAAAGCTATTGTTTATGAGTTCATGATCAATGGAAGTCTAGAAGAATGGTTTCATCCAAACCAAACATTGGATCAGGAAGTGGATGGGCCAAGAAATCTTAATCTCATTCAGAGGTTAAACATTGCAATTGATGTGGCTAATGCGCTGGACTATTTGCACAACCAATGCAAAATGCCTATTCTTCATTGTGATCTTAAGCCAAGAAATGTTCTTCTCGATGGAGATATGACTGCTCATGTTGGGGACTTTGGATTGTTAAAGTTCCTTTCTGAAGCATCCTGTCAGTCATCTTCGAGTCAGACAAGCTCTGTTGGATTAAAAGGCACCGTCGGCTATGCAGCTCCCGGTAACATACAACTCTAGAGGGATACATATTCCATTATTTACAAGTTTTCTCTAGCATTTTAGCTCCAGGATCATAAACAACTCTGATTAATTAACCATTCAAACAAACTGACTGCAGAGTATGGCATCGGAAGCGAGGTGTCAACTTTCGGGGATGTATACAGCTATGGCATCCTACTGCTGGAGATGATTACTGGGAAGAGACCTACAGATAGCATGTTCAGAGATGGACTAGAACTTCACAGTTATGTTAAAATGGCATTACCTGACCGTGTAGTTGATGTCGCGGACCCAAAACTTCTGACAGAAGTTGATCAGGGAAAAGGCACTGATCAAATCGTGGAGTGTTTGATTTCAATCTGCAAGATAGGAGTGTTTTGCTCAGAAAAGTTTCCTAAAGAGAGAATGGACATTAGCAATGTTGTAGCTGAAATGAATCGAACTAAGGCCAATTTTCTTGGAAGGCATAGACTGCTATCCTAGAAGGTTCTTGCCCTGTAGTGTCCAGACGACTTCAAAGTGAATGGAAGACATGAGGAATGAAGTCTAAATATTGTAACTTGCTTATTTCCATCAGCATGAATCCTAGCTAGGTACTAGCCAGAAATGTCCCTGAAAGAGAGCACGAAACCTGTGTAAGTGCCTGTTTTTTTTCAAATAACATGTAATGTAATTAAATGTTATGCAAAAATTAAGCACTCTTCTTTTACATGTCGACTTTTACCTAACCTTTTTTTTGTTTTTGCTCTCTTATAATGATTGAAGATTACACATTATTGCCCTGCTTTAATATTTCCCCATTCATGCAAAAATAAACATTTTAATATTGATGCAATGGATTTTCCCCAAATTTGGATCAATCTATAATTTTGCTAGGAGATCATAGAAGCCCTATTTCCTGTAAGCTTAAATTTTCATAGCCATCTAAAAGCAATCAAGCAGGTCTCATGACCTGCTACGAGCCAAACCCATAAACAGGAAAAAGCCAAAATAGACAACATAACTGAACTTCCACTTGCAACAAAATTCACTAAAAGAAGCAATTTGGTCATTGTGTAGTCTCAGCTGAACTGAATGCATAACCTGAGCAGGTACATCGAGCGGGAATGAACTCACATCATTGAAGATTCAGGCATTCCTTTCTCTCCCAACAAAATAAACAACTCCACGCGAAGCTAGTTTTAAAATAATGGAAGGAAAGCACTTTTTCCTGCAGACTTTTCATGGCATATTTAAATTCATCAGCCCAATCCCCCAGACTTCTGAATTCTACAACAACTGACGAATAGAACCCCATAGACCCATACACTTTTTGTAAATGGACAAGCACAAAACAAGTGATTTCAATCCTCATTATCCTGATTACATAATACAAATATAGGATACATACTTACCTATATTATTTATTTTTTTATTATTTCTTCTTAACATATGTGGTATTTTCTTAAACAGTTCAATTGGAGGTTAGATTATTCAGTTAGTAGTGCTAAATCTGGATCATGCCTCCGTTGTATAATGAAGTAGCCAAATGAATACTTTTTGTTTTTTTTTTTAGAATACAGTGTGTGTTTCTCTTTTCTCAAGGTGGATGGATTTTATCCATGTTGTGCTGAGTTAAGTCTAATGGGCTGAAAGTTTAACAAACAACTAGATCAGTAATCAGCACTACAGGATTTCCTAAGAAGAAACTGAAATTCATGCCAAGAGGCATATACTACACGGATGGAACTAGAATAGCAGCTTTATCTCATATCCTATTCCTATGGTGTGAGTGGAGACAAAGATTATCCCACCTCTGTTATATACTAGTAGGAATATTTAATTTCTCACTTGACATTAATGGAGGCTTAATTGGTAGCATAAATCATTGCATGATTTATACCTCATGTTTTCTTAACCTTGTTTATAAATAGACAAGTTAAAGAGCTGAAGATGTAGAGTGAAAAACCAAGACAAAGAGAACAAAAGTGAAGAGAGAGCTTGAGTCTAGAATTGAGTTGAGAAGAGTTTTTTTTTTTCTTTATTTGAATTGTTTCTTTGAATGATTAATATAAATCAATAGCTCTGTAAATTAGATAAGTTGATGAACCACGTTATACATGTTTGAATGATTGAATATCTCAACAAATGAAACTAGATCGGTAACCACAAGAGAGTACTACTCTGGAGAATGGCAACCTCAAAATCTAAGTGAATATCGTCCCCTAGAAAGAACGAACTCGTGATCAGGATATCCGTGCATAGATGTCTGATTTCCCTTGTTTAATATAGCTCTGGCAATAAGAGATGATGTCTCCCCAAGTGTTCTCAAATAGTCCTGGAGATTAGATCAAAGATAGGTAATGATCCATATGCTGCTCCTTTTTGTTTGTACAGTCCCATCAACAACCAGCTTCCTCCTCCTCCAGCTCTGCTAGTATTTTAATTAGTTTAATTTAAAAAAATAATAATAATTTGTAATGAATATTTTGATGAATATTATTTAATATTATTTTACATTTTTAATGTTTAATACAAATTTATTTGGTTATTAAGTTTTTTTACTGTTAAGAAATAAATTTTTTTAATATTTGAAATAAATATCAATTGTATTACCGAGGGAACACGACCGTCAGTTTTTTACCAAGATTTGAAAAAAAATTACAGGTCGTGCCACAATCACCGACGGATACATTCCGTCGGTATTTACCCCGACTATTACCGACGGATTTATTCTGTCGATATTTTTCAAAGTTGGTAATATTTAACACCCATGCCATAATCACCTATGGATGGTCCGTCAATAAAGTTGGTAATATTTAACACCCATGCCATAATCACCGATGGATGGTCCGTCAATAATTATTGTTTAAAATACAGATGGAATTATTTTGTCGGCACATTTCTCGCGGGAATTTTTCTGGGGCGCTAAGCCGTTTGTAATATTGTCTGTGTTCTGTTGATGGTTGGTTTTTTTAATTGCAGACAGAATGGGCGACGGAATGAGAAATTATCGACAATAATGTCTCCGATGGACATATTCCGTTAATGACACCATCGGTAAAAATTTTACCGATGGTTCTTGTTCATCTCACCGACGAAATTAATCTGTTGATAAAATTGCTTAATGTTATAGTGATATGCAAGTGGTTGATGTTACATTTTAAGATGAAACGTTCATCATAAAACTTCCAAGTTTTTTAAAAGTAATCTAAATTTAATTCTTTTTTAAGACATGAAGGCCACCGTCACTTCTGTACTCACCAACTCTCTTTTATCTTCTATCTCACCTAAATCTTCCTCTCTCACTACTGCTTTATTCACATTCATTCTTGCCTCTATGATTTCTTGGATAAATGCTACTGTGTCATCTTAAGCATCTCATCTTCCCCGGAATTACTCTCTTCGCATAAATGATACTATTTCTTGAAAAACTATTTTCTTGACAACGTGACATCAATATGTATGCACTTGAAATCTAATTTCAACAAATTAGCCTCTAAGGGCACACACTCAATAAGTGATTATTTTCAATACGTGAAGTCTATCATTGATTCTACGTGAAGTCTATCATTGATTCTCTTGAAGCATGATGATAAAGGATTTAAGATCTATATTATAGCAGGTCTTAAATTTGTGCTAGGACATATATTTTTATAAAAACATAGAACTTCAGTTTTACTCGTTTATTTAGCCCACAAAGTACACTTTTTAAAAAATAGGGTTTCCTTGAATTCAAAAAAAAAAATTGAACGTTCTTTTTTATAGGAGGACATAATAACTCAAATTTTGCTTCCCTAATGCATATATGCAAGTGGTTGATGTAACATAAGTGTTGGAAATTTGACACAGGAAAAGGATAATATTCCAAGACGAACGTCATGTTACAATTAATAATAAAACTTTAAACGAGGGCCATTCTGACCCAACAATTTATAAAATATCTTAAAATATAATATCACTTGATAACATAAAAGAAAATTATTGTAAACAGAGGAGAGTGTTAGAAAAACTATTATACATTTAATAAATATAAAATATCTAAAAATTATAAAAGATTGAGTAAAAATTGACTAAATATATTTAAGAGACTGAGCGGATTGAAAATTATATAAAAACATAATAATAATAAAAAGTGGTAATTACACAAAAACAAAGAATAAAAAAAGATGGACAAGCACGTGTACCATGTCTTAAGGAACAAGAGAGTTCCAATGGAGAGTATTCACAAGTCTAGGACTGAGAAAGCAAGAGAGAAGACATTTCTGACAAGTTTGAAGCTAAGAGAGCGAAGAACATGGCAAGCACAAGGACCAGGAAGAGGAAAGTTAATTCAAAGCATGTTATAAATCCATTCAGGGCTAGGGTGCGACTCCATTCACTCTCTTGGCACGCATGAAACTTTCAAGAACTTCAACTAAAACTGAAACAAATATTTCCAGAAGTTTAACAAACAACTAGAATATTTACAGCAAGTTTAACAAACAACTAGATCAGTAAGCACTACAGGATTTCCTAAGAAGAAACTGGAATTCATGCCAAGAGGCATATGCTACACGGATGGAACTAGATTAGCAGCTTTATCTCATATGCTACATGGATGGAGCTAGATCGGTAACCACAAGAGACTACTACTACGGAGAGTGGCAACCTCAAAATCTATGGAAGTGAATATCGTCCCCTAGAAAGAAAGAACTCGTAATCAGGATGTCTGTTTATGGATGTCTGATTTCCCTTGTTTACTACAGCTCTGGCAATAAGAGATGCTGTCTCCCCCAGGGTTCTTAACCGCTCCTTCAGAATTACAGAAGGGTTCGAGAATGGTGTTCCTGCTGCCTGGTTTACACTGTGCCGCAGCTGGAACCAGCATTCACCCTGTTCACTCAGCACACAAAGCACATTTGGGTGAAGAGCATAAATGGAATGGGTACACATACACACCCACCCCCACACACACAAGAACAGCCACTAATCAAAGATCAAAGCCAAGTTATAACACTTTTGGAAGCTTTTCCACTATTTAAGATTATTCCAACTGCATTTGACCTCTGTACATTAAGAGTTGAAAGCTTTGCTACTGAATAATTTTAACCATTCAAAGAACACACAAATGGCATTTTCAAAGTGTGTATTGCACAGACACCCAATGAATTTAAAAGAGAAAAACTGTTTAACTCTTTAATATTTTGTTGCCTGTAAAATGGTTAATTCAAAAACAAGAGCTGGAAAGATAAGAAACTTTTACATGTATTTTCCACATGGAGAAGCATAGCAATGAATAAGAAGCCTATCACTAGGCTAAAACACTTCCAAAGAAGCCAATAATATAATAAGAGGACTGAACATGCAAGGAGATCCCATCTCATCAGCAGACATTCAAAACGGATCATGGACTCTTGTCAATCATTAAGCTTAACATCTATCATAATTAAAGAACAATATCTTAAGGTTTATCATATTTAAGTGGACAACATAACAAGCATAACATCCAAAAAAAAAAAATTGCTGAAGAAATCAGACACCAAATCAATAAATAACAGGCTTACCTTGGTAATAAAAAATATAAATTAAAATAAAAGTTCATGATGATTCAGTTTTTTATCCCATGCATTGCATATGCTGCATCAGCTGATTGAAATCATCAACTTCTTAGTCATTTTACACTTGCATAAGCAATTGGGGTTTGCCAGTGGACAAGGAAGTTGAAAGTGGAGAAACGAAATAGAGACAACCCGCTTCCACATTCAATTCAATGAAGTTTATTAGCATCATAACAATCACACCATTACGCAATGAAGTTTATACAAGAACATCATTTATAAACTACCTGAGCATTGTAACTCTGAAGTCCCACAACTGGAGAAACTATACATGCATCCTTACTCGCATAATCAACTTCAGCACTTTTATGAACCAAATGGCCAAGTGAATGGTAAGTCAAAAATGCAGCTCGAAAGTGGCCATCTGGTATCCTATATATAGGATACCATGCCACCGAGTACCTGAAAACATATCACATAACACGTCTATAAAATTTCTCTAGGCATGATTCAGTTATATAACAAGCTTCAATCCTATTAATGCACAGAATGACATTAAAGCTAGTCTTTTGTTTCATAACCAAAATGAAAAATGTGAGGCTAATTCCTAGAACTAGTTTTGTTACCAACCAGGATCTGGGGTGCAAATCATGGAGATTCAGAGAGGCCAAATTAGTTGGGTCCCCATACATTTTGTAACGAGAAGACGCATGACCTCTAGCAAGCTCTTGTATCCTGAAATTAACAGAATCAGTATGGAGATCCATCTGAAAGCTCCAGTAATATGTTAACTACAACTTCAAATAAGAGGTAAGAAGAGTACTTCTCATATAATGGTCGTCTTTGCTGAGGTTGTTCCGATTCAAAGTATTCAAAGAGTAACTCTGCGCCATCAGAACATGTCAAGTCAACTGATTGAGCTACAGCTGTGGTACGAGGCTGAGGAATCAGTAGAGAAAATATACGACGACCAACATTAGAGTTCTCTGATGATTCACTAGCCTTGTATGTATCAGAAATTTCATGATCAGGAGCACTGTTCTTATTGTTTATGGGTTGACTTGAATGGTTTTTGAACAATTGAACTGCTGATAAAAAGGGAACAAAATAGCCTTGAAATGAAAAATGATCAAAGCCCCCACTATTTGAATTCTCACATTCTTCTGCTCTTACTTCCAAACCATAATTCCCATGTTCTTCATACCACTTCCAGATGCATCCCAATGGGATATTTGGTATCTCATGTCTGCACAGTGATGCACCAACAAGCCGGTCATCCAAACAAGTCTGGCAGCATGATAAACTGGGAAAATTAATAACTGGAGATGATAAATGAAGAAATCTTTCAAACTCAGCAATCGGACCACCAGTGGCCATCTGAATAGCTTCAGATTCCATCTGTACTCTGCAAGCATCCTCCACAGCTTGTATTATCTTTATTGATTCATCTTCAAAAGCTGAAAATTGTTGATAAGAGGATTCACTAGTTAAAGCACCAGCTGCAACATGCTTCTTGTTGAGCTCATCCATCCAAAGAGTAGAATTCTTCTTTTGAATGTGGTCATCTTCTTGGGGAAAACAAACTGCATTTCCTGAATCCTGGCACGTGCCCCACATGAATGAAGAAACAAGGTCTTGAGAATCAAAATTGGCTTTGTCTTGAACATTTCTCAAGGTGAGATCTTCACCAGCTCGTCCATCAGAAGGATCAGGTGATGAATTACCAAATCTAGCAGAGGTGGTCAATTCAGGATCTTTTACTCCAATGGGTATCCACTTCAGCATTACTGATCCAGAACTATGGTTTTGCTTACAGTACTCAGCAACTGTAACTTCTTTTTCCAATTGGGGAACTTTATTAAAAAAAAGATGAGGAAGATAAACTGGAGGAGGCACCTTAACCGCATGTTGCTCCAATGAGTTGCAAAACTTTGCTGGCAAGCTACCTCCATTTTCTGTATGGCAATGTCTTGTGCTGGAAACAGGATCACAAGTACTTTGAAGTGGCTGTAACGCGTCTGGGGAAACTTGAGTGCTGTTAACTGATTCTGAATTCACGCACTCAACTCCGCTGGGATGGAATCCAGCAGTTAAACAACTATTCAGAGAATGAATTCTTGAAATAGATTTCCCTCCTTTTTTATCTTTCACTTGAGCTGTGAGATCAATTATTTCATGCTGTTGCACAACAGTCTTTGCATGTGCATTAAAGGTGGCCTTGTTGGAACTATAGCCCCTACCATGACAGCTGTACTCTTGTTTGGAACCTGGACTATTTTTCTGTTTCAACTTCTTAGTAACCTTGTCTTTTGGCAGTTTTTCCCCCTCGGTTCTGGATGATGAATTTACATCAGAGACAGTACAGTTCCTTTTAAGTGATGGAGCCTCTTTCAAAGTCAAGTCAGCCAGGAAGCACGCATGAGATATCTTCATTTTCAGGCTGCATTCATCTGCTGTGTCATTCCTCTGAACTTTTTTCCACACAGAATGATTGTTTTCCTTCCCTGTCCGGCCATGCAAATTTTCAAAACCTCCATATTTGTGGGCAATGGCACTACTCCTGGGCAATGTTTTTATTTGCTTGCCTTTTTTGCCTGACATAAGCAATTGTGCATCGCTGCAGCTAAATTTTTGACCACGTTGCTTTGAGCCCTCAGTTTGGTGATAGGTATCTACAGCACCATTTAATGAATTTTTATGAGATAAAGACTCCTTTTTGGAATTGAAACCTGGTGCTTCTAAAACACTACCTCTGCTGCTACCTTCATGATATGTTTTTACATGATGACAATCATTAGTGCCATCATCACTGTTTGAACCAATAGATAAATAATCAAACACTGGGGAGGAATCAGAAGCATATGAGAAATCTTTGGATTGTGTATCATCACAACAGCTGATCTGACTTGAGCACTGCACCCCAATGTCAGAGAGGGAAAATCCCTCTCCTTTTGTCTGTAAAGTGATTTCCGAATTAATCATCTGATGCTCCCCAGGAAAATTCTGAGCTATAGAAGGTATAATGGGCTCCACTGTAGCAACCTCATCAATGTTGGATGTGCAGATTGGCAATGCTTCAAAAGTGCTAAATATAGAATCACCCTCAAAATCATTCTGGCTACTGCTACCATCTGGCAATGAAACATCCAATGCTTCAAAAGTTTCCACCATAGCCACTTCATCAACATTTGACATGCATATTGCTGGGGCTTCAGGACTGCTAAATCTAGTGTCACCTTCAAAATCAATATGGTTACTGCTAGCATCTCTGAGTGAAACTTCTGATGAAGTTGCAGAGCATGTTAGTTCATCTCCAAAATCATTATAACTACAGCATTTGGAGGTTGAACTTCCTTGAGCGTACTCAGATAAAACTTCAGGTTCAGTTGAACCAGTATCACTTGAAACTCTCTTGTTCTGTTGTCCCCTCCTCCTGGTTTTTGGTTTACATTTTTTCTTTGCAGACTTGTCTACATTAGAACTATCAATACAAGCTTCACATGAACTAAGAGCAGTACATCCTTTTGCGGTTGAATAATAGAAATCAGGGCAAGTGACAGAACTCTGGGATGCAGGATAGTCAGACAACTCATTTGATCTAGTCGCTTTATTGGAACCCTTATTTTGAGACTGATGCCATGCACCAGTTTCAAGAAATGTTCTGGTGCATGGCTTAATGGAATGAGGTACATCAGGTTGAGGCCCTCTCTGTGCTTTAGGTCGATCAGCCCTGAATGCATTCCTAGGTGGCATCAAAACTAGTTGCAAACCATCCATATTCACCTGAATTCCAGATCCAAACCAATTACGCTGATAGAAATGTTTCACTTCCAGTGCAACAATCCTCCACTATTCATCCGATTTGAGCATAAGTGTTGTTAAGATAGCACCTATGGTAAATAAATAGACAAAAACCAATGTCAAATCATAACTGCATTAGCAGCCTATGCTCAATTAGAATGCTGCACCAAAATAGATAACCAAAGACTCAGGTGATGCAAGCACTCTATGGAAAATGAGCAAAATGATTAAAGTAAATGAAACAAGAATTGTCAAAACTTCCAACAAATTTTCTCATTGTTATTTATATATCCAAGGAATCTAACTCAAAATCCAGGCAGCAAAAGAGTCAGAATTGAGACATGTCTACCTTTAAGCCACTCGCAAAACTAGAAAGACCCAATAGCCCCCTCGATGAAAAGGAAGTTGACACCACTTGTCAGCAGGACCAGTGTCGTCTCTTTGCTCTACCTGAAAAATAAACACCTTTTACAAACATTGCTGCTCAAATTTAATGCTAAATATTGGAAACATAAGAAACCGCAGACAAGGCGCAGAAGTAACTAACAGAAATGAACTTGGACGTATCTTAAACTATGGTAACTAGCAAAATTAAATTGGAAATATCTTAAACTGCTATTACAAAAGGGGGGAACGTTAGAATACTACAAAACCTATGTCATTGATCATGGAAGATGTCCTAGGAAATTATTATTCTCGTGGGTATACTTGCATTATTAATTTTCACAGAAGGGTGCCTGTACCCCAAAACACAGACTGGCAGGTAATTGTAAGACAACCCTGTCAAACAAACCAGGCAAATAGCTCCATATTGAGGGCAGAAAGTTGCTTCACGAAGTGATTGCAGTAACTAGGTCCATGAATGTCCATCTAACATAATAAGAGGTAACAAAATGATGCAGCACAGCCAAAATCTGCGGCTCTATCTCTTTCTTCATCTCTTTGAAGCACACATACATTCGACACTTCAATTTATCTGTCACATCTGGTAGGCCAAAAGCTCATGATAAAAGCTTACATGAGCAACCATGCAGCGTTTTCTAACTCTCAATCATGCAGTAAATGAAGCCATGCACCATTATCCCGTTTTAAACCCCATCGAGGGTTCCTTATTGATTATTTAACCCAACTCAGATTTACCATCTATCAACAATGTTTTGAGAATGCATTAACTAAGAGATCGCATGATATCTAGGAACAGGATCTTATGTTTGTAACTTGCCAACAAATTTCCAATGGCAAACAATTTCACCTACCAAACAAGCCAAACAATCATTACCATAAAACCTAGAATAAAGAAGTCAATCAATTATGT
Organism: Populus ilicifolia; assembly: GCA_015708895.1. Lineage (NCBI taxonomy): Eukaryota > Viridiplantae > Streptophyta > Magnoliopsida > Malpighiales > Salicaceae > Populus > Populus ilicifolia. Next base: position 26,951 of record SRLM01000020.1, read on the forward strand.
ACGACAAACAAAAAGTTGACAAATGATTCGCGAAATACGACAAGTAGGGGCTGCACAAGTCAAATTGATCATACAACAAATGGTAAGTTTATGACGACAACGTCAATTAAGAGAAACAAGACAATTTTTACCTAGTAAGTTAATCAATCCCATACACAAAAATAGAAAATTTCTCCACAGAAATGGCAACCTACCAGCTCATTCCAGTAAAAAGAAGCCAATTCTTCAAAACAACATAGCACTTGAATATTACATGATCAAACAGATGACTAAGGTTATCCAAATCCAATCAAAACCATGCCCATATCGTTTCACATTAACAACAACAGCAAGAACACCATGTGACTAAAAGCAAAACAAGATATACCATTTATAATGGCTAACTCCATTTATTTGAATCTACCACAGACAATAAAACAACTAGCTCAATAAGGGAAAATAACAGTGAACCAAAAGGAAAAACTTGTAAATGCTCAGTGGCTCCAATCCAATCATCTCAAAAATTAATTATGAGACCAGAAGACCTAACAAACAAGACAACGATTCTGTTACAAGTCAAACCCCATATTGCTTGTCTAAAACAAAAGTAACAACATATGATCCATACCCCGAAAAAAAAAAAGATAAAACCTAGAGGAAAAAAGAACAACAAGAAATTGAAAAGGACAGTAAAACTCACCAGGAAATAAAAAAGAAGTTTATGAGACCCAACCCGATCAAAACAAAAGCAATGAACAAATCCAAAGAAAACCCACCAAAACAAATAAAATAAAAATTAAGAATCTAAGAATTTAAAGCTGGTTACCAAATTTGACTAAAAGAGTCCCCAAAAAAATCTGTCTAAAAGTGAAAAAAATACAAAAGGGTGTCCCCCAAATATAGCAGTGAGATACAAAGACCAATAAAGATGAAGAGAGTCAGTTACCACCACCGCCACCACAGAGGCAAGACCAGCTATACTTGTCAATGATTTTACCATTTTTAGACCTTTATGTTTAAAAACAAAGAAGACCCACCAATCCATGCTCTTACTAATTAATATGTCTACAAATATTGATTATTAAATCACATTAATTAATATCTAAAATCATCTGCACTAATGTTTTATCCTTTTTCTAAAGATAAAGAAAACAAACCAGAAAGGGTCGCTTCGTGCTGCTGCTTTCTTACTTCTTTCCTTGCTTTCAACAGCTCTTTACCCTTTGCTGTCTGCTTTTTTAAATTAAATTTTGTTTTTTCGCAAAGAGATGAGAGGCGAGTGACCTGCTTTTGGTGCTTGGAATCTTGAAAGATGGTTACTTTTACTTGGAAGAAAGGTGAGATCATTCATGGGAGTTATACTTATTGTTGGTGATCCTAGAGGGAAAAAAACACATTTAATAAGATTTATGATAACTTCAATAATACTTATTGAGATATAATTAAGGATATTTTTAGCCTAAAAATCTACTACTACGACGTATGTTGGGGCATCCTTTGAGTATCGATAATTCAACTCTCTTATTGGAATGTATTTTTATCAGCATGTATTTTATAATATTGAATTGAGCTAATTTCAAGTGTAGATTATTATTATTATTATTATTATTATATAGTGTTCTCCCAAAATAATGATTAGATGGGACCCTTATGTTGAGTCCCTTATCACCATCATCATGTATCTTTTTTTGTCAATTCATGGCGCGTATAAATCACAATAAAAAATTTAATAGCAAGTGATGCTTCTTTACGCGATCCAAATTATATATTTTAAAAAAAATATTATATAAAAATTAATTTGTAACGCAGCATAATTAATCTAGTTAAATACAATTAATCTAAATTAATTAAATCTAGTTAAATTCAATTAATATTAATAAAAATCATTATGTATCTTTTAACATATCATTCATTCATTATATTATATGTAGAGAGTCAATTTATTGATTTAAAATTTTATATAAATTAATTTTTTATTAAATACAATTAACCTAGTCAAACTTAACTAATTGGGTCAAAATTTAAGTGATATTTGATTTGATTTTTTTAATTTTTTTTTCTAAAAAGATGTTGCTCCTACTTTTTTTCCCTTTTAAAGAAAAGAAACTCAATATAAAGTTGTTTTGAATGAACTCAGAGGTTGGCTCGTGTACTTTCGTGAACCGGAGATCGACGTGGAGGAGTTTTATAATCCGAATCTTTATTTGTTTCGGAGGAGATTTTGAAAAGGAGCGTGCGTGCATGGCATCTTCTGTCTGAGAATCCATACCTCATCCTTAAGAAGTCAACTGTGCAGAAAAATTATAATAATAATAATATAGAAATAAATTCCTTCCCTTGGGCCCTAAATTCTCGAAGGGCGGTGTCTTGAGGACTCGTCAGCGCCCAAGAAGAGCCCTTGATTTGAAGCTGCGAGCATTATCTTAATCCATGCAGCTCCGCCATGCACGCTTTCTATGTGGCATCATATTTCAGCTTAGAATACACGTGTGTGCGCGCGCGCGCTATCTTTTATTTATGACTGCATCATTGCGCACTTAACAACCGGTGGCAGGAGCCGTTGAATTGAGTGTCTGCTTGGGGGGTGCCACCTTACAGTAATTTTATGTTGCTTAAATATTAGTTATTTTCTGTGTTTATTTTAAAGAAATAAAAATATATATTCAGGATAAATAATTTTTAGGTGAGAATATTGTTGTTATTTTTGGTGAGCTGAGCTGCTGATTTTATATCATCTCCTTTTTTCTATTTTTTTTGTCTTAAAAAATATCTAAAAGAATATTAGTTATTTTCTGAATATCATTTAAAATTAATTTTAAAATTCTTCACCTAGATATTTTATTTGTGATTAAATCCTCTAATAATTTTTATTTTTTTTCAATTGAATGCCTATGTAATTAATTGGATGGAAGTATACTAGGCAATTTAGTCGAGTTAGGTGGGTTCGGTTTGGATTGTTTTGGGTTCAGGTTGCATTTGGATTTGGGTTAGCATGCACATGGCCATGACCACCACCCTAATCTACTGGGTTTTGAGTCAAACCCATGAGTTTGAGTTTTTTTAATAATAAGGAATTCAATTATAATTATAAGATAATGTTTATACACGCGTGTCAAGATCATAAATAGCTCACATACAAATTTATGTATGGAAAATAACTAAATATGCATTAATTATAAGGTATTAAAGAGATAGAATCAATTTTTAACATCATAAAATAATCATGAGTTGGTTTGGAGCACAGAGAAGAGTAGATCTACCTTAGTGGAGACTTAAATAAAATAATTCATATGAAAGTGAAAAGAATGATAATAAGTCAGACCTGATTTTTTGAATCTTTAAAAAATAATCTTTCTAGCAATATATTTGTTGGAAGAGTGGAGAACTTTTGCTCTGAAGATTTTTGAGTCTCGTTGTTTTTATCTGCATCACATATAATTTAGCAAAGAATTTTCAGAGTCAAAGGTGAGCAAACATGCATCAAGCAATGGTTGAACGCATTTCTAAAATCACAATGATCGATATGTAAAAGAAAGTTACAAGATATCGGAAGCAAATAGTAGAGGGTCTTGGGGATCAACAAGGCATCATCATCAACTCCTTGGGTGATAAAGGTGGGCTTTAGGATCTCAGTAGTAATTGACATATTTCATGTTATGTGTGTGGACACAAATGGTTGGTGGCAGTCATGTTTGGTGGCAGCCATGGTTGAAGTCATAGTCAAATGGTAGGTGCCTAACTTGCCCACCATTGTTGAACAATCATCTTCCTCCTCAGCTATAAATAGAAGGTGTATTGATAGCTGAGACTGAGCACGAAATAGAGAGAAACACAGAGAGAGAGCTAAGGGTGAGAGTTGAGTTGAGTTGAGAAGTTTTCTCCTCCTCCTTGTTTTCTTGTTTGTATTGCTTTTGAGCTTGATTAATACAAACTAGTAGCTCCGTGGAGTAGGCAAGTTGCCGAACCACATAAATTTATGTGTGTTTGAATGTTTGGATCTCCTAACAACTGGTATCAGAGCTTGTTCTTGAAAGTTCTTGAAAAAGAGGGTGTTTGATCCAAACTCAAAAATCAAAGTTCTCAAAACGTGTTTTTGAAGATACCACCGTGAATAGGACGACGAGAGGAATCCACTGGTGAAAACCCGAGAAAACTCTGACGTCCTGCATGCCCGCACGTGCGTCGTACGCGCGTTACGCGTCTTCCTCACCGTTTCCTGCAACTCGACTCTGCCACGTCACCAGACACGTCAGCAGATCGACACAGTCAGTAGCCATGTCACCTGCCACATCATCCCTTTGATACGGTCAACTGTCACGTCATCACTGACACGTCATCTGCCACATCACCACTACCACGTCAGATTTGGTGGACCCCACATTGCCTACGTGTCTGACACGTTAGCTTGTCACGTCATCATAACTGGGTTTTGATCCGGTGTGGCGCAGCGACTATTCCGCCTGCCACGTGGCTTCATCTGCAGCGTCCAGTTATCCCAAACTTTGATTGCTTCAATCAGAGCCATCCGAAGTCTGATTTGGGTGATCTCAGTGTCGTTTCCAGCATTTTTAGCCATTCCGGACACATCTGTAAGGTCAGATTTTTGAGATTCAAATCCAAGAAGGAGTAAAAATGGCTGATGAAATAAAGGCTGCAGGTATTGAAAAATTTGATGGAACTGATTTTGGATATTGGAAAATGCAAATTGAAGATTATCTATACAGGAAGAAACTTCATCTTCCTCTGTTGGGGAGCAAGCTAGAAAACATGTCAGAAGAAGATTGGCAGATTCTTGATAGACAAGTCTTGGGCATTATTCGGCTATCATTATCAAGAAGAGTTGCTCATAATGTTATAAAAGAGAAATCCACAGCAAGATTGATGGAAGCCTTGTCTGGGATGTATGAGAAGCCATCAGCAAATAACAAAGTGCACTTGATGAAGAAGCTGTTCAACCTGAAGATGACGGAAAGCACCTCTGTTACACAACATCTTAATAATTTCAATACCATCACAAATCAATTGTCATATGTTGAAATTGAGTTTGATGATGAGATCCGAGCACTTATTTTGCTAGCTTCACTTCCAAGCAGTTGGGAATGTATGAGAACAGCCGTAAGCAACTCAGCCGGAAAATCCAAATTAAAATATGATGACATTCGAGACCTGATCTTAGCTGAAGAAGTACGAAGAAAAAAGACTCGGGTGAAAGCTCAAGTTCAGGTTCAGTTTTCAACATCAACACTCGAGGAAGGAGACAAGACAGAGGTTTATCCAGAGGCAAATCAAAATCCAGGTACAGAAGCAAAAGCAAGTTTGGACCTAGGAAGCAGGTTGAATGTTGGAATTGTGGCAAACCTGGCCATTTCATGAGGAGTTGCACAAAACCAAAGAAACCTGAAGCTGACTCTGCAAATGCCGCTACAGACGAGGTACAGGATGCTTTGATCCTTGCAGTACATAGTCCTATTGATGATTGGGTTCTTGATTCTGGAGCTTCATTTCACTGTACTCCACACCATGAAATGATGCAAAATTATACTGCTGGAAATTATGGGGTAGTCTATCTGGCCGATGGACAACCATTGGATATTGTGGGTATAGGAGATGTGCAAATCAAGACAATGAATGGATCTATATGGAACTTGCAAAATGTGAGGCATGTTCCTGAACTAAAGAAGAAGTTGATCTCGGTCGGACAACTTGATAATAGTGGCTATTCAATCCTTTTCTCTGGAGGAATGTGGAAGGTATCAAAGGGAGCAATAGTTTTGGCTCGTGGAAAGAAAACTGGCACTCTGTATATGACCACAAGATCAGCAGATATAATTGCCTCTACTGAAGCAGAATATCAAGCGCAGCTATGGCATTGTAGACTCGGCCATATGAGTCAAAAGGGAATGAAGATACTTCAGTCAAAGGGAAAGCTGCTAGAGTTAAAAAATGTTGATCTAGACATTTGTGAAAGCTGTGTTCTCGGAAAACAGAAGAAGCTCAGTTTCTTAAAGGTTGGCAGGACCTTAAGACCAAGAAAGCTAGAACTGGTGCACACAGATTTATGGGGACCGGCTTCAGTAGCATCTCTTGGAGGTTCTCGGTACTATGTGACTTTTATTGATGACTTCAGCAGGAAGATATGGGTCTACTTTCTGAAAAATAAATCTGACGTGTTTGACACATTCAAGAAATGGAAGGCTATGGTTGAGACTGAATCAGGTTTGAAGCTGAAATGCTTACGATCTGATAATGGAGGAGAATACATTGATGGAGGTTTCAAGGAGTATTGCGCTGTCAACGGTATCAGAATGGAAAAGACAGTTCCAGGCACACCACAACAGAATGGTATTGCTGAACGGATGAACCGGACCATCAATGAACGAGCTAGAAGCATGAGGTTGCATTCTGGGCTACCTCAAACATTCTGGGCTGATGCAGTTCATACTGCAGTTTACTTGATCAACCGTGGACCATCAGTACCTTTGGAGTTCAGACTGCCCGAGGAAGTTTGGAGAGGTAAAGAAGTACAACTTGCTCATCTAAAAATCTTTGGGTGTGTTTCCTATGTGCATGTAGACTCTGATGCTCGCAACAAGCTGGATGCCAAATCAAAGAAATGTTTCTTTATTGGCTATGGAGATGAAGAATTTGGATTTCGGTTTTGGGATGATCAAAACAGGAAGATTATCAGAAGCAGGAACGTGATCTTCAACGAGAAAGTTTTGTACAAAGACAGATCAAGTACAGAACTAGAGATAACTGATTCAGATACGAGTCCACAGAAATCTGAATTCATACAATTAGAAGGGCTTCCTGATATTACCACTCAAGAGTCGATCCAAGACAGTGCAAACACTTCAGTACCCACCACTTCTTCACAAGATAGTGCAGAGCCAAGTGAACCAGCTGTTCGCAGGTCTTCAAGGACTATAAAGCCTCCACAACGGTTCACACTTCTACTGAATTATATCTTGTTGACAGATGGTGGTGAACCATTAACCTATGAAGAATCCTTACAAGATGGAAACTCGAGCAAGTGGGAGTTAGCCATGAAGGACGAGATGGAGTCATTGCTGAAGAACAAGACTTGGGAGTTAACCAAACTGCCTGAAGGAAAGAAGGCCTTGCAAAACAAGTGGGTTTACAGAGTAAAGACTGAGCATGATGGAAGCAAACGCTTCAAGGCAAGACTTGTTGTAAAAGGGTTTCAGCAAAAGAAAGGGATCGACTATTCTGAGATATTTTCTCCAGTTGTGAAGCTTACAACAATCAGAGTTGTCCTGGGGATAGTAGCTGCAGAAAATTTACATCTTGAACAATTAGATGTAAAAACAGCATTTCTTCATGGAGAATTGGAGGAAGACATTTACATGCAACAACCAGAGGGGTTTGCAATACCAGGAAAGGAGAGTCAAGTTTGCAAGCTGAAGAAGAGCCTATATGGTCTGAAACAAGCTCCAAGACAGTGGTACAAGAAGTTTGACAACTTCATGTGTAGTACGGGATACACAAAATGTCAGGCTGATCATTATTGCTATGTCAAATATTTTGACAACTCTTATATCATTCTACTGCTATATGTGGATGATATGTTGATTGCAGGACCTAGCATGGAAGAGATTGACAAGCTAAAACAACAATTTTCAAAACAGTTTGAAATGAAGGATCTGGGAGCTGCTAAGCAAATACTTGGCATGAGAATCATCAGAGACAAAGACAAAGGCATACTAAAGCTTTCACAGGCAGAGTATGTCAAGAAGGTTCTTAGCAGGTTTAGTATGGATAATGCTAAGCCAGTATGTACACCTTTGGGGAATCATTTCAAGCTCAGTAAAGACCAGTCACCAAAAACTGAGCTAGAACGTGGATACATGGACCAGATTCCATACGCCTCAGCTATCGGCTCTTTGATGTATGCCATGGTCTGTACTAGACCAGATATTGCCCATGCAGTGGGAGTTGTAAGCCGATATATGAGCAATCCTGGAAAGCAACATTGGGAGGCAGTGAAATGGATCATGAGGTATTTAAAAGGCTCATCGGAGACATGTCTTATTTTCACAGCTGACGGATTGAAACTTGAAGGCTTTGTAGATGCTGATCTAGCAGGAGATGTTGATAGCAGAAAGAGTACTACAGGTTACATATACACTCTAGGAGGCACTGCTATTTCTTAGAGTTCTACCTTGCAAAAGATAGTTGCTCTTTCAACGACAGAAGCTGAATATGTCGCAGTTTCAGAATCTACAAAAGAGATAGTATGGCTATAGAGTTTCCTGCAAGAATTGGGCAAGATGCATGGAAAAGGTACTTTGTATAGTCATAGTCAGAGTGTAATCTTCCTTGCCAAGAATCCAGCATTTCACTCCAGAACAAAGCACATATAGATCAAATATCACTTCATCAGGCAATTGCTCGACGATGAACAACTGTTACTTGAAAAGATCTGTGGAAGCAAGAATCCAGCCGACATGTTAACCAAAGGAGTTACTCTCGATAAACTGAAGCTGTGTAAAGCTTCAGTGGGTCTTGAAGATTAAAAGACAGACCTAACACCATTTGTGTCCAAGTGGGAGATTGTTATGTGTGTGGACACAAATGGTTGGTGGCAGCCATGGTTGAAGTCATAGTCAAATGGTAGGTGCCTAACTTGCCCACCATTGTTGAACAATCATCTTCCTCCTCAGCTATAAATAGAAGGTGTATTGATAGCTGAGACTGAGCACGAAATAGAGAGAAACACAGAGAGAGAGTTAAGGGTGAGAGTTGAGTTGAGTTGAGAAGTTTTATCCTCCTCCTTGTTTTCTTGTTTGTATTGCTTTTGAGCTTGATTAATACAAACTAGTAGCTCCGTGAAGTAGGCAAGTTGCCGAACCACGTAAATTTATGTCTGTTTGAATGTTTGGATCTCCTAACATTTCAGACGAGACAAATGGATGCATTTCGGTTTATGATTCTATTATGTATGTATTTTTCATTCCGATATAGACATTACAACTCCCTCTTCGAAGTTCGAACCATTCCAAGGCAGTTTTGTTCTGCAGGAGCGGTAATTAAGATGAATTTTATTTGAGTGCTTGATCTTAAGCGATTAAATATTATTGAAATGGAAAATCGAAAACGGCATGCATATATAGACCACTGTTGGGATCCCGGGGCACCATGCGGTGACATCACTGGAATTGTTTCCTACTTGAGCAAAAATGAGCTTGGAAGAGGGGCCAGCACTTGATTTTGCCCGATACGCAAGAGCTTGGAAGAGGGGTCGGGACTTGAAAGAACAGGTAGGATGAAAGCTTGGAAATAATCTGGCAACCTGTAATATCGACAAGCTTGAAATCGATTGGAAAGGAAAAGCAAAAACAAAAAGAAGGAGAAGAAATGAAGAAAGGAAGAAAATGTATGAAGCTAGAAGCCGATCCTAGCGTGCAATGGAACTTCCATATCCTATGAACTTACGGTGATGTTTTTTGTGCAGGACTGAGACAAGTTCGAAGCTGGAGTTTACCTAGGACATGCCAAACTTACTGGTGAAACTGAAGCTGCTGGTACCAAGGATTCACTTGTCCAACAAGTTTGTCAGCTGATTGTTTGTAAGAAAAGCAAGAACATGCACGGATGAATCTGGCAGAGCTTATTTTTGCGACAAATGGGCATAGATGTGAACTCTTATCTGTATGCAGCTTATTTTATGGAAACTCAAGAAGAGAGATAATTTCAGAAAAGCTTGAAAGAAGTGTTTGATTCATCTATTTATAGCCTTACATAAAAAGCCTAACTAGAGTTATACTAAAAACGAAAATTTCAACAACTAATAATAATCCTAATCTAAGACGTAATCGAAGTTAATTAGATCATATCAGAACTCAGAACTCCTCAGATCCTAATCATGTTAGCTTGTGTTTCTTACTTTCCATTGGACTTGTAACTTTGAAAATCCTTGGATCTCATCAACGTCATGGCACAGACCGCAGCTAATTGGAGACTTGGATTATTTGCATTTCACATTACTTAATGAACTAACCAGTAATTTCTTTCTGAGTCAGAGAATATTAACCTTCATTGCTTGGTTATCTAGGGAGTCTTATTGCTTGTATATACTTCTAAGAGTAGCGTCTCTTCAGATCATGACTGTACTCAATTTCCCTATGACAGATGCCATCAAGATCTTTGAAATAGCGTCGCGTATATCCAATCCAGAAAGCGTACCATCCCTGGCGGTGGAACTGAGAGCTGTTATTTGAAGCTACCCTGAAGCTGATTTGGATAATTACAGCTCAGGATTTTCTTAAAACTAAGATCATTGTTGTCTTTTTCCCCAAACGAATCTGTAAAAGTAGAATGACCATCGCCCTTGATTGATAAGGGGTTAACTATTGTACTTCAAATTTTCCATGGCCTCTATCTACCCTGTGGCTACCCCAAATCGCGGCGACTCTCCCTCTTTCCACAGAATCCAGAGGAAAGGAATCTTTAATGTGTGAAAAGGGGGGAAGGTCCAATCTTAAGAAAAATGAGTCTCCTGATATATAAGGATTCTACTCGGTGGAAAATAATTAATCCTAATCTAGTTTAGACAAGTCATAACTCAGGACTCAACTGAGGAACATAAGCCTGGCTGGCTGAGTGGCTGATTTTAGGAGTGGTTCTGCCACATAGAATGCCTCCTATTTCTGGATTTCTCTTCTCCTTTTCCTCGCAGTATTTTCCCTCTTTCTTCTAGTCCAATTCCCGCTAGGAAACTCCCTCAGTTTGCCGACTTATAGGTACTCGAAAAGCCAATCCGCCAGGACTCCTGCACTGACTCTGTTGGGAATTCTGCCGTGCTTGCTTCTGTTTCTGCTTCCATAACTTTGCTGGGGATTTCTGCTGCTGCCTTTGCTTCTTCTTAGCTGCTGGATAAGGATTCTTCAAGGTTGTCTTTAGAGCAAAATTCTTGTCCCACCATACGGTGAAATATGTCTTTCCAATACCATAGAGGAAAATCATTATCTTTAAGTTTTTATATAATCCATTATCTCTTCACCATTCTTTCTTCTTCTTTTTTTCATTACAGTTTTTTTCCAAAACTCAACTCAATTTAGTCCTGTCTATTTCTATTTGTTCTATCCTATGTAACATACCAAACACACTTTTAGGGGATAAAAAAAACACAGTAATTAAATTGCCAAATAAACTATCTCAAAGTGACTTTGATAGTGCAGGTGATTGATGCTAAAACATTGTATTAAAAACAATATATAATAAAATAAAGGAAATCTTACGAATATATATTGATGGCGTCAAGTGGTGAGGTTTGTAAGCTATAATCTTCAGTTCTTTATGTATTAATCTGCTTATGTAGCATTTAAAACAGAAGGGAAGATTATGTAAAATTGATCAGTGCAGATATAATTATGATAAAGGGACATTAATTATATATAATCTCGTGTAGCACGAAATCTCTACCCAATGATACCTCTTCTGATTCAGCCATACTTTCCCTGTTCCTCGGTTTGTTCACTGCAATATTAGCATTTGTTTAATTTAAATAAAATATAAGATTAAAATAAATAATATATACATAGATATATTTAATTGAAGGGACGAAGATAAACATATAAAATAAATTTATCTCGATCATAGTTTTGGAGTTGATCATAGTTTTAAAGTAAATTTTTGTCATTTTAAATATGAAAGGATATGTTTCTCCTGCTTTCACTGTTTTTTTTTTTTAATGTCCAGAGATAGTAACTAAACATTAGTGTTTAGGCATAAATGCACAACCAATCAATATACCAATCAATATTAATTCAAATAATATATATATATATATAAAAAGTTTTTCCTTGTAAATTCATCATTCAATTAATCAAGCTTTCCAACTCATCATTGTTAAGTTACAAATTCAGAACTAGTGTAGAATTCTTTGAGATTTATATACAAATAAAATCTCAAATCCCAAGCTTGGATATGTTCATGAAAAACAACAACCCGATTATATATTCATACCTCCCTATGATCAACTCATGAGGACTCCATTATTGGAGGAAAAAGCATCCCCACAACGCCTCCTTTTTTTCTTTCCTATCATGTTACGTGCTGTTCAACTCAGATTTTTTCTTTCTTGATTAACGTGGGTATTCGGGTCAGCTTGCGCGCACCACGACTAATCCCACGGTTCACTGAAAATCCTGCAAGCCCAATGAATAGGTAAAGCACCGCGGGGGTGATAGGCATACCCCACAGAGAAGATCCAACAGAGATAAAAAAGAAATTACTTTTCAGCTCCACTATTACTAGAACTCGAACCGAAGTTCCAAAGAAGAAGAGCAGCGCCTACACTGCTCAGCCACCTGCTGAGTGTTGAACTCAGATTTTTAATTTGCTAGGAAGTGCAAGTGGCAACAGTATCCAACGCCAAGTGTTGAAACTGCCACGTATGGAAAACGTGGCAGCATATGAGAAACCATATCAAAAACAAAACAAACGTAAAGTTTCAATGCATGTCGACATTTTCCATGTCTTGGTAATGCCTCTATGTCAGCATTCACGAACTTTTTTCTTGTTGAAAGTGTTATCATTGTAAGCATAGAAAGATGGGGGATTGCAGTAGTGTTTATCGTGTCATATATGATAAAACAAGACCCGCTTGATCTTCTTTACGGTGCACAAGAAAAGGAAAAAGGTTTCCAATAGTGTAATGGTGTTCTCAAAGCCTCACAATTTGTGTCGACAGTCTGTGTTTCTCTGGATCTGAAATGGTATATTCTGTTCAGTGGAGTCGTACTATTCTATATAGGATGTCAAAATCTAATGGGAGCTTAGTGGGATTGTAACAGGATTGAACGGATCCTAATAGGATTGCATGATCTTATTTTTTAATCAATCTGCATGTTTGTATTAATCCTACCAACCCTGCAGCTTATTATCTATCTTCCTCATCATGGCCAGTGGGCAGAAACCAAAAGGGCTCAACAAGTCATGTTTTCTCCTCATAGGTTGTTATATTTTTATCTTCTTGATGAGTTCTTAGATTTTCCCTGATGAATAACTGATCAGTTTTATGCTAGAACATGAACAATCTGCTAGAAAGGATGTTAGTTGATTTGAATTCATTATGTTTTTTCCGTTTTGACAGTGATAGCTGGTATGGAAAGGTTTGCATTCAAAGGGGTGGCATCAAATTTGGTAACTTATCTTACAGATGTGGTTAAGATGAGCAACTCTGCTGCAGCCAAGACTGTTAATAATTGGTGTGGATTCACATCCATGCTACCACTTCTAGTTGCATCGCTTGCTGATTCATGGGATCGGTATTCCACCATTCTAACCTCTTCCTTTATTTATGTTGTGGTTAGTATTTTCTTTTTGTTTAATTTCTGCTTTTGAAATTCTGTGAGCTCACAGCAATTGGAAAATATTTTGGTGATCACAAGTCATACATAAATTCTTGATTATGATTATGCTTACAGCAACTTGCCTCTGTAATTGTAGAGACAGTTTTTGGTTTATGATTTTCCATGGTAAATTTGCTTTTGTTCTTCTTAATTTGTTCTTTCAAGGGACTTGTGGCATTGACATCAACAGCATTGTCTTGGGCAAGGCATCCCACCAACAAAATAAGCTCCTCATACCTGTTTTGGTCGCTCTGTTTGATTTCTCTAGGACAAGGTGGATATAACCCATCTTTACAAGCCTTTGGAGCAGATCAAATTGCGAACGATGATGAGCTGCCGAGCACAAAAGATGAGCAGAAATCAAATAAGAAGAGCTTATTCTTTCAGTGGTGGTATTTTGGGGTTTGTGGTGGCAGCCTTGCAGGTGTCACAGTCATGTCCTATATCCAAGACACATTTGGCTGGGTACTCGGATTTGCAATTCCTACAATAGCAATGGGAGCATCAATTTTACTGTTTTGGTGTGGAAGCAGAATTTATGCATACAAACAGGATGATGCCATCTCTGAGAGGCCTTCGCGGGACATAGTTCGATCCATTAAGGAAGCTCTGTCGAAATTGATGAATAGCAGAATCACCTTACCAAACAACAATCCTGGAGTCGTTGAGCTAGAGTAAGATTTCATATTGTCAGTCTCAAGTATTTTTGCTTTGAAATCTCCTCGAGTATTTATGTTAATGCTACTCTTTTGCTTGTTTATAGGCTTCAAGAAAAACCACTTTGTCAGAATTCGGGCAATGCCAAGGGATTGAAGGAGGAACCCTGCAGTGGTATTAACTACCTAGTAGAAAATGGAAAAGTAGTATTAAGGCTTTTGCCGATATGGACGATGCTGCTAATGTTTGCAGTCATCTTTCAGCAGCCTGCCACATTCTTCACCAAACAGGGAATGACAATGAAGAGGAATGTAGGCAGCAGCTTCAAGATCCCACCAGCTACACTACAAAGTGCTATTACAGTTTCTATAATCGTCCTGATGCCATTTTATGATGCGTTGCTGATCCCATTTACTCGACTGATTACTCGCAACAAAAAGGGTATCAGTGTGACTCAAAGAATGGGTATCGGGATGGTACTGTCCATAATAGCCATGCTCATTGCTGCATTGGTTGAAACAAAAAGACTCGAAATCAGTAGAAAAACGGAAGTTCTTGATCCAAAAATGGAAACAGAAGTTCCATTGAGCATATTTTGGTTGCTGCCTCAGTACATTCTGCTTGGCATCTCTGACATCTTCACTGTTGTTGGGATGCAAGAGTTTTTCTATAGTGAAGTTCCTGTAAGAATGAGAACAATGGGCATTGCACTATATACTAGTGTATTTGGAGTGGGAAGCTTCTTGAGTGCCCTGTTGATTTCGCTAGTAGAATATTTCACAAGCTCAAGAGGCGAAGGGCGGAGCTGGTTCTCTGATGACATGAGGGAAGCCCGTTTCGACAAATACTATTGGCTTCTAGCCTCGTTAAGTGTACTCAGCTTAGCGTTTTACGTTATTTTCTGCAAATGTTTTGTAAGCAGGAGCAGTGATTTGGATAATGAGAACTAGGCAGGGGGCAGAGCTGGTCCTCTGATGACATGATTGAAGCCCGTTTCGACAAATCTTATTGGCTTCTAGCCTTGTTACGTGTATAATAAGCTTAGAGCCTGTTTGGTTTTACAAAAATAATTTTTAATAATTAAAAATAAAATATTATTTTAATATAATTTCAAATAAAAAATATTTGTATCATCATATTCTCAAATATCCCATTAATGTTTTATGTTATTTTTTACAAGCAGGAACAGTGATTTGGATGATGAGAAATTGTAAGAGTAGAGGAAGGCTTGACTTGTAAACAAGTTGTTTTGGTGCAACTTCTTCAGCTTCAATAATTGTTCTTTGAAACAAGAACAAGTTAATGAAATTTCGAAGAAAATAAATTAATTGAACCCTAAACAAATAAAAAGGGTGTTCCAGCAGTTCTTCTTCTTCCTCCTCCATTTTCATCTTCTACAGCTTCCTCCCATCATTTTCAAGAGTGCCTTTTGAAACTTTAATTATCTCTCCAGCTTCATATGAATAATGAAGCTTCTCTTCTCAATTCCTTTTTTTCTAAAAAAAATGTTTTTTTATTTTAAGTTCATCATTATATTTATTTTTTAACTGTGATCTTATTTATTTTTTTAATTAAATTTAGTAAGTTGAACTATATTCAAATAATTCTTATATGATTTAATTTCTTGATAAGTAAAAAAAAGGGGTTAAAATAAGTAAGGAAACGGGTTTAAGAAGTTTTTTTTCCTATTATTTTTTAATATTTTTCTTAAATTTGTTTTATTCAATGAAAAGATTATTTTTAGATCTGGCCATGTAAACTAATATAAACTATATATCTATTTGGGATTGTAGCAGTGTATGTGATTTAAAGTTCTTTTTGTTTAGAAATATAAAAAATATTTTTTTATTTTTTAAAAATTATTTTAAAATTAATATATCAAACAATCTAAAAATATAAAAAAATAATTTTAAAAAAAAAATAATTTGTACGAGCTGAAGGTATTGAACTGTTTGAATTAGCAGTCTAATTGATAGCATCAACGGCGACAAATCTTTCCCAGATTGCAGTTTTCAGCCATGGTGCCTGTGGCAGCGGTAACCGTTTCGTTAATATGGGCTTAGGCCCAATATTTATGAACCACAAGGCCCATTTTAGACTGCAGCTCTATGTCCTATGGGCATTCTCGGCCAGCAGGAACTAGGAAGCCGTAGGAAGAAACAATACAGCCCAGCCTTAACACAAATTCGATATTTTGTCAAGAATAAACCTTCGATGGTTATTGACCATTAAGTGTATTTATTTATTATAGTATTTTTACGATTATTATTTTTGATGGGTGGTATCTTCCCCGTCAACTCTCGTTTTAACAGTTATTGACCAATTAAACATGAATGATAAATTATTCTAAAAAGGCTTTGAATAACAAAAGTTTTAAATTCAAAATAATTTTGTGGATTTGAAAATTATCTTATGGGTTTATTAATTTAGTTTTGATTTAATAATTATCTCTCTTCAGCTTCGTATAAATAATGAAGCTTCTCTTTTCAATTTCTTTTTTTAAAAAAAATATTTCAAAGAATTTTTTTAATTTTATTATTATATTTATTGTTGACAATCACCTTGTTTATTTTTTAATTAGAAAAATTAGTTAGATTCTATTCAAGTAATTTTTATACAGTTTAATTTTAAATCTATAATAAGTAAGGAAGCAGGTTATAAGGGTTTTTTTTTAAATCATTTTTTTTAAAATTTCTTTCTTAGTTTTGTTTTAATGAATGAATAAATTGCTTTTTGATCTGGCCAAGTAGATTGTGGACCTATTTAGGATTATGATAATGGTTGCGGTTTAAAATGTTTTTTTGGTTAAGAGATATAAAAAAATAATTTTTTTTATTTTTAAAAATTATTTTTAAGATCAATACATCAAAACAATTTAAAAATTATAATACATACATATATATATATATATTAAAAAAATTAAAATTTAAAAGAATATAATTTACATCGTGTTCTCAAACAGGCTCATTATATTAAATTGTTTAAATAAGTGGTTAAATTGATAGCATCTAAAATTGCAGTTTTCAGGCATGGTGCCTGTGACAATGGTGACCATTAATATGGGCTTAGCCAAGGTTGTTAAAAATATATTTTCAACAAGATATGAAAAATATAAAATAAATTTGAATCGTAAAATCATAAAATCATAAGAAATTTTAAAATACATTAAAAAAACTCATGCTTTAAATAAAAATTCATACATAGTTCAAGCACTTTAAAATACATGCTTTAAATAAAAAATTAAAATTCATGTATAATTCAAATATCTTAAAATACATATTTCAAGTAAAAATTCAAATATAATTTAAGTAATTTCTCGTTAACTAATAATTAACAAATTTAAAATAAATAATTTACTGGTGTGTCATGTAAACTAAAACTAGATTTATTAACTTCATCTTCTTCATTATTTCTCATGAAATACATCTACTTTTTATCTTTCTTGATCATTTCTCTTCAAATGTCAAAAACACCAAAAAAATAACAAGAAGCAAGCCTTCTAAAAAATAAAATAAGCATGCAGTTAAATCATCATATAAACTGAATGAATTTCCAATACAATAAATTTGAGGGGTACTAAAACAAACAGTATAGTTGTTTACTTTTGATTAATATCATGTAAAAAATCCAAACTCAACTAAGCTTTACTCCTTAACTAACTAATTAGAGGAAGAAAAAAAGACAAATATTGAATTAAAATTTCAATCCTTAACATTTTCAGAGTAATATCTAAACTCACTTCAAATGAACTTAATTAAAACCAATAAAACTATCTAAACAATAGTCATGCAAAGATTAAAGCACCAAATAAGACAACTTTAAATCACAAATAAGAAAACAAATATAAGTTTTTGTCCCTAATTTAAACATATCAGTATTGCAACCAGAAAAAATCAATCATGAATTCAATTTGGAGCATGCAAATCCAATCAAATTAATATAAAAAACTTTTTAAAAAAATAATTAATGTTATTTTAATTTATTTTTATACAGTGTGCAAATAGAAACGGATAGGAAAAAAAATCATCAATTTGTAGCGAGCAACAAAGAAGAGAGAACCATTCAAATTATTATAGTGAAATTTTTGTTAAAACCACCTCTTGTCGATTTATGTTAGGAGTTGCTTGGGATTTGGTGAGAAATCCATGACACATGCAACATGTCTTCAATTTTACAAATAAATTACTCTAGATTTTAGATCATGATGTTTTCTGCAGGAGGAGAATCAGAATAACTTATCTAGTGGAAACTGGAGAGATGTCATTGTTGTTGTATGGATTCTAGATCTTACGGTGGCTCGTCAAAAGGACATCGTTAATAATGGAAAAAAAAAAAAAAAGGGTTATTGATGGTGGTTGATTATTGGACTGCTGAGAGAAAGAGACTAAAGATTTGAAAATTTAGGAATTTCAATTTTGTTTTGTGTGTGTATGTGAAAGTAAAACTAAACACAATGAAACAATATAATTTTAATTTTATTCTATAATAGCAATAGACTAATATTGCTAGACACTCAGAATTGGAGGAAACAGTAATGACATTTTATGTTTTATGATGAAATCGTTAAATTGATAGTGAAATCATGTTTTTATATAATTTCATTTAATTTTAAATGATTTTAGCTAATTTCAATCTAATTTCATATATTTTCAAGTTTTTTTAAATAATTTTAAAAGTTAAATTATGATTTTACCACAAGCGAGAACTGATCAGAGGGCCTGCCCTTTCCTGCGAGAGGCTAAAAGTTGATGTAACGAGTCATTCACGAAGGGCTGTGCCACAGTTTGTTGGTATGTTGAAGAACAAGACTGATGGAGACTACTCTGTCACGAGATTGTTTCCTTGTTAATCTCTCTGCTTTCGACGGGGAGAGACATCATGATTTCAAAGAAGAATTTTGTTGTTGGGCTTGGAAAGAAGGCAACCTGCTGATTATTGCAGCTGATGAGTAGGGATGTATGTTGTTCTTGTAAGGAATTCGATTGCGATTCGAACTGTGGTTTGTTTGATAAGAGATTATGCCCTGCTTTTCAAGCTCTCAACCACACCTCACTGCAATAACAATCACTTTCATTAAGGCTATGAAGAGACAACGTCGTTCATGTTTTGTTTGCTTCCTGAAAGCATGTCTTTAAGAGTTATGGAAAGAAAAGTAGGTTAGCAGCCTTACAGGATAGCTTGGAAATACGGCCGACTGTATTTCTAAATTTTTTTAAAAATTAATTCTTTATATATTTTAGATGATTTTGATATGTTGATTTTAAATATAATTTTAAAAAATTAAAAAAAATATTATTTTAATACATTTCAATATAAAAATATTTTAAAAATAATAACTACCAACTCATAAATATACTCATAATAAATACGGCAAAAACAAGCCTAAATAAATCTTGTCTGCTTTTGGTTAATCAAATTCTTGTCTTACATGAGTGCAGGCAAGATACCGCTTCCCCATGGTTTTATTTTATTTTTTTTGAAAAAAACAAAACAAAAGCGATTGCATTTGCGGGCTTTAGCTGTCTTTGATCTGTTTACATAGATTAGCCTGTTCATCCCCTCTCACGAGCTTAGCTCTAGGTTTTATCAGTATCCGTCTCTTTCTGGGCCAACTGACCTTGCTCTTGGGTTTACTCAAGCATGTCTCTCGCGTTCCTTAAGACCAGAGGAAGACTCCAAGTAACCAAACAAAAACTAGTATTTAGGAAGAGCATATGGACTATGAAAGCCAGGCCCATCACTTGCCTCGTGGAAATTCTGGAGGCAATGTAACAGGAGAACAGAAAAATTGGGACGTTGGAGGATTTTTAGGGAAAAAAAAAAATTGTTATTATTTTTTATTTAGGGTTTAGAGAAATATGTGTAAATTTGAGGTAACAACACTACTCATGAGACCTCAATCTCGTAATCGTAGACACCCTGAAAAGAATTATCACCAGACCACACCACACCACAAGTACAAACTTTTAAAACTGTTCAGCAGTGTCATACATCAACTTCATCTTTGGTCAACACGGCTACTCATTAAGATAGCTATCCTTGAGAAAAGCCAATGCAATGCTTTATGGTTGCTTCTTCTTCATTATTATTATAATTATTATGATAATGATTATTTTTTATTTAAAAATATATTAAAATATTATATTTTTTTAGTTTTTAAAATTTATTTTTTGATTTCATTATATAAAAAAATCTAAAAATAAAATAAATATTAATTTTAAACAAGAATTTTTTATTCGCAAGAAAAATAATAACTTAGAAAATAATATTTTTTTACAGCAGCAAAACAAGCCATTAGCATCCTTTTCCTTCTCTTAAGAGCTTGAAAGTAATAACATTAACCTTCGTATTGGTGTATCCATTCAGATTCATGCGGTCAGAGATGTTTTTAGACAAAAAAAAAAAAAACTTCAAAAATGATTTGATTTTTATTATTTAAATAAGTTCTTCATCAAGAGAGTGATAGAAACTTGAATTTAAAAATAATTATAATTTGTGGCTTTTCTTAGACTTGGTTTCCAAACTACAATCATAAAAGCTACAGTATCTTAAATAAACACTTAGTGCATAGCATTCACAATCTCGAGGAATATATAGTCTTTCATTCCGAAATCATCTGTGGGTGAAATTTCAATAATTGTATACAATGATCCAAAAAGGCATGACTTCCCATTCACCTAGCAAATTTAATTTTCACCAAAAGAATGTTCTGGATTGAAAATGATGTGCGAAAAAAGAAGAATTATGACCTTTTGAAATAGTAATATTTGTATGCAGATGCGTGGAAACTGCTTGGAAAAATCCTGTGATTGCATTCATTATCTTCGCAGACGCGCATAAAAAATTAAACGGGAACACCCACCCTCTTCCTCTAAACAAAAGTAAAGTAAAATCTGAGCACTTTAATTCCATTGAGTGACAGAAATGTCTCAGAGGAAAATCCCTCCTCCACAGTATGAGCAAACAGGAACAGCCTCTTCCTCTACTCGTCCTGGTTCGTCTTCTCGTTCTTCCCAGGATCATCAATTGGTATTGCTGTATCTAAATAAATATTGTGTATATAACTTTACTTCATTGATTTGCAGGTGCAGGAACACCCTCTTCCTCTAACCATCCTGGTTCGTCTTCTGGCTTTCCCCAGGATCATCAATTATTATAGCTGAATCTATATAAATATTGTGTAGATAACTTTAATTCATTGACTTGCAGGTGCAGGAACACCCTCTTCCTCTAACCATCCTGGTTCGTCTTCTGGCTCTCCCCAGGATCATCAATTATGATTGCTGTATCTAAATAAATTAATATTGTGTGGATAACTTTAATTCACTGACTTGCAGGTGCAGCTGTAGATGTAGATGCAGCTGGGGGGTCAAGCAGCACCATTGCAAATTACTTTGACCGTGGTAATTAGGACTCCTTCCCTTGAATTATTTGATGTATTGCTCTTTATTTTTCTCATTAGGAATGAATAAATCAAGGATGGGATTCTTCCTCAGAGAAAACTAACATCATTAATCGTGTGTCATAATTGCAGTTAGATCGGCTGGTCTCTTAGACACAATGAAATTTGAGGCAAAGAAAATCAGAAAAGGCGGGAGGAGGAACATTTTCAAGCAGAAATTTGACGTTAGAGCAGGAGAAAAGCTGCTAAAGGCATCACACTGCTTTTTTTCAATTGAAACTGGTGCTGTTGCAGGACTTCTCTTTATTTCTACTGAAAAGATAGCGTTCTGCAGTCAGAGATCAATTGCCTTCAATTTTCCTATTTTGCAGCAAAATCAAACAGTTGAACAGGTGAATAAGTATTTCCTCTCTACTATATTTTTCTTGTCTCAACTAGGCGAAGTCTTATTCAATTGATTGCAAGCTGTAGTTTTATTTTTTTAAATGTATTGATCGCTTGCACACTGAAGTATTGAAGCATAGGATGCAGAGTTCGTCTGTCTTCAATTTCTTCCTTTAAAAAAGACGAAGACTTTATTTCTAAACCATGTAGATATTCAACTCGGTTAACTTAATGACCAATTGATCCTGATCTGATAGGTCATTTCAGTAATCCAAAACCTAGGTCGATTAAAATTTTAAATTAAATTTGGTGGAAATAAACTCAGTTAGACCTGATTAACCTGGTAGGTGAATTGATAATCAGGTCATTCATGTTAAAATCTAGTTTTGAATTGAATAGATCAATCCACCCAATTCATTATCTGGCGCTAACAGAGACTTGAGGTAATTACTAAAAGTATTTTCCATGAGGGGTGGAACCAATTAAAGGGGGCGCTGTAGCATCCCCATAATTTGGAACATTTTACATTTTAGTCTTAAAATTTTCCATGTTTCTTCTAATTGGCTTATAAGTTTTATGAATGTAAATCATATAATCAAACAACTGAACTGTATGGATTTGCATGGTTAATTGGTCCTGTATGCAAAAGAAACCTGACCCTTTGAAATTTGATATATTCATGAGCAGTTTGAGATACCACTAAGGAACATTAGATGGAGCAACTATGGCCATCCACAACAGAAGATCCTGCAAATACGAACAGAAGATAATTCTGAATTCCTGTTCATGGACTTCCTGCGTTACGAAAAAGCTCGTCAGAAGTTTGAGAAAGCAATGCGCAAACTCTACCAAGCTAGGTAATTTCAAAGCAAAAGATTAAGAGGTTGATCTCAAGAGCAGACAAATGCAATGGTGACTAAGTTCTGAGGCGAAAGAAAAAGGCTCATCTTTTAGACAACATTGTCGTCTTAATTTTAACAGTGTGCAGTATACATTTTACGTACAAAGTTGTAGTTTAGAGCACATCAAGAGGAAATGCTCAGAGGGTTTCCTACCTTTTCCGTTTCTATGGATGATTGAAACCAATTCTTCATTTCGGAAGGGAAAAGGAAAAACAGGAAATGGTAGATTTTAATATTGTGATGGGAGAAGGATTCCCAGATCAAGCAAGATTTGTAGTCCAAAAGGAGAGTTTGTGTTTAGAATTTTTATTAAACTAGTATTTAGAATCCTTCTTGGAATATGATAATTTGGGATTCTCTTTATCCTGTAGTCCCTTTTTAAATACAAGGTTCGTGCATTCAGAATGCATGGTGTAGGTGTGTTGAATATCTCCGAGTTAAAGAAGGGAGGTTCAAAATTTATTTGTGTGTTAAGCTTTCAATAGTTGATGTCAGAGTTGTAATAAAAAGGAGAGCACGACAGCAAGGAGACTAATTTTAATCTGAAGGATTGGATTAGAGGTCAATGTTAAGGAAGAGTACTTAAGTTGTGACTATTAGGCCTCCACTTCTTGCGCATACAGGCTTAAGCATTTATTTCTTCCTAGAACGTCCAACTTCAGTAAAGGGACATTAAAGATCTTAGATGAGGCAGCGAGGGAGTGTTTCTACGGGAAAACAAAGATCAACCAGCTCGCCATCAACAAGAAATCAGTTCATTTTTAATCTGTAGAAAAAAATGGACTTTGATTTACCTGAAGAAATCTTAGTTAGAGAATAAAATAAAATCCAATGCAATGAAAAGTGAAAACTACAGTGTTGTAGCCAACAAAAAGACGCATGATAAGAACACAAGAAAAGGAAATTAATTACGCTTGGTAACCTTTATTAATTTTGTGCATGAAAGAAGATTAAGAAAAGTGTTTCTACAAAGATTTATTAAGATACACTTCCTAGAACAAAACTCGCTTTATAAGATTTGGTTCAGTAATTTGCAGATTATCGGATGAAAATCAGTTATGTAATTGCAAGATATTGAAGATATGTATATGATCCCACACAAAAAATAAAAATAAAAATAAAGACAGTCTTAAAATGAAATTAATTATTTGTGAAATTTAGAAAGATATTTATGGTATTTACACTGAAAAAAAAAACTTTAATTTAAAAGAAGGTTTCTCGTTACTTAATAGAGTGTTTAAGAACACAAGTTTGTTGCTACATCGAGTGTTTTGGTAAATAAAATTTCAAAGTGCCTTACTTATAAAATTAACCGTTGGCATTTAAAAATAATTATTAAACACGGTTCTTTATTGTCTATCCTTGAGAAATCAATTGACGAAGTCCTACATGTGTAATTAAGGTCAACTCTCATATCAATGGTCAAATCCCTGGTACAAAATGTATTTTTTTCCATAGGAAGTGGTCCAATGAAAAGTATTTTTCCATATCAAGTGGTCCAATATATCTTACAATTTATGAGAAAATAAAAATTTATTATATGTCGTCTGCATGCATTTATTATTGCACGAGAGATCCAATATATCTCTTTGAATTTCTCAAAGATTTATATTAGTGGTGATTGATTTAAGTTTGCGCTTGTTGGAAAACTGTGCATGAATTTAACCAAATATATAATTTAAAAGTTTTTTTCCCTGTACAATTAAAATTAATAAAATAATACAATCAATCACACCATTTAATCCCAAGAATTTTATATAAAAAAATCTAATATAAAAAAAAAATCATTAGGCTAGAGTCTATTTAAAAACTTTCACTAATAATAAACAATGAGTTTAAAAGTGTTCCCCTTAACTATAATTAAGGATTGCAACATTTACAATATCAAAAACAGTCTATTCTTGAAATAAAATAAAATTAAAAAAAAATAGGTTTGAGAAAATCTTATAATACTAACCACTCTGTTTTATGCCAAAATAACCTATTTAGACACCACTTTTCCATCCAGCTATTTATAAATAAGAGTATTATATTTGGAATTTGTTGTCAAAATTTTAGCCTGATCTAGCAGTGAATAAGTTAGAAATCATTGAATGAAGACGTATTATTCGTTCTTTTTTTTTTTTTTATCTTTTATACTTTTTTTTCTCTGAAAAACCATTGCACCGTGATAATGAATTTTTCTAGTTAAATCACCTACTTACCTTCTCTCTCCTTTTCCATTTAAAATACATGGTGATCTAATTGTTATTTGATATGAGACCATACATAACAAATCCTTCTTTACGCATCATGTGATGAATTTATCATGTCAATGATTAACATATAAGCTTCAATTTAGTAAGCTTTATTAGGCTTGTTTCTCTTCTACAAAGCTTTATCATGTTTGATATATTATTATTGGTATGAATTTTCTCACTAACAAATAACTTCATCTTCTTAAATCTATTGATATTTAGCTTTAATGTGTTTTTATTGAGAGTGAAAAATAGAATGATTATTAAGATATATTTTACCTTGATTGTCACAATACAACATAAAGTTTTCTTGAACTAGTCTAAGTTCATATAAGAAATTCTTCATTTATAGCAACTGTCACAATGCAACACTAATTATTCTTGAGTGCTTTATTGCATTTAAGAAGCTTTAGTAACTCAAAAGTAAGGATTTTATTTTTACTTGCATGGCTTGCAATAACTTATTTTTCTTCTCACATCACATAACTTAACAAAGCATTTTGGCTTTCCCATTGGTAATCACCACACACTCTAGAGGAGAATATAAGGTGAAAGGTTGATGAGGCCTAGTGGATCTTGTTAATTATGGCTTATTTGAATCTTTTTAGATAATCTATTTAAAAATAAAATCAATATTTTCATCATCATTAACTAGTGGTTCAATAGACAAAACACTATCATCATTTTAAAAATCCTCCCCATGATTAAAAGACATCAAATTTAACTGTGGATTACGTCTCAAATTCAAATTAGCAGGAATAGAAATAGTGAGCTATATTTTCTCATTCTATTCAATGTCTTCAATGATTTGGTCTTTAAAGAAAACAACATCTTTGCTTTTAGCAATTTCTTTTCTTTTGGATCCTATAACTTGCAGCTAAATTTATCTTCAAAACACAGGAAAAGACATAGGTTTGTTTTATTTTCAAACTTAGACGTTTCATCTCTAGGAACATGTACAAATATCCTGCAATTAAATGCTCTCAAGTGTACATAGGAGACATTATTTTCTTTCCATACTCAAATTAGAACATCAAAGTCAAAAGAAACTATTACAAAAACGTTAATTATGATAACTACAATCTCTATTGCCTCACTCTAAAAGGAGTTAAACAACTTTATATAGGAGAATATACATCTAATTCGTTCAATAATTGTTATATTTATTATGTTATGAAATTCTAGGAATTATCTTCTCTAACTTAATATCATTTTCCTTAAAGTACCTATCGAAAAGATTTTTATACTCACCACCATTATTAGCTCAAATACATTTAAATTTTTTACTAGTTTTTCTTTAAACTCTAACATGAGAATCTTGAAGACATCAAAAACTTAATCTTTAGATTTAAAAAGTTCAATGCCCCTCCAAAAGACTTATTACAATAATATGTTTAGCCTTATCATAGTAATGAAACTTAATTCTCTTTTCTAATTCTCTTTTCTAATGGAGATATCTCTGGAGGCTTTTATTTATCTTTTTTTATCATTGAATTCTTTATCTTACTCATCATGATCGTGGGTCAAACACAAGTTTAATAACCATGTCTTGTTAGAAATTATAACAAATTATCAAACTTTCACTTGCTTCCAAACATATAATTAATTATTAGTTGTTATTTTTTAAGAAGAAGTCATTAATTAGTGATAGATGAATTAAATTTTTTTAAAGAAGGAATTATATTTTTAGAAAAATAGTTTTGACATATTAATCAAGATTAAGAGGAAGAGAAAAACTAATTTATAGAGGTTACGAGCTCCATTGCTACATGGAGGATATGGAATTAAAAGATGGACATGGAGTGGACATTCGAGTAATTTTGTTACACAGAGAAAGTGCTAAAGATCAAAAAATGGCTCAAATTTTGCTACACAGGAAACTGTCAGTAGAACCCTCGTAAAACCTGACTGGCTCGACTGATAGACCTTAAATTCAGTCTGTCTATACATGGTTGAATTAGTCTGAATATTTGAGGGGGGGGGGGGTTGATTTGGTACCGGATATTGACCCAGTAAAATTTAATCAAGATCCAAATAATCTTTTTATTAATTGTTTTTTACAAAACAACATTTTTAACCTATTTATTTTTTTAAAAATAAAATTAATATGGATGATTATCCATTCAATCCATCCATGGTCCTTTATTGTTTGATCCATGGGTTGCTCTACACAGTCACAGGCTTATCTCCTCCCTCTTCCGCTAATTTTTCTATTTGCTAATTAATTTTATAAATTTTTTTGTTTGCTTTGTCACTCGTATGGATGCGTGGTGTAATTGTTTTATAAAATAATTTTTTTTAAAAAAAATATTAATAATATTTTTTTGATGTTTTAAAAATAATTTTTGAGATAAGTACATTAAAATAATTTAAACACATAAAAAAATATATTAATTTAATTTTTTTAAAAATACAGTAACAAATAAATAATCAATTTAACACCATTTGACAGCACAGTACAACTGACTGTTTGATAACGCGGTACACCGGAGGTTGCATCGCAGCACACCGCGTTGCCCTCCGGGTTGGTGAGAAATACAAAATTAAACTCTATCCCTGCACGAGAACTGTTTGTGACAAGGACAGCAAACGGTTTTTGTGGAAAAAAATGCTTTCACGAAACCAAAAGACAACGAATCAATTGATGGAGAGTGACAGCTCTTTTGAATTAATATTGCATGACCCGCACGCAAAAAAATATATGGCAGGCAGCTCTCCAACCTGTAGTGAAAATTCACAGCAAGTACATTTATCATTTCGGGTTTGATCAATGAAAATTATTATATATAATCCTAGCATTTAAAAGGTCATTTACTTGGTCATTTAAAAGGTCTCTCTCTCTCTCTCTTACACGCACACACACCGTGCATAACTAGAGGATAGACTTGGACCATAATAGCCATCTACACTACAGTACTGCATCATTATTTTTTTCTTTTCTTTTTATATTTGTCTTTTTCTTTGTAAAATTCATCGAGTTTTCTTACTATATATTTTTTTTTAATTTACGTGGGGTGTTCGGGCCAGCTTACGCGCACCATGACTAATCCCCACGGCTCACTGAATACCCTGCAAATCCAGTAAGCATGTAAAGTACCACGGGGTGACAGGCGTACATGCCAGGGCTCGAACCCAGGTGCAGTGGAAAGAGACAAGTCCCTGCTAGGCCAAGCTCCAAAAAGCATTTTTAAAAGACACGTGCATGTGTCAAGAAAGCAAAAGCCGACCATTGATTTCCTCGTTCTTTATCCTATCCTGTATTGTATATCATGGCATGATGGAAACCGAGCATTTAAGTTTGTCAAAAAAAAAGTTTTTTTTTAATTTTTTTAATTAATTATATATTGATAATTCTAATTAAAAAATTAATTTATATTAAAATCTGATAAAATAAGTTAATAATATTATAATTAATAAATTATCCAAATAAAATAAAACAAATAGATAGTATGAATCAATAAATTAATAATATAAAAAAATAAAAAGTCTTGGAATAAAATTTTACAATATCAAAAAAATTACTGAAAGATAGGAAGTACACATAAATCTAGTGATAATTTGGTTGTTCTTATCATAATATGTTTTGATAGATCCTTTTTGGGTTGTAAGTTAATAAATTTAAATTAATAATTAACTAATATAAATTCAATAATAAAATAAACTCCTAAATAATATTTAATGTGTTAGAAAAAAAATTCAAATTAAAAATAATTATTTAAAATTAAATAAAAAATAAAATAAAATAATAAAAAATTTCATGTTAAAATCGCCCCATGAAGTCTGAATCTTCAGTCTTTATATATTTCTCGTAGATTTAAGTCATAATTTCAAATATATTATTTCTCATTTAGATGAATTATTAGAGCTATGATATATAGTTGGAAAATTTTAAATATTTAGTTCTTATCCCAACTTCAATAAAAAAATAAATAAATTCACTAATAGCTTTAGATATGTCCCAAACAATGCATGGAGGTCTTACTTGACATATTTAACAATTCAAATTACTAAATTTGACGCCCCTCTAAAATATTGTTTCCTATCTTCATTTGACTTGAAAATTTTATACAATATAATTTTATATATCTAATATTTTTATAAAAAATTTCAGCATTATCTAATGTACGATTTGAATGATATATTTTTCGTAAAACCAGTCGGTAAATATTTTAAGGTTAAACTTGAACCTGACATGGTTCATATCGTGAATTTATTAAACTTGTCAAATTAAATTGAGTTTACTGATTTTTGCCAATTTCAAGTCCGATTTTACTAATTTTAAATTTTTAGTTTAATTTAATATATTAGATATATATTAACTTATAAAATCATAAAATTTTAATACTTAATTCATGATTTTAACAGGCTTGCGATGATTCATTGTACAATGGCTACTTAATTAGACTAGCTTAATTTTATGAGTTGATTCATGATTTTAACATAACTGTGATCATTTATTGCCTAATGGCTACTTAATTGGACTGGCTTTTTTGGTTGATTTTGACTATGAAATTTTAGTAAAATTGAATACGAAAGCTTCTTCCATGGAACTCCTTAACCTTAGGCTTATATATAATTCCAAATCTAACCTAGTTGTATCTCTCTTCAACCGAAAAGCTAGCATAAAAAAGAACGGCAAATGGAAAAGATATTTGTTTTAGTTTGTGTGTTCTTTCTTCGCAGCATCATCTCTTCGCACGCAATGGCCCTTGTAATACCTTGAATGATTGTGATGGCCAGCTTATATGCATCAAAGGCAAATGCAATGATGATCCTGATGTTGACACCCACATATGCAAAGGAGGAGGCAGCAGCCCTTCTTCTCCACCACCTCCAGGCAATCGCCCTCTCTCAGGAGAACGTTTATGTAAAGAACCATCCTTCCCAACTAAATATAAATGCTCATCTCCAGTGACATCCACTACGAAAGCTAAATTAACTTTGAACAATTTTAGTGAAGGCGGTGAAGGAGGAGCACCGTCAGAGTGTGATGAGATGTACCATGCCAAAACTGAGAGAGTGCTTGCGCTATCAACAGGATGGTATGATGGCGGATCAAGATGTGGGAGGATGATCAAGATTAGTGCTAGTAATGGAAGGAGTGTGACTGCTAAGGTTGTGGATGAATGTGATACTTTGCATGGATGTGATAGTGAGCATGGGTTTCTGCCACCGTGTGAGAATAATATTGTTGATGGATCAGACGCTGTGTGGGAAGCTTTGGCATTGAATAAGGATCTGGGTATTGTGCCTGTTACGTGGTCCATAGCATAGCTAGCAAAGTTCATCTTAAAGGGGCCAATCTGTCTAGCTACTTAGTCAATGACAATAAGATGAATAGAGAAAGATCTATTTGCCTGTTTCCTTTCTGAACAAATCCCCTCCAAAATAAGACTAAAAGTTGTGCTCTTTGCATGAAGTGATTAGCATTGAAAAATGAAAATCAGAAACTTTTTTTTTTTTTCTAATTCTAATTATTAAAGTCCACATTATGTGACATAATATAATTTGCAGTGAGACTGGGGGCAAAACTCTCTGAAACTGTGAAAGCGAAGTTGAGATTAGGGGCAAAAACAACTCAACAAGCTGGGACGGAGAATGTGTTCAAGCAGGAATTTGGTGTCGGTGAAGGAGAAGGGCTATTAAAGGCATCACAGTGCTATTTATCATCCACAGCTGGTCCCATTGCAGGGCTCCACTGATAAGATTGCCTTCTGCAGTGAAAGGCGATTACCATCCCTTCCTCTATGGACAATTTGTCAGAACACTCTACAAGGTAAGTCAATAATTGGGTTCTGAACAGTTTATGCAAGCAAACAAGACTGTTACAGTGATTCATTTTCACCCTAAATGTTGAAGAATAGTAGTGTTATCCAGTATCCAACTTCTTGGTCCTGAGATAGAAAGGGGAAAAAATTCCTTGAATCTGACAGCATCATGATAAAAAAAGATAAATCAATTCTATTCTAAAAAAAAATATCTCTTTGATGTGTAAACTAAAAAAGATCCTTTACATAACAGGTTCATTTTCTTTTTCCTTTTTTTTGTGGTGTAGATCCTATTGTCTTGAAAAAGCCACAACAGTACAGAAATACTCACATATGACAATTTTCAATTCTGGTTTATGGGGTTCTTGTGTTATGAAAAAGCTATCAGGCATCTACAGCAGGCAAATTCTTAGGCAAATTCTGCCTCTCAAGTAATCTAGTTTCAGACATTTTGTAAGGTGATCTAGAGAAGAAATTTCATCTCTCCCAATACAAGTCCAAGAATATACCAATATGTAAGTTCTCATTTCAAAATTCATAAGCAAAATACAAGAAACCCAACCTTATTATTCTGATAAACCATATGGATTCATTGAAACATTATTACAGCAGAGCCATGGGCTCTACTTGGAAAAACAAGGCATGCAGGGAAATTGAGAACACTAACATACTAGAACCAAGAACAAGAGCAGCATAAAAGGGTACTTCTATTACTACGAAGTAGCTAGCTCTCGCAAGGTTTTGAGCTTTCACTCACGAGTTTTTCTTCAAAGCTTTCTTGAACTGGACTTTGAAAGGTTGTAATGCATCACTAAGAGACAGTGTTCTAGTCCCATTATCCTCAATATAAATCCCAATGTCCCTGCATAAAACTCCACAGTTACAAACTTTAGTAGGACAGAAAACAAGCTTGTAGTCATCATCAGCTTTCTCAATCTGGAACCAGTTGCCCACCGTATTAAAACCAGGATTTCCTTCAACCCCACCAGTTGACACAAACCATTGTACCTTCGAGTTCGAAGACTTTATAATCTTCCATACAGTTGATTGGGGACATGTTGTCTTAGCTAAAAACTTGATGTGAAGATCAGTAGAAACAAGGATCACACCTTTCTTGTCGTCGGCAGCGGGTGTGAAAGTAAGTGGAAGACCCATTGATACCTCAAGACGGTCTTGGACAACAGCAAGTGGGCAGCTGGTTTTGTTGCTAGCCATTGTAATCCCACCTCCTCTCCCACGGAACACTGGCAAGATATAGTATTTGGTGCCTGCTACAAGCTTTTCACCATCAATGTCCAGCACTGGTTCAGCAGCAGCTATTGACTGCTTTGTGCAGGCAAAGGCAAGGAGGAGTAAGCACAACAATAACATTGGATAATTCATTTTTGTCTTCTATTGATATATTTTTTTCTTGGATGTAAAAATCAATGGAGAGGAGATTCAATTTATCAAGCTAGAATTGGGAAAGGGATGCACGATAAGTTCTAGAACTAAAGGATTGGATAACTCATGGAGCACATGTATCTTGTCTTGGCTGTAATCATTACTTCCGTCATGCCACCTTTATTTGACTTCTTAAAGCATGTGTTATGCCAAAAAAAATAGGTGAGAATTCATTGGTGAAACTCGAGCAGCTTGACAGCTACATCATTTGGATTGATCGATCAACTTGGATTATTTTTGATTTAATGTTATCGTGCTTCTTATTCTTTATGCCTTATCTGCAAAGGAATCACTACAGATCAGTAAGGTCTCCATGTCTTCATCTTTATTAAGTTGGCGGAGTGAGCATTTGTTTGATCAAGCATTTTAAGCTTTTGTCTAGTTTGGTGTGTTCAAGTCGTAGCTCGGTGTGATCGACGAAAACATGCCCACATGCTGCAACCATTCCAACGAACTTCCAAGCTCTCCCCAGTCCAAATCCAGCACAAGAACAATAAACTTCTCCCTCTCCCACCTTGAAGATCTTTATTTTGTTTTAAAATCCAAAAGCAAAATACAAGGTCACATTATTATTTGAAAAACCATGGTTAATTTCATTCAAACATCACCATAGCAGAGCCAAGGTCTCCACCCAGAGAAAGAATCACATATCGGAACCTGAAGTATTTGATTAGACGAATTACAAACTGGAAACAAAAGAGTCCCATCAGACATTAATGAAAAGTTTATTATAAGAACAAATGCAGTCATTGTTTTATTAAATGTGGCATGACGTAACACATCGATTCTAAAAAAAAATTCAAACAAAATTTAACCCGTTGAAACTCGAATAATCTAACATGTCAAATAGAGACATAATTAACCCGGTTAAAATTTAATTTAATTTATTTTAATTTCAAAACAATACCCTTTCTATATGAATCTTTAAAATCTTCCGGGGCAGATGTGGCATTGGATCATAATATCCTATTATCACAGGTCAGAAATGCACGGTGCACAGGCTTTCCTAAGAGTCGAAACGACAAAGCACACAGCCCAGAAATGGATAGAAAAGGCCCAAACCACATAATCTCTAGATATGTAACCTGCAATTCTATAAATTTGAGATTTGATAGCGTGCTTCAACATGTGTAACTTTCATTCTCTAAAAAACAAGCCAGATTCAATTCATTACCAAGAAAAAGAAAAAACCTATGAGATTGAAGATTTATAAAATAATTAATCACTAATGGAGCGTGCATAGAAAAGACTATGGTTTTTTGTTTATTTACTTATTTTCTTTGGATTGAATGATGATGATTAATGGAACAATAATTATTACAAACAAGCTAATGTCGTCTAGTGGAGGAAGCTTTAATATTAAAAGAACAAAGAAAACACAAACTTTCATTGCTAATCACCAAAACCATTTCTAATTTCGAAGTGGAGGGTCTTCAAAGGATACAACCTAGGCAGTCATTCGCGCATAAGAGATAGAGAACGAAGACCAAGGGTCAGTTTTTTTTAGTTTTTTTAATTGAATATATCTTTTTTAAAATTTTATTTTTTAATATTGAGTAAATTAAAAATAACATTTTATAATTTTTATTTTATTTTTTTATATGAAGTTATTATAGTTTTATGATTTGAGTTTGTTAAATTAATCTAATATATTAACCCAATATATTGTTGCTTAGCAAGAGATATTCAAAAAATTATCCCACGAGATAGATCATAAAATTTTTGGTTAGTTGTTTCATTGCAGGATTGAAAGATGATATACGATTGGATGTACAAGGTAAGCAACCAAGAATACAATCTGAAATAATTAGTGTAGCTCATCTCATTAAGGAATGAAACCACTTTTACCGAAAATTTGGTAACCAAATTCAACCAGCAGTTCCCTCTTATCAGTCCCGACCTCAATAGAGTACCACGATCCATGATGGGACTGCTTGGACCCTTCCCCTCGCAACAATCACCTCTGGCATCTGGCATTCTCAATGGACATGTTAGGTAACTTATGAGACACGAGGCTAGGGCGAGATATGAAAAGGGCTTATGCTTCTATTATGATGAAAAGTACATTACAGGA
Organism: Populus ilicifolia; assembly: GCA_015708895.1. Lineage (NCBI taxonomy): Eukaryota > Viridiplantae > Streptophyta > Magnoliopsida > Malpighiales > Salicaceae > Populus > Populus ilicifolia. The sequence continues at coordinate 61,173 of SRLM01000020.1, forward strand.
CATCGTTGTACGCGACCACAAATGTTTATGATCGTTGATGTACAGTTGGAAGAAGAAACAGTTGATATGGACATGGATATAGAATCATTAGAAGATGCCGTTCCGGAAATATCATTTCATGCCTTGATTGGTGGGACTGTTAGTGGAAACAAATATGGGAGGGAATATTTAATCTTTTACTTGATATACAATAAAGATTTAATTGATGGTATAAATTATGATATGATTTATGTTTTAAATTTTTTTAATTTTATTTAGAAATACACACTAAAAAGCTGAAAAATAAAGAAAAAACTAAGAGAGTAGTAAAAAAAACTTAAATGAGTATAGTTAAATTGAGAAGATTTTTTTATATATATATATTTTTAAGTAATTTATATAAACTAGTAGCTCTTAAAATAATCAAGTTGTTAAAACAATATAAATTTATATATATTTGAATACTTAAACTATCCATAGGGCTACCCATCCCCAAACCTTTCAGGTTATTGAAAAGATTGAGAATAGAGAAGTGATAGTGCTTATTGATTGGGGCAGTACCATAATTTCATTGAACAGTCTGTCGTTAAAAAGTTTGGATCACTAGTGGTCTGTGGAAAATTAGTTCAGTAACTGTCAGAAACAAAGAAATTATTATTATTTTTTTATTTACGTGGGGGTGTCCGGGCCAGCTTACGCGCACCACGACTAATCTCCACGGTCCACTGAATACCCTGCAAACCTAGTAGGCATGTAAAGCACCGCGGGGATGACAGGCGTACACGTCAGGGCTCGAATCCAGGTACAGTGGAAAGACAAGCCCCTTCCACCGCCAGGCCAAGCCCTAAAATACGAAACAAAGAAATTATTGAGTGCACTGGACGTTGTATCGGACTCTCCCTCTCCATTCAAGGATTCATTGTACAAGCTAATTTCTACATGCTTCCCGAGGCCACCTATCACGCTGTTTTAGGAGTGCAATGGTTGGTGACATTAGGTCCAATTCAAATAGACTGCAAGGAACTCAGTATGACTTTCACACAATCTGGTGGGGCTCATGTAGTGTGAGGAACGAGAAGTTCTGAGCTCGCTACTATGAGTGAAAATGAATTGTTGCCCTTATCAGGTATGGGGTTCTTTATTCATGAGATGATAGATGACGCTATTCAAGCAAACAAAATGCCACTAGACCTTGGTAAAATACTATCGGAATTTGCTAGTGTTTGAAAAACCCACTAGGTTGCCGCCTATGCGCAGCTATGATCATTGGATACCGTTGCTACCAAACCAGCCACCAGTTAACGTAAGAACTTCCAGGTATCCTCACTACTAGAAAACTGAGATAAAAAAATATAGTCAAAGAATTCCTCAAAACTGGAATCATTCGGCCTAGTTGGAGCCCATTTTTATCACCAGTTTTGCTTATCAAAAAGTCAGATGGGTCTAGGTACTTTTGCGTAGATTACAGGGCACTTAATGAGATCATGGTAAAGGATAAACTTCCATTACTGATCATTGACGAGTTGCCTGATGAGACATAGCGTGAAATTCTTTTCGAAGTTACACTTGCATTCCGGGCACCACCAGATCCACGTCCAGCAAGAAGACATTCACAAAACCGCCCTCCGAACTCACGATGGGCACTATGAATTTCTTGTGATGCCCTTCGATTTGACGAATGCCCCTGCCTCCTTTCAGTGTCTCATGAACGATATTTTTCAACCATATTTACGAAGGTTTATTCTTGTTTTTTTTTTATGATATTCTAGTGGATAGCAGGTCCTGGGTAGATCACATGTATCGTCTGACACAAGTGCTTCAAATTCTTTTTAAGCATTAATGTACATCATGTCCTCCAAGTGTTAGTTTGGAGTGATGACAGTAGGGTATTTGGGTTACCTAATTTCTTTTGACAGCGTGGCAGCACATCCAACTAAAATACAATCAGTCCAGACTTGGCCTGTGTCGACCTGACCTAAAGGGGTTCATGGTTTCCTCGGGCTGGCTGGTTACTACCTCAAATTTGTCAGGGGTTTTGGTGTGATGGCTGCTAGCTCCCTTAACAAAGCTTCTGACCAACAAAGGATTTCATTGGACTGAAGAATCGCTATTGGCCTTTAATCAGTTGAAGTGTGCTCTCACATCACCTCTGATATTGCGGTTACTAGACTTTACATAACAGTTCGTGGTGGAACGTGATACATGTGGAGATGATTTAGGTGCTATATTGTCCTAGCAGAACCAACCAATAGATTATTTTAGTGAAGCTTTGAAAGGAAAGGCCATATTACTGTTAACCTCTGATAAGGAAATGTTGGTTACGGTGAAGGTTGTTTGAAAATGGCAACCATATCCTTTTAGGAAAGCTGTTTGTCAACAAAACAAACCATCGCAATCTGAAATATCTCTTGGAACAACAAATTACCACACCTTGGGATTCGATTACTCTATTCAGTAATGGAAGGGCAAGGAAAACCAAGGCACGGATGCTCTCTCTTGCATTGCAGCTTTCCAATTTCAGTTGCCGACTGGTGGTCAACCCTTCAACAGGAGGTACTACACCATCCTTACCATGCTTCCTTGTCCAATAATCAGTCCTTAAATTGTGTTCAACGGGATGGTGTGTGGATGCAAAATGAAAAAATTCATTTGAGCCCCACTTCATCGATGGTACTAAGAAAATATTTTTTTTATTAGAAGAATTATAATAAAAAAATTTTAAAAAATAATGACGTGTTATTTTTACTAATAAAATTATCGATAGAATAAATTCTGTCAATAAAATTCATTGATAAACTATAAACATTATTCATCGTATCATTTACAGAGAGAATCACCAATGAAAAACTCTATCAGTATTTTTCAGAGAGTTATGAAACTATTCATCTTTTTATTACACTGTTTATTATTGTTCCTTAAAAATAAAATCACCGATGAATTAAAAAGTATTCAGTCTTATTTAACAGTTTTTTTAAAAATTATTAAATTAAAATTTTAAATTAAATATTACAGATGAAATTACCAGCAAATTGAAAAGTCATCGGTGATATTTGACGGTTTCTGAAAATTTTTTATTAAATTAAAAATTTAAATTATGTATTTCAGATTGAATCATTGAAGGAATAATTAAAAATATTAATATTTAATTATATTTCGATAAAACACCCTAATAAAAAACCTAAACTCCCTAATTTCATAACAAACAGGGCTCATTTCTTCTTCTTTTTCTTTTTCTTCCCCATATGTAAAAAACATTAAAATACATTTCTCTCTCCCTAATTTTATTTTTTTTCTTTTTCATGCTCAGGTATGTATTCTTTTCTTTTCTTTTTTCTTTTTATTTTTTGTTTTAATTAATATACTTTACAATTTTTTTCCTTCTCTTTTTAGCTTCATTTGCAACCACGTTCAGGTACATTCTTTTTCTTTTTTCAAGTTTTTTTTAACTATATTTTTTTATTTTATTATTAATTCTTTTTATTCTTAATAATTGTATGACTATTATTGTAGGTTTTGTTTTTGTTTATATGATTTTCTTCTTCTTTTTTTCAAGCGTTTTAAGTATTATAAAGTATTGATTTATATTAATTTAATTATTTTATAGTTTTGCAAATGATTTTTTAAAAAACATTTTTAAATAATTACCAATAAAATTATATATGGTATTTTTTTGAGGGAAATACCGATAAAATAAAGGGGATATTGTTTTTTATGCACCTTTTCTTTTAGTAAATCCATCATTAATAATATTTTATTATTATCAATGAACTTGCAAAAAAACAATTATCGATAAAAGATTCACCGAAGGAGTATTTTCATTAATGATTTTGTTAATAAATTAATTATTAATAAAATGATAATACAAATTAATACCAATAAAATTTTTTATTGATAAATCTAAAAAATTATGATAGTGTTTTTGCTGCAAATTGCTTTAACCATTTCCAATCCACAATAGATATTGACAGAAATCATCATGGATTTTATGGAAGAGTTGCCAACATCACAAGGACAAAATGTGATCTTAGTTTTTGTTGATTGTCTTTCAAAGTACGGGCATTCTATGCCATTAAAACACCCTTAGAGCATCTCCATCTCCAATGGGAGATGCTATATTAAAGAACTAAATGAAGAAAATGACTTTTTAAATAGTATAAATATAGCCTTTTGAATTATGTGCATTCCAATTGTAAAAAGCTATTTAGAAAAACCATTTATATTTTAATATATTTCAAGTTAAATTAATTTTAATATAATTATATAACTAATTTAGATATTTTATATATAATATAATTATAATATTATTAATTATATAATTAATATGAGTAATTTATAAAAGTAATATAAAATTAATGAAGTAATATGAAAGTTAAAAAATATAATTTAAAATTAAATTTAAAATTTATTTATATGAATATTTTTAATTTTAAGTTTTATATGTTATTGTTAAAAATTTAATTTTTTAAAAGTAAATTCAAATTCAAACTTTGAAAAAATGATCGCCAACATAACCGCCAACATTTTAAATTTTGAAAAAATAACCGCCAACATTAAATTTTTAAATTTAAAAAATAACCATCAACATTTTAAATTTTAAAATTTCAAATTTTGAAAAAATTAACGTCAACATTCTAAGATTTTACAATTCAAAAAATAATCCATCTATAAATATTCTCATATATCTTAACATTTTTTCTCATCGTTTTCTTCTATCCAATCTTTGTTATATTTTATTAAAATTATCATTTTAATTTTAATTTTTATGATGCTTTTGATTTTGATGATGACACTCTTGTGTTGGCTTTTCAAGTTGCTACTGCTTTGGTTGCTGAAGAAGAATCGAATAATCAAGGGTGAAGAATAGGGTATCGTGGCTCTATTTCATGTCACAATATTGTCAATCGTAATAGAAAGGAAGGTGAGTTAAGGATATATAATGATTATTTTACAGAAAATCCTAAATTCACTAAAAGTCAATTTCGAAGAAGATTTATGATGAATCATCGTCTTTTTCTTCGGATCGCAAATGCAGTGGAAGCTCATAATCCATATTTCAAACAGAGGATAGATGCTCTTGGTGTTCTTGGTTTATCTTGCCTTCAAAAGATAATTGTAGCTCACAGAATACTTGCATATGGTATTCCTACAGATCTTACTGATGAATATATTTGAATTGAAGAAACCACTCAGATAGAAAGTCTTAGAGCTTTCGTTAAAGCAATCATAGAAGTTTTTGGTGATTGGTATCTAAGGGAACCAAACGAAGCTGATATTTGTCGATTATTATCAATTAGAGAGCAACGTGGGTTTCCAAGGATGTTAGATAGCATTGATTGTATGCATTGGAAATGAAAGAAATGCCCAATTACATGGCATGAGATGTATGCTGGTCATTGTCGTGAACCAACTATAATTCTAGACGCGGTAGCTTCACAAGATCTTTGGATATTACATGCCTTTTTTGAATACTTGGATCATTAAATGATATTAATGTTCTTGATCGATCACCTATCTTTACTGCACTTGTTGAAAGTCGTACTGCTCCTATCAATTATACAATTAATGGGCATGAATATACAATGGGATACTATTTAGCAGATGAGATTTATCCTAATTGGTCAACATTTGTTAGGATAATCCCAAGACCATTAGGAGCAAAGAGAAAATATTTTGCAAGCAAGCAAGAGTCTACAAAAAAAGATGTGGAGCAGGCATTTGGAGAGCTCTAATCTTGTTTTGCAATTGTACGTGGACCTGTTCGATACTGGGATGAAGAAACGCTTGCGTATATTATGAAAGCTTGCATAATAATGCATAATATAATTATTGTAAATGAAGGAGCAATGAACATTGGATTTGACCATGAATATGAAGTCAATTCATTTATATCAGTGTCATATGGTGAAATATCAGAACTACATGATTTTTTTCAAACTCATAATCGAATTAGAGATAGAGTAACTAACTCTCAACTACAAGAAGATTTGATTGAACATTTATAGGAACAATATGGCAATGAGTAGAATCTTTAGATTTTAACTTCTTATGTTATCATAATTTTCAAGGTTTTTTATGTTTTTTTTTCATTATGTTTGTTATCTTTTAAGTTAATTAATCCTACTTGTTATTGTTAAGTGTTAGAGGAACTTTAAAAAAGTATTATGAATTGATATCAATTTCATAACAATGTATTTAAAATAACCAAGAATTTCCTATATATTTAATTAAAAATACATTACATTACAATAAATCAATCAAAGTTAATTAAAAATCAAAACCCCTCTTTTGCATAATTTTTAACTTTCTATTTTGAAAATACGCTGCAGAAATTGGATCCAAATTAGAAATATCCATTTTCATAATTTGTTCTTCTTTCTCAATTCTATCCAATTCTTGTTTCTCTTGACTTTGTTGAATCATCATGGCTTGTCGCTCTAACATAATTTTCCTGTCTTGTTTCTTCTGATCCTCAATTTTAACTAGAGCATCCTTGAATTGTTATAAGAGATTCGTTACAGTTACATCTCTAATTTTATCTTTTTCTTGTCTACGTTTAAGTCGTTCCTTTGCAGCCTTTTGACCGATTGGTTTATCTTGATAAATCAATGGTTCATTATCTTCTCTTAAACTAACAAAATCAGGGGTAGATGGAGTTGATGAAGCCGGACTTGCATTGACATGACCTTTTTGTTTCTTGTTTGACTTTTGATGTTGACTTGCACGCTCAAATTGCCATTTAGGTTCTTTTCTTAAAATAACCCAACAATGTTCTAGTTGAAATCGTTTGTCAATACAAGAAGCATACATTTATCGAGCATCATTAATCTGGTAAAAAAATAAATTAATTAAATAATGTTAAAATATATGTTAAATAATTTAACATAGAAATAAATATTAACATTACCTTTGATTCTTCAGTCATTCCACTTTGCTAATGATTTTCAATTTGAGTAACAAATCCAAGAAATTTACTGACTTCTCTATTTATTTCTTGCCATTTACTTGAGATGTTTATTTGTGAACGATTATTCAAGTTTTCTGTATTATCTACAAAGTAAGCATGTACACGAGCCCATAACTATTTTGTTTGTTATTCAACTCTTGTAATTGGATCCTTACTTGTATTTAGCCATGTAGAGACAAGTAAACAATCCTTCTCTGGTGAGAAATTTTTCTTTTTATGATTTTTTTGCTAAATGAATATTTAAATTCGAGCATGTTAAGTCATCAATTAATTGATTAGAATCACTTGGTTGAGAGAGAATATCTTCTAACTCACTCATAAGAAAGTTGGTAAAAGAGCTTGGAAAATTTGAATCCATCTGCATTAAAAAAAAAAACTCAATTTAAAACCTTACAAGAGAGTGTAAAAGAAGCTCACATTCAATGTCTAGCAATTTTACAGTTTTCATACATGCAAATTAATAATAAGCATTGCCTCCTACTTGTTCTAACATAACAATTTGATCATTTTTTGGAACTAAAAGAGAATTGATATACTAGTTTAATTGTATTTTCAAGAAGATAAAATATAATTGACCTCAAATTAAAACAGATAATCAAAAATAAATTTTAAATATGTAACTCTATCTTTTAATCAATATCAACTACCATTATTAATTCCTCTCAATTTTATCAAAGATAACAACATAAATAAAAATTATCTTCCTTAAACCATATTAAAAACATAAAATAATAAAGAAGTAAAACTTATCACAAATATTAAATTAACAGCAAAAGGTCTAAAAAATCAAGAGATATAAAAAAAATTAGAAAATTTTTTTGAACAAGTATACCTTTTAATTTCAGCTAATTAACACAACTGATGTTATTAATTTACTAAAAAATAATTGATTCTTGTTTTTTTAAATTTGAGAGAAGGGTGAGGCATAATACAAAAATTTAAAACTACAAGTTTTTTCTTTATGTATTTATAGAAAATTTCTTCTATATTAAAAAAAAAACTATTGACCAACAACTATTATTTTAACTATTTTTATAGTTAAATATAGAAATAACCGTTAGTCATTTTAGCTATTTATTTAGCTATTTAATTAAAATGCAAAAGATGAAAAAATAAAAAATAAATAACACTTTTCATGTGGCTGCTCCGTTGGAGCTGCTCTTACACGGCAACATCAGTAGCTAAAAATTTTGTCAGCGATGTTGTGCGTTTGCATGGTGTGTCTTTTTCCATTACCAGCGATCGCGACAAAATATTCGTTAGTAACTGTTGGAAATCTTTGTTCAAACTCTAAGGGACATCATTATGTTTCAGTTCCAGTTATCACTCACAAAGTTCCAGTTATCACTCACAATCCAACGGCTAAATCGAGGTGGTGAACCACACCCTTGAGCAATATTTACGTTGCTTCTCTTTTGACCAACCCACGAAATGGATGGAAGGCTCTCATATGCGGAATATAGATACAGTACTACCATCCATTCATCCATTAAATTTTCCCCTTTTAAAGCCATTTACATTGTTCCTCCTCCCTCTCTGTTGTCCTATGTTCTGAGAACAACACAAGTCCAAGCAAAGGAAGAATTGTTGCGCACAAGGGAGGTCATTCTTCATGAACTACGATAGAATTTGTTAGAAGCGCAAGTTTGCATGAAGGCAAAGGCAGACCTGCATCACCGCGAGGTCACTTTTGAGGTAGGTGACTATGTATTCTTACGGCTGCAACCTTACCATAACAAGTCAGTGGCTTTCTGAAGGCTGTTGAAATTGTCACCTATATTTTCTGGCCCTTTCAAAGTTCTTGCTCAAATAGGAAAGGTGGTGTACAAACTAGCCCTTCCAGTAGACGCGCAAATGGATGATGTTTTTAACATCAGGTTACTAAAAAATATAGGGACCAATCTCCGATGCCACCCCAGTCAACCTTCCTCATTTCTCAGCGCATGCATCCTTGCTACAGGAAGCTGGGTTCATTTTGGATCGTCATGTTATTCAGAAGGACAAATATCATCCAAAAACAAAAATTTTGGTTGAATGGAAAGGAGCTTCCCTAGAAGATGCTACATGGAAAAACTTGTGGCGTTTCTCCAAAACTTAACAAAAGTTTGGCCTCGAGAACAAGGTCCTTCTTAGGGGGATGGATTGATATGATTCTTCAAGAGCAGAGGTGGAAAGTAGAGCTTAGCAAATGTTGAAGAGCAGAGGTGGAGAGCAGAGCTTAGATATTTCCTTTTTGTTTTATTTAATTGCAGTTGAAATAGTCAATGAATAATTAGCTATAATCAGGGAAGTTATTGAAAGCTTTCGTAGTATTCAGTTTCACTAGTTAAGTTCCTATTATCATGGAAGAGATTGTAGCGTTGTGTCCTTAAGGCCTATTTACGCTCTTATTCTATTGAATAGGGGTGCAGAATAGTAGAAACACTCTTTTCTAGGTCTCTGTTCTTCTTTATATTTTTCCCCAAATTCTATTCTTATCATTGAGTCTAAACTATTTTTTTTTTCATGTGTTAGTTCTTGAGTTTTGAGAGAGAACAGAGAAAATTATTGGACAAAAGGGAAGCAGAAGAAATGGGCGGCTAGCCATACTTCATCAACAAAAAAAATAAAATCTAATTTTGTGTCAATTAGTTTATAATGATAAGAGAAGTGCCATAGAAGTATTCTATAATTGTCATCTCGCTAGAGTGCTAGAGAAAATAGATTGGGGATTAAGAATATTTTGTATTTGTTTTAGTTTCATTTTTTTTTACCAATAAAAGAGTGTTTGGAGTTGTATATGGGTTTATCATAGTTTTTAGGCTTCTTTTTTTTTTATGAAAAAAGTCGGAAAATAGGTTTATAAGGTTTGAAAACTCAAACACTGACTTTTCATCCATCTTCGATGAACATAATCTTAATAAGGAGACAATGTGACGTTTACCACTTCGGATTAAATGTTGTTGTCCTTAAAAAATAAGGATCAGATTTAAAAAAAAAATTAAAAAAAGGCAAACATGGTGGTTTCATTTTTGCACGAAAAACCTCATTTTCATGCAAAAAAAATCATTTATGCTTTTTTTTTCCTCCTAATTGAGATTGGGTTTTGTTTGCTTTTCTAGAGACAAGTTTATATCAAATGATATATTATTCGATTATCTGTGTTTGATACTCAATTTTTTTCAGCTATTTCATATTCCTGAAACATCAAGGTGTTTTCTTCTCTCTTTTTTTTTTGTTTTCGAAACTAGAGGAGTAAAAATTGGACATTGTCAAAGAAGTAAGGACACCGACGTCACAAAAGTCAACATTGTTTCTTTATTAAGTGAGAGATCAAATCACTAGCAACATATATTTAATTATATGCAACCACATGAGATACATTTTAATTTCCAAATAAGGGATTTATTCCTACAGAAGCACATGGCGTAGCTTATTGATATTGTGTTCGAGCATGCATCATCGATCGATCATGATCTTCAAGCCTTCTTGAACATAACCTTGAGAGGCACGCCGCCAAGAGCCAGACGCCTTACTCCTTTGGCATCAACATAAATCCCGATATCTTTGCACATAACTTTGCAGTGTTGACACACTGTAGGGCAAAAAACTAGCTTGTACTTGTCTTCGAACTTCTCAATCTTGAACCAGTTGTTTATTGTTTCCGAACCAGGATTTCCTTCAACTCCATTGGTTGTGACGAACCATTGTTTTGTCCATTCATCATAGCTGTCAAGCTTCCACGCTGTTGACTGGTGACAGATTGATGCAGCAGAGAATCTTATGTTAAGATCGGTGTGGACGCGGACGACACCTTTCTTGGTGTTCACAGGTGTGAATTTCAGTGGGAGACCATTTGATGCCTCATATCGCTCCTGAACAACATCAAGTGGGCAGGTTCTTCTTACAGTGCTAGCCATTTTGAGCCCACCACCTCTCCCACGGATCACCGGCAGGATGTAGTAGCCAGTGCCGGTTCTAAGTATCTTACCAGTGACGTCGAGCACTGGCTCAGGGGCAGCAGTAGCTGCTACCCTAGGCAACTGATTTGCAGCAAAGGCAAAAAGAAGGAAGGACAATGCTAGAATTGCAGCTCTCATTGTCGTTGTGGGTGACTTTCAATGTGTGTGATGTGTTTATGCTAGAATGAATGGGAAGAGGCTTGAATTTATAAAGTTAGCAATACAGTGGGATGCCTACATGCATGCATGATTCTGGTAAGAACTTTTGAAGGAGCGCTGTGTATGACATGCATTTAAAACTGGTGGCTTGACCAGCCGTAAAGTCAATTAAAAGATCTTGGATAAACCTGATCCTATATTTTATATTCTTGAGTAGCTCGTACAATATGATCCGTTTTTGTTAATATTTGATAAAATTGGGATGGTCTAAAACCGCACCCTGTTTTCTGGAAAGCAGAGTACCATAGGCAGTAAAGGAAGCTGTATATTACAACGGTTGATAGTTTGTTTTTTTATTAAAGCTGCAACGTCAAAGATTTGTACGAAGTCAGAAGTCAGAACTTCTTATCTGCTACATCACATCATCTCAACAACTTCGTTCTTAATTAATTTCTGGTTTGCAGTTCAAGTCACTTCACATGGCTTGTTTGAATATAAGGAGGAGAACATGAGAACACGTTAGTGTCAACATTTGCCGTTATTAGAAAAGGTCCTCGTGACTGCCATATTGTACATCTTAACACTGATGTCTTGGTAGCTATCTGATTTGCAGTTCAAGTCACTTCACATGGCTAGTTTGAAGAGAGAAGAATATAAGGAAGATCATGAGAACACGTTAGTGTCAACATTTGCCGTTATTAGAAAAGGTCCCCGTGACTGCCATATTGTACTTCTTAACAGTAATGTCTTGGGAGCTCTCTGATTTGGTTTTCTATCCACGTGGACATAAGAGCTATCTAAGTACGGAAAATTCACGTAGAAAGCATAGAAAAGACTTCATTAATTTAATTTTTAAGAGTCACTTAAGTAAAGAAAAGTGAATCTTAATAATTCATCTAAAAAATTGAACTGTCTCAAGTTTACAAGTGCTTCAATTCACAGCTGCCTTAACCAAAGCTCTTCTCCAAAATGTTCTGCCAAAACCTTGCCCTATTTCAAAGCTGACCGTCATATACCAAGTCCATTTCCAACAAAGAGTAATCCGTATCCAATCTCAAATGCTCATTGATCATTTCTAGCAACATGTAAATTTTTGTGGAAGCATGATGAGCTGCATTTTCTGTATGAAATTCATGAACATCACCATTTAACTCAATGTAACTACATGCTGGTTTTTTCGTTACTTTTTGATCACCCATCATTTTCCTCATCTTCCGTGCGTCCTTCATCCTATTTGCTGCATGATAGATGTTGGAAAGGAGCACATACACTCCATCATCATGCGGTTCCAATTCAATTATCTTCTTTCCTGCAATTTCAGCCAAGCCCAAGTTCCTCTGGTTCATACAAGCGCTAAGCAAGGATCGCCAGATAACAGAATCTGGGTCCATAGGCATATTATCAATCAACTCTTTTGCCTCTTCCAAAAGCCCTGCTCGACAGAGAAGGTCTACCATGCTTCCGTAATGCTCAATCTTGGGTTCAAAGTCATAACATTCGATCATTGCGTTAAACAATTTATTTGCCTCGACAAGCAATCCTGAATGGCTGCAACCTGATAGAACCAACAGAAATGTAACATCATTTGGGATGACCCCAGATTCCAACATGTCATAGAAAACTTCGAGGGCATGGCTTCCTTTACCATGAGATGAGTGTGCTGATATCATGGTAGTCCATGAAAACACGTCTTTTTTCACCAGTCTATCGAATATCTTCACAGCAGACTCAACGGACCCACCCTTGGAGTACATATCCATTAAAGCGTTGCTCACAGTAGCACCCTTATCGAGATTAACTTTGCTGATATAACCATGAATAGCTTGACCATGATCATGAGCCCCAAGATCAGCACAACCCGAGAGAACAGCCACTGCCGTGATAACCGTAGGTTGGTTTTCCCCTTGAGCTTTCATTTGCTTAAACATTTCAAGACCTCGAATTGGCATTCCTCCTCGAACATAACCTGTTATCATCGCAGTCCAAGCAACGTCATTCCTCCATGGCATTTCACCAAACACACGCCTAGCTGACTCTAAACCATTGCACATTACAAACCCATTAAGCAAACTGGTCCAAGAAGACACATCTTTGATACCCATTTGCTTAAACACCAACTGGGCTATCATAATTTCACCATTTCTGCAGTACATATCAATCAAAGCATTACCAACAATCGAATTCGCCTCCAACTGAAATCTAAAGATCATCCCATGCACTAGCTTCCCATTTAGCAAATCTTGTTTTTTTCCACAAGCTGATAATGCACTAACAACTGAATGGCTGTCAGGCCTTAAACCCTCATTTACCAGCTTTGAAAAAACAGAAAAGGCTTTGAATGGAAGTTGAGTGCTCAAGTAAAGATTGATTAGAGAAGTATAAGTAACTCTATCGGGATCTTGAATATAACCAAACACCTTCTGTGCATCATGTGGATTACCCAATTTAGCATAGCTATTAAGCAATTTGCATGCCAAGGGTTGCTCAATGAAGAGTAATCCTTGAGTAAGAGCTTGGGCATGAATTTGCTTGAGAGTAACCAGATCTGCACAACTTTGCAGCAGAAGCTTTAAGCTCTGGCGCTTCATTCATCAATAGTACGCACGCAGAAATGCATCAGAGTCGGCCTTTTTATAATTATCAAAAATGCCACCAGACATACAAATGTGTTGGTCAGTGTCATAAAACAACTTCTCAGGGTTTTGAATTCCACCTTCGGCAATGAAAAGCTAATTCATCAAAATTAAATAAGAGGCGCATTTTTGTCACCAACTTTCATGATGGACATAAAACTACGTAGACTGATGCATCCAGCAATGGATAGCCTACGGCTAAGTTATAGCTAGGTCAAACACACAAGTCTATGAAAGAAAGCACGTAATTGGGCGACGAACAGCTAAGCAAGAACACAATGTCCAGGACTCCAAATTGATGAATCAATTGCATTTCCCCACCAGTGCGAGTTTTACTTGTATTGAATCAAGATGCCTTTACATATCGTCCTTTGCTATAACAGTTGCCTGGTGTTTTCTTGATCCTGCACAGGCCAGAGAGGCAGAAGGAAATGGCAACAGTGCCAACTCATAAGGGAAATTGTCGTGTTACTTTCTTGCCATAAAAACAACTAGATTAATTTGTTTCATTGTGACGTATAAGCATCTGCAAATATTCACTTATACAGAGAAGCGCTCATATTCATACTCTAATGGCAAGGTGCCCCCACACAATATTTGCGTTGGTGCACTCTCTTCATGGAAAGACGGTTGCATGTAAGATCAAAGAGATGTACGATACGCCCACTTGTACAACACATCGCCGGTAGGTGCTGATATCCTGCAAATCCAATCCGGAACTTGCTCTTCTAGAATCCCATTCTCTTCTTCAATCTCCCCTGTAAGAGAAGACTGGGTGAGTTCACTGACCAGTGATTCAACAAGAAAAATGTCAAGGGTGCTATAAAGGCAGAGCCATTTTGACACATCTAAACTATTTAGAATTACCTTGTGCACAAGTTCCTCCTTTGTGATTGGAGAGAGGTTAGCTGACTAGAACATGTGGTGAATCAGAGAAAGAAGGTCAGGCTAATGAATAGGCATCAGCTGGTGCCTTGAATCAGGCTGGCAGGTTTTCTGATCTACAGATGAGCTCCCCCTCCATCTAAACTGCAATGCTATATTCTTACTCAAGCCAACTAATTCACAATTCCACAGGAATCGATCCATTGAAAACTCAGGCGTCAAGAAAACTGATAAGAGGGAAAAATGTCATACCTCGGGATGCTTTGTAAAGTAGTCAACAAGCCTAGAAGCAAAGCAATCATATCAGGTTTCTTGCATGGTGATTTCTAGCTTGTCATGTAACATAATCTTTTGAATCTGTGTAGCTTCAGGAAGTAGGAATTTTTTCTGCGCAGGACGTCCATAAGAGAACATAGATTTGCATAGAACCATCAAAACAAGAATTGAACCAAGATGAGGACAAAGTGGCTGACACGTACCATAATCACCAAGAAGAGGATCAAAATTCAAAACAACAACCTTACATCTTCAACGTTTGTTATTTGTTTCAGAAATGGTGCCTGCTCATTCGCTCTGTCTTTTTTCTTTTCTTCTTCTTCTTCTTTTTTTAACGCTGTCAGTAATATCCTAGGGCAATATTATTAGGAGATCCAAACATTCAAACACACACAAATTTACGTGGTTCGGCAACTTGCCTACTCCACGGAGCTACTGGTTTGTATTAATCAAGCTCAAAAGCAATACAAACAACAAAAATAAGGAGGAGGAGAAAACTTCTCTACTCAACTCAACTCTCACCCTTAGCTCTCTCTTTGTGTTTCTCTCTATCTCGTGTTCTATATCAGCTATCAATGCACATCTATTTATAGCTGATGAGGGATACAATTGTTCAACAATGGTGGGCAACATTTTCTTTGGTTAGACACCCACCATTTGACTTTAACCATTTCAACCTTGGCTGCCACCTACCATGGCTGCCACCAACCATGGCTGCCACCGTCCATTTGTGTCCACACACATAACAATCTTCCACTTGGACACAAATGGTGTTAGGTCTGTCTTTTAATCTTCAAGACCCACTGAAGCTTTACACAGCTTCAGTTTATCGAGAGTAACTCCTTTGGTTAACATGTCGGCTGGATTCTTGCTTCCACAGATCTTTTCAAGTAACAGTTGTTCATCGTCGAGCAATTGCCTGATGAAGTGATATTTGATCTGTATGTGCTTTGTTCTGGAGTGAAATGCTGGATTCTTGGCAAGGAAGATTGCACTCTGACTGTCACTATACAAAGTACCTTTTCCATGCATCTTGCCCAATTCTTGCAGGAAACTCTGTAGCCATACTATCTCTTTTGCAGATTCTGAAACTGCAACATATTCTGCTTCTGTCGTTGAAAGAGCAACTATCTTTTGCAAGGTAGAACTCCAAGAAACAGCAGTGCCTCCTAGAGTGTATATGTAACCTGTAGTACTCTTTCTGCTATCAACATCTCCTGCTAGATCAGCATCTACAAAGCCTTCAAGTTTCAATCCGTCAGCTGTGAAAATAAGACATGTCTCCGATGAGCCTTTTAAATACCTCATGATCCATTTCACTGCCTCCCAATGTTGCTTTCCAGGATTGCTCATATATCGGCTTACAACTCCCACTGCATGGGCAATATCTGGTCTAGTACAGACCATGGCATACATCAAAGAGTCGATAGCTGAGGCGTATGAAATCTGGTCCATGTATCCACGTTCTAGCTCAGTTTTTAGTGACTGGTCTTTACTGAGCTTGAAATGATTCCCTAGAGGTGTACATACTGGCTTAGCATTATCCATACTAAACCTGCTAAGAACCTTCTTGACATACTCAGCTTGTGAAAGCTTTAGTATACCTTTGTCTTTGTCTCTGTTGATTTTCATACCAAGTATTTGCTTAGCAGCTCCCAGATCCTTCATTTCAAACTGTTTTGACAATTGTTGCTTTAGCTTGTCAATCTCTTCCATGCTGGATCCTGCAATCAACATATCATCCACATATAGCAGTAGAATGATATAAGAGTTGTCAAAATGTTTGACATAGCAACAATGATCAGCCTGACATTTTGTGTATCCCGTACTACACATGAAGTTGTCAAACTTCTTGTACCACTGTCTTGGAGCTTGTTTCAAACCATATAGGCTCTTCTTCAGCTTGCAAACTTGACTCTCCTTTCCTAGTATTGCAAACCCCTCTGGTTGTTGCATGTAAATGTCTTCCTCCAATTCTCTATGAAGAAATGTTGTTTTTACATCTAATTGTTCAAGATGTAAATTTTCTGCAGCTACTATCCCCAGGACAACTCTGATTGTTGTAAGCTTCACAACTGGAGAAAATATCTCAGAATAGTCGATCCTTTTCTTTTGCTAAAACCTTTTTACAATAAGTATTGCCTTGAACCGTTTGCTTCCATCATGCTCGGTCTTTACTCTGTAAACCTACTTGTTTTGCAAGGCCTTCTTTCCTTCAGGCAGTTTGGTTAACTCCCAAGTCTTGTTCTTCAGCAATGACTCCATCTCGTCCTTCATGGCTAACTCCCACTTGCTCGAGTTTCCATCTTGTAAGGATTCTTCATAAGTTAATGGTTCATCACCATCTGTCAACAAGATATAATTCAGTAGAAGTGTGAACCGTTGTGGAGGCTTTATAGTCCTTGAAGACCTGCGAACAGCTGGTTCACTTGGCTCTGCACTATCTTGTGAACAAGTGGTGGGTACTGAAGTGCTTGCACTGTCTTGGATGGACTCTTAAGTGGTAATATCAGGAAGCCCTTCTAGTTGTATGAATTCAGATTTCTGTGGACTCGTATCTGAATCAGTTATCTCTAGTTCTGTAC
>SRLM01000020.1:79443-121349 GCA_015708895.1 Populus ilicifolia
ATATAGATCCATTCATTGTCTTGATTTGCACATCTCCTATACCCACAATATCCAATGGTTATCCATCGGCCAGATAGACTACCCCATAATTTCCAGCAGTATAATTTTGCATCATTTCATGGTGTGGAGTACAGTGAAATGAAGCTCCAGAATCAAGAACCCAATCATCAATAGGACTATATACTGTAAGGATCAAAGCATCCTGTACCTCGTCTGTAGTGGCATTTGCAGAATCAGCTTCAGGTTTCTTTGGTTTTGTGCAACTCCTCATGAAATGGCCAAGTTTGCCACAATTCCAACATTCAACCTGCTTCCTAGGTCCAAACTTGCTTTTGCTTCTGTACCTTGATTTTGATCTGCCTCTAGATAAGCCTCTGTCTTGTCTCCTTCCTCGAGTGTTAATGTTGAAAGCTGAACCTGAACTTGAGCTTTCACCCGAGTCTTTCCTTCGTACTTCTTTTGCTAAAATCAGGTCTCGGATTAATTTGGTTTTTCCGGCTGAGTTGCTTACGGCTGTTCTCATACCTTCCCAACTGCTTGGAAGTGAAGCTAGCAAAATAAGTGCTCGAATCTCATCATCAAACTCAATTTCAATAGATGACAATTGATTTGTGATGGTATTGAAATTATTAAGATGCTGTGTAACAGAGGTGTTTTCCGTCATCTTCAGGTTGAACAGCTTCTTCATCAAGTGCACTTTGTTATTTGCTGATGGCTTCTCATACATCCCAGACAAGGCTTCCATCAATCTTGCTGTGGATTTCTCTTTTGTAACATTATAAGCAACTCTTCTTGATAATGATAGTCGGATAATGCCCAAGACTTGTCTATCAAGAATCTGCCAATCTTTTTCTGACATGTTTTCTGGCTTGCTCCCCAACAGAGGAAGATGAAGTTTCTTCCCATATAGATAATCTTCAATTTGCATTTTCCAATTTCCAAAATCAGTTCCATCAAATTTTTCAATACCTGCAGCCTTTATTTCATCAGCCATTTTTACTCCTTCTTGGATTTGAATCTCAAAATGGCTCTGATTTAAGCAATCAAAGTTTGGGATAACTGGACGCTGCAGATGAAGCCACGTGGCAGGCAGAATAGTCGCTGCGCCACACCGGATCAAAACCCAGTTATGATGACGTAACAAGCTGATGTGTCAGACACGTAGGCAATGTGGGGTCCACCAAATCTGACGTGGCAGATCCACAGAGATTTTCGTCTGACGTGGCAGTGGTGATGTGGTTGATGACGTGGTTGTTGACCATGTCAAACGGCTGATGTGGTAGATGACGTGGCTACCGACTGTGTCGATCGGCTGACGTGTCTGATGACGTGGCAGAGTCGAGTTGCAGGAAACGGTGAGGAAGACGCGTGACGCGCGTACGGCTCGTCTGTGCGCGTAGACAGTTCTGGTGGAGGCGCGTGCGGGCATGCAGGACGTCGGAATTTTGTCGGGTTTTCACCAGTGGATTCCTATCGTCGTCCTCTTCACGGTGGTATCTTCAAAAACACGTTTTGAGAACTTTGATTTTTGAGTTTGGATCAAACACCCTCTTTTTCAAGAACTTTCAAGAACCAGGCTCTGATACCAATTGTTAGGAGATCCAAACATTCAAACACACACAAATTTACATGGTTCGGCAACTTGTCTACTCCACGGAGCTACTGGTTTGTATTAATCAAGCTCAAAAGCAATACAAACAACAAAAATAAGGAGGAGGAGAAAACTTCTCTACTCAACTCAACTCTCACCCTTAGCTCTCTCTTTGTGTTTCTCTCTATCTCGTGTTCTATATCAGCTATCAATGCACATCTATTTATAGCTGATGAGGGAGACAATTGTTCAACAATGGTGGGCAACATTTTCTTTGGTTAGGCACCCACCATTTGACTTTAACCATTTCAACTTTGGCTGCCATCTACCATGGCTGCCACCAACCATGGCTGCCACCGTCCATTTGTGTCCACACACATAACAAATATTTCAATCCAAAACCCGTTTAAATTGATATTTGAACAGATATAACATTGGTAACTATCCTAATATTATACAAATAAGAATGATCATCGAATGCCCAGATATTACCGTTACCAAGAACTACGTATGCAATGTTCATCCTAACAGTGCAATTATTTTTATTTTCATCATTGAAGTTTTTGACTTGTAATTTCATCTTCGAAGTAACATCAACAAGTTTGCGCATGTTGAGACTTCTTCAAGTTTGTGTTCTCTCTCATGAATTATTGATCCATTTAATGAAATAAAACTTTATTCATAGTACTTAACAAAAATTAAAAGAAAATGATTAAATTTAATATAAAAAAATAGAACTTTTAGATCCCTGCGATTTCTTTCAATTTACAATCTCTTACCTAGCTTTTTCCTTTTTCAAAAAGCTTTTTATTACTTTTATTAACATCCTCTCTCTAATTTTTTAAATTGTTTATTTCACTTTTTTAATAGTAATTGATTTCTTAATTTTATAGTGCTTCAAAGAGATTATTATAAATTTTTTATGTTTTATTTTATATAAATAAATTGTATTTACTTGATGCATTTATAAAAATAAAAATCATTTGTTCTTGGCAATAAAAATTCACCTCTAAAAAAAATAAAAAAAAACATACAACATAAAAATGACACTTATTTTTTTTTTATTACAAAGATTTAGGGTTTAGGGTTTAGCATTTAACTAATATAGCCAGGCCACGTTGAATTATGGACTGGATTAAAAATTTCTAATATAAAAAAAATATCCAGCATATTTTTTAAAAGTAAAAAAAATTATGAAAAAGATCATAAATTTAATCAAATTCGTTTAATTTAATAATATTGTAATAAAAATAAACTAAATCAATTAAATTAAAAAAATAATGATGTGTGAAAAAACACTTGCTTATATCTTAAAAAGATTTTTATAAGCTTTATTGATTCAAAATTTAAGGAAATTTAATAAAATATTATTAGAATTAATTTAATAATCAGTAAAATATACCTAGTGTATGCTAACTTACTGAATTTCTAAGAAATTGTATGGAAATGATTTTTATTAACGTTTACTTTTTAGAATTCAGACAACACAAAAGCCAAGCGATCAAGCCTGGATGGGCTAATCCTTTTGAAACGTTTACTTTTTAGAATTCAGACAACACAAAAGTAGATGAAAAATTGAGCAAGGTGCTTTTTTGAATAAAAAATCTAATTTTCACCTAACAATATCCATTAAACACTCTTAGAATCTCAAAAAATTAATTTATTAACCCAAAAAACCTCAAATTGGTTCGAAAACACATAATCAATTAAAGCTCTCTCAATCCTAATTTATTTTTTTTAGCTAATATGGAAGATCAAAAACACTTTGAAGGCACTTCTACTTTGATGCCAAGTTTGGTTATTTGAAAAAAAAAGAAGATTTACATAACTTTTTTTTTCATTGTTTTCTAGCATCCTCTCTTAAACTAAAAAATTAAAATGTAAAATAAAATAAGATTTTGAACTAAATCGATCAATTAATTAATTTCCAACCTAAAATGATCAAAAAAGGAATTTTGGAAAAATCCTATAGCAAAAGTAAAGGAAATGCGTTGAAACCAATTTGTTTATTTATTCTTTTAATTATGGCTCCTTTTTTATTTATTTATTCAATTTTGATTCCCTCATTATTAATATTTTTTAAATAATAAAATTGAATTATTTATTTTATAAAATTAATCATCAACTTAATTTTAGGATATTTTCTTTAATACTAGCTTATTAATTGGCATTGACAATTCTTTAATACCGGGTGGTATGGATATGGGTTTTTGAATGTGTTATGTATGGGTATGGTACCTCATTCCCTTTGCTATCATAAAAAGGAGACGCCTATGGTATGTACTCGTTCTAATTCGAAACTGAATGTTTTTTTTTTTTTTCCGGCTCAAACCTTAGGCCCGGAAATCCTTTGACCCCAAACTTTGGGGATGGGCCGACAAAGGATACCAAGAAAGCAACAAAAGGTTGGCCTGCTAGGCCTAGTCACTCACCATCTAAAGAGGACCGACCGACCCGCGCCTGCAATTCTTAGGCAACTCTTTGAGGTTATCAAACTGATGGCTAGTAGTACTGTTGTTGAATCAGAAGTGGAAGAAGAAATAAAGTTGGGTTCATATGGTGGAAAGGTAAGAGTGCTTAGACAAGATGAAGAATCAGCTGCTGCGGAAACCATGCTCTTGTGGGGTATCCAACAGCCCACTTTTTCAAAACCAAACGCTTTTGTCTCCCAATCTTCTCTCCAACTCAATCTTGATGCTTGTGGTCATTCTCTCTCCATCCTCCAGTCTCCTTCTTCATTGAGCACACCTGGAGTCACTGGTTCGGTCATGTGGGACAGTGGTGTTGTGTTGGGGAAGTTCTTGGAGCATGCTGTGGACTCTGGCCTGCTTCTTCTTCAAGGCAAGAAGGTTGTTGAATTGGGCTCTGGCTGTGGATTGGTAGGGTAAAGACTGCTTCTTTATCATTTTCTATTTTATCCTTTTGTTCATACTTTGCCATGGAAAATTGTTCTCTTAATTGGGCTGGCAAAAGGCGGAAACTTTTCACCATCCAGCCTCATAATTGAGTTAATTTAAAGAGGTCCCTTTGGAATTGGACCTCCTTTTGTTATAAATGAAGATGCTTATTAAGAAGTGTCGGTGATTCTTGGCATGCAAAGACTCAAACTTTTTGATATGAGGCTGGTTGAATTTTCTAATTTCTGAACTCAACTTTTCTAGTTGAGAAAGAAGAGGAAAATTTTCACTTTTTTGAGTTGAATATGTATCATGTTTATGGTTTGCAGCTGCATTGCAGCTCTCTTGGGTGCTCAAGGAACGCTCACTGATCTGCCTGATAGACTGAGGTTACTGAAAAAGAATATCGAAACAAATCTGAGGCATGGAAACGTGCGGGGCTCTGCAGTTGTTAAGGAACTCATATGGGGAGATGACCCAGATCAGGATTTGATTGATCCTTTTCCTGATTACGGTACGACTTATTTGTTATCTTTGCTTGGTTGAGCGTGAATTGAAATTGAAATGTAACTGTTTTTTGCTAGTCGGTTCCACGTGAGCAACTTTTTAATGTTTTATTGAATCCATATTGTGACAAATTTGTGATAATTCAATTTAGAATAAAGTGTATTTCTTGAAATTACAGAAGTGTTCAAATCATAATTGGCAGTGATTTGCAAGAGAATTTGATTGGTTGAGGTGAATTGGATATGCAGACAGTTCATGTGAGTGTTTCACATGAATTTTCTATGAAAACTCAAGCATACATTTCATTCACAAGAAAGGTGATATACAATAAATTTGGCATATGTCCATTGATGAATCTAATTAAAAATTAAAAAAAGATACACAGCAATTCTGAGAATAACAGCAAAAAAGATGGAGGTTACTATTTTCTGGTACTGATAAGCAAGACTTGAGAAATCAGGAACTCAAGCATTTCCATCATCATCATAAGGTGTACATGAAGTTGATTTTTATTTGTATTGATATTTGTTCTTTCATGGTTTCTGTTTGTAAGATTATCATAATAATTGGCACAGGTGACAACTAGTTTAGCTGATAAGTTTTATGGAGTCATTCAACTTTTAAAAGACTAAGGATTGGATCTTTCTGATGTCTCATTACAGGAAGGTGAGGGTCTGCTAGCTCTGTTTCAATAGTACTGGAAAAGCACATTAACACAAATTTCACATTGGCTGCAAAACCTTTCACTGTTATCTGTTCACACAGTTTATCCAGTGTAATCTAAGTTGCTTATGAAAATAAATAGAGTTGCATATTGCAATTATTTTTCTACCTGGTATTGATCCCCATTCTAGCAACTTATGATAAGGATTTTTCTAAGTGATAGAGTAACTGTATTAATTTTGTGGAATAGCAAACATTTTAGTAGACTTCTTTAGCATTCTTTCTTAGAATTGTCAGTGTTTGCACTTGGATTAGCTGATAGTTGCAGTAGCCTGCTCATTTTCCTGAATTTCTTCCAATACATTGGCGAATGATCAAAGATTTGGAAAATCATGCTTGTGTGGTCCTTGGAAAAGCAGCATTTTAACTTGATTATGTGCTCTGCTTATCAGTGCTTGGATCAGACGTGGTCTATAGTGAAGGTGCTGTGGTAGATTTGTTGGACACATTGGTGCAACTCTGTGGAGCCCAAACAACTATATTTTTGGCCGGAGAACTTCGGAATGGTGAGTCTCAGTCTCCCATGCCTTTGCATGCTTGCACACCCTACACATGCACACGCAGGCACATGCAAATTTTAAAATTCTTTTGCTTATTCTTATGGTAGATGCTGTCCTCGAGTATTTCCTTGATGCTGCGATGAAGGAATTTGTTGTTGGGCGTGTGGAGCAGACACAGTGGCATCCAGAATATTGCAGCCCGAGAGTAGCTATGTATGTTCTAGTGAGGAAGTGAATTGAGTCGTGGATGTTCACTCGTTAAGGCCTCCATCAGCTTCTTATTTTTCGTGATTGGGTTTGTTTTGAGTCCTCCTGGTTTACAATCTTGTAAAATTCAACTAATTATTTTCCTAGAATCGAAATTCAGTGAACATAAAACCAATAAACAAGTCAGAACACATCTGATGGGGCTCATGTCTCTGAATTTGTGGGCTGGAGTTCTTGACCGTAAAGAAAAGGGTAGTTGAGATGCTCTGTGGTCAACAGGATAGCAGTAAGGAAGCTTGCAAGTTTCTTGAGTGAAAGTCACATGGCAACCATCTTGATGGATACCCTAAAAACTATAGCGCTTATTGTAAAACCTTTTTGGTTTACAGTTTATTTTGAAGCTCATGTATGACTGAGTGGTCGTGACATCTTGTTGAGCATCAGAATCAGCAGCATCACAACACAAAGGAATGAATTTATCACACACTGTGCACTGTCAGAGCTTTCCATTACTGGTTCCATGACCAGAAGCATCATTTTTGGCCGGAGCGCCCCTGGCACTAATAAGTCCCACAATCAAGGTGTTTTGTTTTGTCGGTGCATCTATCATATGTGTGCTAATCAAATAATTATCTGAACTCTCAGTCAAAATCATGTTAAGTTGAGGTCCTTGGGATTTCCAAAACTTGCAGTGCTAATTTCGATTTGAACAAATGCAAATGGACATCCATGATCAGCTAGCATACTCTGCCTGTTACTAATTTGTTCTCAATGCCAAGAGGATCATATGTCCATTATTGCTGGGATCCTCATCCAATTCAACCAGGAAACAATTCACGTGCTCGGTGCAAGCAAATTATTCTAGAAAATAAACAATGTTTATACTCTAGCTGCGAAATGATGGAATTCAAAGGAATACTATGGTGAAAAAGCTAACTAATCGTTGGGCTCTATACCAGTTGTTTATCACTCAAATATTTGAACTTGCTTTCTCTTATTCATTAATACTCAACAAACACGTACACACTAATTCTCCATACATTGCAATTATATTTAGAGGAGGAAGTTGTAAACTGAAATTATCTTCTCAAATAGTACTTGAATAAGAACTCTAAATAAAAATGGGAAACATTTTTCCCAACTCAATCAGCAATCCTTCTTCTACCTCGACATATTAGGGATCCATGTGATAAACATTTAAAAATCAATGGAAGATGCAGAAGTTGAGCTCTCAGCTAATCAGCTTACATACATAGTTTTGTGTTCCACCATCATCAGGCAGTCTTAAAGTGTAGCTGCAGTAGCAGAGGCCTCTTCGTCCCAATTCCTGACACAAAATATATCACCATAAACATACACCCCAACTATCATCTATACACGCCCGCGCGCATGCTCGATGTTCTTGGAAAGTGGTGAGCAGAACACTCTCCTGATCCTGCAGCTCGCAAAATCAAAAATATTATTTCTAAGTGATCGAAGACCATTTTTTTTCCATCCCTAATTGAACAATCTCTCCGCAACACTTTAAATATTCCCCTTAAATTCATTCATATTTCTTTCTAAGTAGTAAAATTATTGTTGTTGTTGTAGCCGTTAATATAGTAGTAAAGCTTTTGTGGTTTCTTGATGCATAATGGAAGAAAAAAAGGGTCAGTGATCTTACCTGTCCACCAAAGACAAAGAGCTTCCCAAAGAGGAGAGCAAGCATAGTGTTAAGAATAAAAAGCTGAAATTTTTTGCTGGAAGGAGAAACTAAAAGAAGAGAAGTTTAAGCCCAGGAAGGAACACAGCTGCTTTAACTCGATA
Organism: Populus ilicifolia; assembly: GCA_015708895.1. Taxonomy (NCBI): domain Eukaryota; kingdom Viridiplantae; phylum Streptophyta; class Magnoliopsida; order Malpighiales; family Salicaceae; genus Populus; species Populus ilicifolia. The sequence goes on from SRLM01000020.1 coordinate 87,675, forward strand.
GAAATTTGAAAATGTATTTTCAAAGGAACATGCATATCCATCTGACTTCTACGCGTATGAGATACCTGAACTTCCAATAATGTTGGAAAAGTCGTACGTTGGGACAGATTGTTAAGGATAAGGATATTTTTCACTCCAAAGCGGTGTTTTTTTTTTTTTAATGAAAAGTGATTTTTTATAGTTTATATATTTATTTTTTAATAGAAAAGTTGATAAATAAAAAATATTTTTCAGTGAAAGAAAAATTTAGCTTTATTTTAAAAAAAATATTTTACTAAAAATTTTGAGCGAAAAATACTTTTGTAAAAAGTTTAGAAATATTATATCATTTACTGATTATATCAAATTTGATCATTAAATTTTTAATTGTTTTATATATTTTGTTTTGAATATTTATTTTTCAATTTCATCTCTTAAAATTTAATTTTTATATTAACTTTGATCCTTATTTTTATAATTGTTATTTGTTTTTTTCTTATTATTTTTTTATTAAAATGTTTTATGTATCAAATTTGATCATCATTCTTTTGATTGTTATTTATTTTATTTAAAATAATTTATGAAATGTTAATTATTATTATTATTATTACTATTTCTTCATCTTTTATTTTTTTAATTTTTTAGATGTGATCTCTATTATTTTAATTATTATTTATTTTATTTGAGATCATTTATGAAATTATATTTTTGTTCAATTTTATTTTCATTCAACTTTTAAATTTGTAAGATTTGTTCCTCATTATTTTAATAAATTTAAGAAAAATAAAACATTAATAAATTATTTTTCAGTTTATTTTTCATGATATAACTAAACACTAGAAAGTATTTTTCAACCTATTTTTTATTACATTACCTAATATCAAAAAATAATTTATTTTTCCATACTTTAATTTTTTTTAAAAAAAAAACTACTTTCTAATTGATAAACGGGATCTAATAATTAATGGATTGATCATTTTCTTTAGTCAGGTCTTCGATGGATAATCCATGCTAGAATCTCATGTCTTAATAATTCCCAGGAAATATGTTTCTCGCAACTTTTTCTTGGATTTTGAATCAAGATGGTTGTATTATCAAGTGCTGTGATTTTTAATCATCAATTCGTAAGAATCTCTTGGCAGTTGGCCCTTTTGGTTAGCAGTTTAGAATCTAGCTAGCTAAGATGTTCAGTAATGGAGAATGTGCAAGATAATCACATTTCATTCCACTCTGTTTTGCATTGGAGGCGCCAATGCATGATGTATCTTACAAGGAGCGCGCCGTATCTTACAAGATAATCACATAGATTGTCTATTGTGCAGTGAGGTTGACAATTTGTGTTAAACTTGTACCAATAAATCTACAGGACTACATTGAGAGCTTTGGAGAGGGAGTGACTGGATTTCAAGCGGGTGATCATGTGCTTACAGTGTTAACCGGCGAAAGTAAGACATGTAGACAATGTATGTTCATTTCTCTTATTTTTTATTTTTATTTTTATTTTTTTGTATGTTCACTGCAAACTTGTCATTGATCCTTGAAGACATTATTTTTCTGAAAATAAAGGTTATGCCGGATTGAATAATGAGAAATATCATTAAGGGCCAGTATCAATTTTACCCCCAAATAATTCTTTTAATCAATTTTGTCTTCCAAAATAAACTATAATGTTTCAATTAGGTTTATACGTGTAACGTGTTTGATTGTAATTGTCTTGATGTCATCACTGGTCACCTAATTAATGGGAATCTGGCTTGCCGCATTTTTTCATTTTATTTTTTTATAAATTTCCAGGGGTAGACATGTTGCATATAAAGATTCCTGTCATGCAAAGTGTTTGAAATTTGAACAAAGACTTCCTACTTAGCTGAACTACCTTGTCTCGTATCAAGTGTGTCCCATGTGTTGTTATTAGGTGTGGAAGGTCAAGACCTTATCTAACCAAAGTGTTTCAAGGACTAGATCATAGGTCATAAATTACTAGGAAGCTTCTCCGGTCAGCTAGCTCCCTCTACTTGTATAAATTACGAATGACATTAATATATTGTCATAGCTTTCTTGCACGCTTTTGAGGTGCAACAACTGGTCTAAAGGAAAGAAGAAAGCATCATTGAGAACAAACTCCAAGTCTCCATTCAAGTTCTGATATGGAAAAAACAAGAACGCAGATGATGGGAGATAAGCCGAAAATTCATCCAGCAGTGGATGTTGAAGCACCATCACCAACAGCACCGTTGATGTCTCGAGGCTTGGCAAGATCCGAAAAGGGTGGTTCGAGTCAGAGTCAGCAGCAACCTCCACTGCCATTACGCACCATGCCAGCAGCTATGCAGTCTAGTAAACCACAAAAGACAAGAAGCTGTTGTTGCAAGTGCGTATGTTGGACCGTCGGTCTTCTTGTCCTTCTCTTAGCTATTGTCGGAGCCACTGCCGGCATTCTTTACCTGGTCTTCAAACCAAAAATTCCCAACTACTCCGTTGATAGTTTGAGCATAAGTGACCTGAGGCTCAACTTTGATATGTCCCTGTATGCTAAATTTGATGTGAAGATCACAGCCAATAACCCCAACAAGAAAATTGGAATTTACTACGAGAAAGGTGGGCTCTTGAGTGTATGGTACGCAAACTCGAAGCTCTGTGAAGGTTCAATACCAAGATTCTACCAAGGTCACCAGAACATAACAAAACTGGATGTAAGCTTAACAGGGCAAGCACAGTATGGAAGCACTTTATTGAGGGCATTGCAAGAGCAACAACAAACAGGACGTATTCCATTAGATCTTAAAGTTGATGCACCAGTTTCTATCAAACTAGGTAGGTTGAAGCTGAGGAAGGTGACGATCTGGGGGGATTGTTTGTTGGTGGTAGATAGCTTATCTACCAACAATCTAATCAGCATCAAAGCTAGTAATTGCAGGTTTAAATTAAAGCTTTGAATTTCATGCCATGTACTGCATTAGGCCTTTTTTTTTCTTTTTCTTTTCATTTCTCCCAATTTAGCTCTCACTCGTATCCCAGATGCTATTAATTGTTTTTTTTCCCCTTCTATATTTACAACTTTTGTTTTAAATATCAGTGATTAAGAATATATAGAGTTATGTTGGGAAAGTATAAAATTGTGGAATGGAATTAATGCATGCCCACTGCATGCTTACTGACAGACATCAAATCACTATGCTAAAAACATCTTTTCAACCGATCAAACCAAATCAGATTTTAGCTATCATATGACAAGAAATAGATGCTAGATTCTTTATAGTTGTGCTAATGTTGCGAGAGAATGGTTCGAACTCTATATCTCCGTTTCTTCTATTTAATCACGGTGAAATTATTAGTAAAATACGATTTATCATCTTGCTGACGGATTGTAAAACACATGAAAGGCCAAGGACCAGTTAGAAGAAAAAGGGTCAGGGTGGTTATGTGTATTGTACAATTGTACATTCTACCGTATATTTATATTGTACTTTGTTATAATTAAAAAAAAATCACCATTAATGTTATTAAATCCAATCCAATCTAATATGTGAATGTAGACCCAATCTTAGACCAATTCAAATAAGATAAAAGGTTAGTTAATACAACAACCCGACAAACTAGATCAATTTGATAAGTCAATCTAGGTTGATCTATGACTAAGATGAGATTTAATTTTTTTTTTAAATATAGTTTTTTTATATATTTTTGTTGTTATTCAATTTTTACCTATGTTTTGATAATTTTTTTAAAAAAATAAAAATAACAAAAAAAACAATTAAAATCCTAAAAAATATATTTTTGATATATTTACTTTTTAGTATTTTCAATGTCATCTCAGAAGAATTTAAATTTTTTAAAATATTTTAAATATATTCAACTTTTAATGTGTTAATTTTTTAATCACTAATTTTTTTTATTGAATCAACATTAATATTTTTTTTTTAAATAAATTAAAAAAAAAGTTAAAGAACCAATCACACTTCTACTGAAAATAACAGCCTACAGTGAAAAAGAAAGGAGGGAGAAAAAAATTTAAAAAGACAAAAATAATTGTGAAGAGAAAAAATGAAAACCCTAAAAGCCTAATCTTCTCCGCTCTAGGCAGCAGCTGCCCCCTCCTTTTGCCAAATAAAAAGAGAACCAAAGCCAACACCCCCTCGCTTGCACATAGACCTCCCCCCTCCCATTTTCTCCCTCACCACAACTAGCCAAAGCAACTGCCCTCTGTCTCTCGTGGACCGTCTCCGCTCCCCTCATTTCCCTTTCATTTTGAAATAAACCAGAAGACCCTGACCCACCCCTCTCCTTAAAAAAAAACAAAGAAACCCCTGGCTTTGGGGCTTTTGATTTTCAGCTTCATCTCCCATCAGCTGGGCAAGTCTTTCTCTTCCTCACCTAAAACAGCCACCCGCCAAACCTTTTCCCTCTTAGTTGTTCTCCTTACAGGCGTCGTCCCACCACTGACTTTAGCTTCTTCTCCACCAGCATTCGAAGTAGCCGTCCTTCCTCTCCAGCAGCAGCCCCAACGGACGACAGCATCAAGGCGAACTACCGCTGCCACCAATAGGAGTGAAGACCCTCAATGCAATGCCCTCCATCGAAACCTCCCAGCAGCGACACCCCCTACTCGATCGTTCCTCCTTACTGCTCCGGAGCACATTGTTTCTTTTTATATTTTAAAAGTATTTTAAAAAAAAATTAAAAATTAAAAAAAATTATTAACTTTAAATTTAAATTAATATGTTTTCATTTCAAATAATTTTGATGTATTAATATTAAAAATAATTTAAAAAAATAAAAAAAATATAATTGATATTTATTTTGATACGGAAAAAATTATTTAAAAATCAACTATAATTATACTATCAAACGAGGACTTGTGTTTTTTTGTTGTTGCAGGTCACCGTGAAAGCCACCATAAGTAAGAAAGGGAAGAGAGGAGGAAGATGTTTTAGATCCACCTGTTTTTACTGTCTTCACTAGTGACGGAGCGTGGAGAGGATGCAGCGGCTTTTCTGGCAGTTCAAGAGACTTCCCTGCAGTTCCTGCATGTTTGGAAACTTTGAAATTGTTAAGGTGTCTGTGGTTAATTTTGATTTTGATTTTATTTTGTAAACATATAATTATGTGTGAGAAAATAATAAAAAGAGATGTGTGCGGTTGTATTTTTTAAAATATGTGTTATTGAACTGTAAAATAAAAAAGACAAAAATAATAATAAAAAAATTAAGTGTTTTAATTTGTATATAGTAAAGTATTTTAAAGATAAAATCATATTTTATTTCCTATAAAAATATAAGATTTTTATATATTTTTTGGGATTTAATAATTGATCTATTAAAACTTTAAGAATTTGATTAATATTTTAAATTTTAAATTTTCAAATTATATTAAATTGTAAAGCAACTTATTGTAGTTAGAATATGCTAGAGGTGCTAATATTTTCTATAGCTATAATTAGTTTTTTACTCATAAATATCTAGATCAATATATTCAGGTTTCCGGTGGCTCTTATTTAAACATTAGTTGGTGGCTTTAAAGAACCAATCAAGCAAACAAACGAGATGTAATTCACCATTTGAAGCTCTCGTGAGGGTGTGATATCTTTTTATTTTTAAATTTTTTTAGTTGATTATTAATATTTTTTAAAGTTTGCTTTATAAATAGTAGAAAAATATTTTATTTTTTCAATGTGAAATTCAAAACTCTTTAATATATTTATTTTTTTAATGTGGGATTTAAATCACTTTATAATCTATACTCGCAAGAAAAAAGTTAAGTTCTTTAAATATAAGATAAAAAAAAAATTATTTTGAATACTTCAATTAAAAGGATAACAATATCTTTTCAATATAGGATTTGAAGCCCTTTAATATATATATTCTATATTCACAAGAAAGGAGTTATTTTTTCAATATGGGATTTGAAACCCTTTAATATATATACTTTATATTTACAAGAAAAAAAATTATTTTTTCAATGTAAAATAAAAAAATAGTTTAAATACTCCAACTTATAATGATAATATAGTATATTTTTAATGTTGGATAAAGAACTTTTTAAAATATTCTTTTAAACTTTATTATTTAAAACATGTTTATATTTACATGAATTGTTTTTTAATCTTTTCATATGAAATATTAATGCTTTCAATATTTTTTTTTTAATTTTTTCAGGTTAACCCATGAAATCCAAGATCTGGCCCCTTAGCAAGTCAACTCCTAAGTTGAGTTTGATAACTATGATCACCACTAGAGTAGAGTATGATGGTTTAAGTAAAAAATTATATAAATCATATAATAGGACTTTACCTAACAATTTAAGCTATTAAGTTGAATTGATTATTTAGCATAATATCAAAGTTAAATAATCAAATAATCACGAGTTTCAATCTTACTATTTTTATTTTTTTTTATCAAAATAAAATATAAGATAATTTAGTTATATGCAAGTTTCACGCTCAAAGAACTTTCACTTAAGGAGTTAGGTTAAATAATAATATAAATTACATCATAGAACCTCGTCAATAACTTAAGTTATTAGATTGAATTGATTCTTTAACAGATTTTATAAACTTTTTCATAGTATCAAAGCATTCTTGGATTAACTTACATTGAGCTAATGACTTCTAATGCTCCAAGTTTTTCTTTTCCTCTTCAAATAATATTTTGTAAGATTGTTACCAAGCTTTCCTCTTTCGATTATCTTTTCTGGCGTAACCATATTTTTTCATTATTCAATTCTTAAAATCTCTTTTACTATTTTAATGGCTTTTTGTCTAAATCTCTAGAAATCATTACCTCTGATTCTTCTACAGTTCTAAATCTCAAGCATGCTACTTAGAAATCTAGAGATCAACTTGTTTTTATTCTTCTTTTTCCCTCTGTCATATAGGAAGCTATGACTCATGTTATTGATCTTTTTACCTCTTATATTATTTAGATTATGTTGGAGTTTGCTTTTAGTCATAGATCAAAGATTCATGAAGCACCTATTGCTTCGTCAGCTACTTACATTGCCACTAAAGACATTTCTAATACATTTTGTAACGAAGGGAATAAAAAATTATGTGGAAAATGAAGTTTTTTATGTTAATCATGGCAACAATCGTGAAAATTATACTTCTTATTGCCAAATTTATTGTAGTGAGGGATATAATGTCAAACAATATCATGATCAATATGTAAAGGTTGTTGATTTTTATGCTCACCTTGTTGAATCTTTTTCTCAATTTTCTCTAGTAGGTACCAATATTAACTAGTACATAGACACTAGATACTCTGCTCATATGACTCCAAATTCATCTCAGTTGGACAAGGTTGAAATCTATAATGGTAAGGATTGTATAATAGCTAGTAATGAAGTTTTTTTTACCAATCATCCATGTATGTACTCTTTCTTCATCTAAAAATACAAAATTTGTTGAATGTTTTACTTTTCCTTCAACTTACTAAAAATTGTTATTTATCAACAAATTAACCTTTGATTATCCTCTTTCTAATTCTTTTATTAAAAAGTTGTTTACCATACATAATCATATAATAAAAAAGGTGGTGGCAATTGGTCATCATGAAGATGATATTTGTATGTTTTAGCATAGTCATTCAATGTTTCTTTCTACTCTTAAAAATAATTCTCTTCGTGCTTCTTATGGTGTTTGGTATACATGTTTGGGTTATTATATTTTTTATTATTTTTTTATTAAATAAAAAAGACATCTCTTTGTTATTTCTTTATTTCTTCTATTTTGTGTGTTGCTTATCAAACTATTAAAAGTCACAAACTACATTTCACCTCTAATGATCAACACTTTAATTATGTTTTAGACCTTATTCGTTGTGATATTTGGGCTTTACTTATGTTATGTCTTCTTCGAATGATTGTTATTATATTATTTTTGTTAATAATTACTCTTGCTCTACATGGTTTTATCTCATGACATTAAAATCATTCATTTAAAATTTTTCTATAATTTCAAACCTTTGTTGTATTTGATCAATTCTCATGTAAGATCAAAACTTTTTAAAATGATTGGAAGGTTCAATTTATAAGTAATCAGTTTCAGTCTTATCTCATTGCTTCTGACATTCATCACCAAATTTCTTGGCCCTACACTCTATCTTAGAGTGTGTTTGATATTGCGGTAGATGTTGTGATTGTCGTTTAAAAAAAGTTATTTTATAAAAAGTACTTTTAGTTGAGGTTGGTTTGAAAAAATAGATATTTGGTTAAAACTGTGGTTGAAATTGAAATTAAAGAAAAAGTGATTTAATGTGTTTGATTAAAAATACTTTTGAAATTGAAGTTATAAAATACTTTTTAAAAATATATATTAATATTGATGATTTTAAATTTAACTATTATAGAATTAAGTACTCCTATTATATCATGAAATAAATAATATTTTATATAAAATATTTATTTTATTTTATTAAATTATTTATAATGCCATTCCATACAAAATTTATTTGATAAGAATTACAGTTTTCATAATTTTTTAAGCATATAATAAAATTAGATAAAATATTATCAAGTGTAAAATTGATATTACAAGTCAAGTGAATTTAATTTATTCTATATTAGTTTTTCAAGAAAAAAAATATTATTCACATTACAGTGCAAATAAATTTAATTTACTTTAAACTAGTTTTTTAAAAAATATTAATAAAATTAACACTTAAAAAATATTAAAAAATTAAATAAATATTAAAAAAAAACTAGTATGAACAGTGCAATTCACTCATGAACAGTACAGTGAATTGCACTATTCATGTTAATTGTCTGTTCACTGAACAGTGCAATTAATATAGACAGTGAATAAAAAATAATATGTTTTTATTTTTCATTAACTATGTTTCAACCATAAAAATTATATAGAATTTATATATAATAAATTAATTATTTTTTTTATCAAACGACTACAAATTATATTTTAATTAAAACACAGTTGTAGCCGTGTAAATAAACACCATCTTATAACGGTCAAGCTGAACACAAGCATCGACACCCTACTAAAACTGATCTTGCTATGTTATTTCAATCTGATGTCCCTTTATCTTGTTGGGTTGAGGTATTTAGTATCGTTATCAACACTATCAATCAGTTGCCTACACTTGTTCTTGATGGGCTGTGTCCTTATAAGGTACAATATGGTAAGCTCACCACGTATGAAAATTTTCATCCTTTTGGCTTTCGTGTTTTTCCTTATTTACGAGATTATGTTTCTTATAAGTTTGCCCCTCTTGATTGTATATTTCTTGGTTATAGGATATCTCCCAAGGTATTTATATGTTCTTAGTCCCTTTACACAACTTAAGTGCCTTACTCGTGCTCCACTTTTGATAGCAAGTCGGTGTCCACACCCATGGTTGTTTTTCAGTGGCTAACTAGTGATGGTGATTCCTTTTCTGATCCTACATTGTATCGCTGGTGGTGGCATTGCAGTGCTTGACTATTACTCGTACCAATCTTGCTTATACTGTACATTTTGCAATTCAATACATGTAATCTCCTACTATAGTTGACTTTCAAGCACTCAAGCGTACTCTTCATTATGTCAAGGGCACACTCCATTATAGGCTATATTTCTCTTCTTCTCCACCTACAAGTATTCTTGCCTACTTTGATGTTGGTTGAGCTAGTTGCCCTAACAACCGTTACTTCACTTCCGGTTATGCAATCTTTCATGGTGAAAAACTTGTGGTGTGCTAAGAAACAATTTATTGTTTCTCATTTTAGTCATGAATCTTAGTATCGAGCATGAGCTCACACAGCCTTTGAAGTTCTTTTGGCTCTCTCACCTTTTTCAGGACCTCAGGTTTTTATAAAACATCAACCATTGCTTTCCCGTGATAACAAAAATGCAATCTTCCTAACTCTTAATGCCATTTCTCACAAACATATTGATCTTGATTATCATTTGATTTGTGAGCTAATTGCCTCTAGTGCAATTCAACCTCAATTTATGACATCCTTGATGCAAGTTGCTGATATATTTACAAAGAGCCTCTCTCAATTTCTCAAGCTTCGTGTTCGGGTCAATCCCACACTAAGCTTGCAAGGCATTGTTAAGGATACAAGAATATTGTATCCTGATTCACTTGATCCTCTGGATTGCAGGAAATATTTTAGGAGATATCCTAGATTAGTTGTCAAATGTGTATTATGAATACTGTACTTTCTTATAAATAAGAAACATCACCACCAGAGTAAAGCATGGTGGTTTTATAAAGCTTTTCAAGGTCGAACAAGCTGCAGTAGAGCGTCATGAGTATGCGTGTGTTGATCATGTCATAGAGAATGTGTTAATGTATACTACTGCATTTTCTTCATTTCTGTAATCCCTGAAGTTTCGAAATTATGTTCCTCAAGACAAGGAGCTTCATGAGGGTAAGCTTGCTCCGCTAGTCCTACCAAAGTTTGAAGATCATGTTGCATCAGTACCTCCTCCATTATAGAAGAAAGAGGTAGTTGTGACCTTCAAGTACCAAGTTTTCCTAGTAGCAGCCTGTGTCTTGTGAGTTCGCTCTTTTTTTCTTTTTCTTTTTCTTTTTTTTAGCTTTTGCTTATAATTTGTGCTGCTGACTTTGGGTAGATGTTTAGGATCCATTTCTCAACATTGCTCCAAAGAAGCCGAACTGGGACCTGCGAAGAGATGTGCAGAAGCACGATAAGCTTCAAAAACGTACACTTAAGGCAATATGTAAACTTGGTAAGTGACCTCGCAGTGTTTGATTTTGCATGTGTGATGAAGTCTCGTATGAATATTAGCTATTTTAAATTAACAAAGCTGTCATCTATTTTCCATTTAAAGTAACATCATATCAATAATCAGTCTCATCACTGTCATTTTACAGAGGAACAAGAAAAAGAAAAGCAAGTGGTTGAGAATGGTGGCAATGTTATAGAAGCTTAGCAGCATATTTTACCAAGAACAGAATTGTAGTTCGATTGACCTTTTAAAGTTGCAGCCTTGTGATACAACTGGTTTACTTCAGCAATGAATCCAGCATTACGAAATCGGAAATATTAGTAAATGAGGAAACTGAGTTCCATGTTACGTGCAATATGACAGCCCAGATGTACGTGATAATGGCCTTTTATTGTTTAGCACCAAGCTGCTTGCAGTTCATGCAAATTCCGGGTTCATGTGTCACTCTCTATCAGAGTTTTATTTGGTGAAATGATATGTTTTTTTTTTAAGATGATATTTGATGAGGCACTTGAAGCAGCTCATTTGCTATCAATCTTAATGATGACATGCTAATATTGAGATTATATAACATAAAAAATGCAGCATCAAATGTTTGCTGTACATCAAGAAAGGTATTACTCGGGAAGAGAGAGAGAGAGAGAGAGAGCTGTTTGCTTCGCAAGAAAAATGATGACATTATTTCTTTCCCCCGCCATTCCAAGCCGTGCACGCACACCAGCTTTCTATCAAACTAGACAATTTCAAGATCAATGAAGAGAACGTCATTGTTGGTAAAGAAACATCAGCACTTTTCAAGCAGTATCTAATTTACACACAACAAGAACTTGTACAGAGGTCGACGACACAGATCACTTACAGGTCTTGACAAAGGGAGAAGAGACGCAGAAGGGAAAAAATCAGAAGAGGCTGGAACACCAGGTGCTAAAAGGAAGGTTTGGCACACAATCAAAGAATGGTTCTCTGGTTGACTTGCCAATCCAACGTCTCAAAACAAATTTTTGGCCCCATGTGTATCTTTTCTGAAAATGCAGTACGACCTATCTTCGCTCACCCTTCAGGTGGTTCGAACTGGCTTGTCCACCACCAACATTCTCCTCATTCCAGGAAAGGACCACATCAGGGAGCTGAAATTCATCTGGTTTCAGCGCCAAAGAAAAATCAGGCAATGTTGGTGCTGTCTCCATGATTCTGCAATCAACATCACCAAATCCCCAAATTACAGGATCAGGTGACTCCACTTGTTAACCAAGCAAATAGGAAATGATTCCAAGGAAGAAATTCATCTGCTAAAAGAACCACTTACTTTTCATGGGAATATAGATCACGGTTTATCCGCACCTTGCTAGAAGTATCTTTTGGAATTTTCTCAGAGAGGCACTTCATGGTTCCCCAAAGCGGTGGGTTTCTGCACAAAGACAAATCAAAACTTGAAAAGGAGACCCGAAGAAATGGTAAGGTATGGATAAGAGTTGTCACTCAGTGAGAAAAGGTAAAGCATTAACAATCACTTGCATAGAATTCAATAAGAAAAGTCACAAAATTAAGAAAATCCAAGTCCTAATGCAAAGGCCCATGGAAACAACAAGGTAGAGCATTAACAATTCCATAGACATGCCAAGATGCTGAAGCATTAACAGCTAAGAATCCTAGCAACAGTATTTTTATTTTTTTTAATGGTACCACAGACTTCCTTGTAGCATGCAATGAGATCAAGAAAAAATGAATACGTTTCTGCTTTCTTTTACTGAAGATTAAGATTCCCTAACAACTTGCATTATATTGAGATTATGAGGGGAAAAAACAAAAAACAAACTACACAATAAAATAAAATGAGAAAGTATCCACAGCATTGCTCATCACAGAAAGGCAAGTTATGAAGATAATGAGCTGGAGGGACTTCGGTAGATGCATTACCTTGACAAAGGAGAAGCTGCATTGAATGCCTCACATGATCGTTTACTTTCTTTAAAATATTCATCTGCAGCTTGCAAAGCAGCTACAGCCATCCCATGAGACTTTTCTGTGTTCCCTTCATCAAGGATTAAACCATGATAATAGTATGCTGCAGCCTGGTTTGGTGAAACAATATTACTAAAAGAACGGTGATTTTGATTGATAGCTATGAAAAGGAAAATACAATAGAAAGGATTTTTTATAAAAAAAAAAAAAACATATTATCTAATTACAGCGGGGAATGAGCAATAAATGGCTAGAAAAGTCAACAGTGAGATTATGTTAAACCAATTTCAGCCTGATGATCCCAATTCCAATAAGTCTCACGCTGTGGGAAGGTCAAATGACATAAAGACAAATCATTTTTGTTATCTGGTTGCTCTTGTGCGCGTGCCCATGTGTGTGTGTTGGAAGATTCTGAGTGGACAAGACAGTTAGGTGTTACTGATCAGTTCTGACCAAAACCATTTGTTTAGCGCTCAAGAACCAGGAGAAACTATGTCAGGCTGCCGTGAGATTAAAGGTCAAGGGCAATTTGAGAGTTGTTACAGCAAGCACAGTTTCCTGAGTGCAATTCAGCTTGTTTTACCAATCACTTGATCATTGATGTGGTAAAAGGTGAAAATGGGAAGGAAAGAAGTACGGCAAGAAGAAGAAAGGAAGTTAGTTAAGTTCATTATGTTTAAGGCAGCATTGATATCCGTATTCCAATGCCAATCAAATGCTGTGAATTAGATGGTTGGTTCAATTATTGCTAGTTCATGTTTTCCGTGCAACATTGCATTGGGAGAATACACACTTTCATTTTCATAGTTTTAAGATCTGAAAGCAACAGGAAGGACAGCGTCTAATGTGAATGATGACAAAATACAGAGAGGAAACAAAGGAATGAAAGCAATTTTTGCATACCTTTGCCTCCACATATTTCCATTTTATGAAGAGCCGGTGCTTTTCCCCCCAACTATTTGCTAATGGAAGGTTCATTATATTATCTTGAGCCTGTCAAGAAAACAATAAAGAAAAAAAGAAGATGAAGCTACAAGGGTAATCAATACACAACTGTTGTTTGTACAAAAACTGAATTTATAATTTATTTGTTTGTCAGGATGAACACAGTTAGTGCCCTCATACCTGCTGCCAGTACTTTACCATCTCACAAGCAAGCCTTCGCTTCACTGCAAGAGTAGCTTTGGCACTATCGATTGCCATTCCTAATTGGATATCAACACCCTGCATCAGATGGAAAGAATAGAGAGACCATAAGACAGCAAAAAGAATATTTAACCAAACAGAGGGAAACAAGAAAAGGAGGTGATCTGAAAACTGTAAAAGAGAATTCTTTCTATTTGAATTAGCAGCTCAAAGAGACAACTCCAAACACAGAGCGGGGAAGGCGGAGATCTTAATCATTCTGAACATGTCAACTGCTAAAAGGAGTTTTTACAATAAATCATCATCGCAATTTTACTGCCCAAAGAGGTTTCTTGCTCCTAATATGTCCTTTATGTGCTACAAGCCTAAAAAGAAGAGGGGTTGGAGTCCTATATATCAACAATGCAAGAAAATGATTGGAATCAGTTAGTGGGTAGCCAGCTTATGTATTGGTAATCAAGAAAGATGTAAAAAGAGAAGTTTCATCTAAAATCTTCTAGATAGTCTCCATATGCAACCGCCATTCATACATGTCAAGGATATCATGGGCAGAATTTCTGACTTCATCAAACAAAACCATAAAGGATAATAAGTCACTACCTGTCCCAATGCTTGAAGGCAAAGTGCTCTAAGAACACCTTCTGCAAGGTCCACTGGTAAATCTTCCCTGGAAGCAATATTTATTCAAATCAGACTGCATATGCAATGAAGATAAATATAATGAAACTTGATCACATCCACTCTTGGTAAGTCTTTCAGCTATGCAAACCTTAGTGAAGTAGGAAATTGTGGGAGCACATGCCGAACAGCACAATCCAGATACCCTGCAGCCTTCAAGAAAATATCAACTGATGCTCGCCTATTCTCTGTGACAGACTCACAGAAATAAAGAAGCAAAATTAAACTTTTGTAACAGGATGAGTGGAGATCTAATGTGAAGCATAGTGAAAGGTTACAACCAGGTATATGTGCATGAATTCATAAACATAAACTATGATTAGATCAACTTGCAAGATATATTTCTAAATCATTGACGCAGCTTTCTCAAACACATGGAAAACTCCTTCCAAACAAGGTAACATTCCCAATTCACCGTGGTCTTCTAATTACTATCAAAGTCAGAAGCAATCTTCCCTGGTTTAGAAATTGTATTATTAAAAAATATTGCTTATAAAATACAATTTTTTTTAACAATATACATACATATATATATATATATATTCATCAAGTAGTAGATATCACCAAATTTGCCCATCTGGGACCATGCACTTGTAAGACCAAAAGTGAATAATGGTATTTGGTCTTTCAATCTCATATGGCACGTTGAGTTGGAGCAATTAAGTTTTTTAGGTTTCATTTCACATCACTCTATCTATTACTCAAATTAAGCATACGCTTTAAGTGTGGTCTTCAAGTTAGATGGCTGGTTAATTGATTGGAGGCTATATGCTGAAATGCACAAGAAATATCCTGCTGTTCTAATTGCATGCCCATACTTAATTAGGACAGTAGATTCTGAAAAGCATCTTTATGAACTAAACTGTCACTAATTAGATCAACACCTCTGGCCGCCACACCAATCAATCTCTCTTTTTTTTTTGTATATATTAAAACAAATTACATTGAGTATGCAATTATAGCCAAGATCCAGATAGACAGTATAAGAAATATCATAAATGGCTTCCTGACCCAGCAGTTACTCTCCAAAATGCTGGACAAGGACAATACCTTATGCTTGCCAAATGAGTTTTAAATTCTAGAAATAAAATTATTAAGAAATGTCACACACAACAAGCTTCATCCCTCGATTCACATAAAGTTTATAGAAAACAACTACCTTCCGATACTTTTGGCTGATAACCATCAGCAGATGTTCTTGGAAGAAGTAACAAGTTGGCCTGCGATAATGATAGCATTGCCATCATATGCAAAACTGACAACACCTCATACCATGCATTAGAAATGGCTGTTTCCTACAAAATTCCACAGTACATATCAAATCAATAATTCTCCATCTCAGAAGGAATTGCAAACCATAAAACAGAAGATTTCAACCGATGGTAAATAGATGAGCTAGAGCACACTCCCACCCACCTCTGCTTCATCTTCTTGATTCATCCATACAAATTGCACATTGTGTTGTAGCTGGCTTCCATCTTTAACTAATCCCAACAGAACAGGCAAGTAGTCTTGAAGAGCCTGGTGAAGATTGGCCAATGTTGAACCTCCTGCAGACAACAAATAGCATTGAAATTCAAACAACTTCACCTATTGCTGATCTATCAATCTGCACTGGTGGTATTATTACAACCCACCATGTTGTGTAGCACTTTTTCTCCTTGTTCGTGAAACTGTTGGTGCTTCTTGGCCAGCCATAACAACAACACGAGTTCTCAAAGCAGATAGGCGTTCCATTAAATTCTTAGGCAATTGATCACCAAGTGACAGAGAGAAATCAACGGGCTTTGGTATCCGAAAACCAGGTACATAAACAGAAACTTCCCCTATACTCCCTGGTCTCCTTCGATTTCCACCTGAATCCTGTGGGGTGGACACCAGACATCCCATATCCTAATAGTTACTGTATACACGAATTCAAGGAACAGAAAGTCAGTTACTGCAGTACAAACAAGTTGTTCAGCAAAAACAATCCCTCTGGCAAGGAAAAACAGTGATTCATAACACAATAAGGGTATTGATTCCCGTGGCATGAAATTGTAAGAAGGATGAAGAAAGCAATTAGTTTCATAGAATGCAGACAGCAATCACAAGGAAAAGTGGAGGATTAGAAGTAAACGAGCCACAAATGAAGTAATTAAATTTCCCAACCAACAAAGCACAAGAAGTAGGTCACTCACGAGCAGTCTTCAAATAACTCTTGCTAGAACTCTCCAAAAGCTTTTCAAAAAGATTGTTTGTAGTTGACAATTTCAATCTACATATAATATCCTTCCCCTAACACATTTCATCACCAAACAACAGTAAGAGATAGATTAAGTCACCTGGTCCACAATTAGAAGATTGGAAAACTGGTCAAAACTTCGAGTAATTTCTGCAGAGAAAAGGGAGATAAGAATTCAATGACAGAAAGAGTCAATAAAAAGACAAAACCAATAAAAGTAACTGAATCACAAGAAAAGCATGACACAACATAATTCACTATCTTCCCCATTCTGATAAAAGGAAAAATGCAAAAGTGTTATGCAACAACTATAACTTAGAAAGGGAAAAAGTGATGTGCTTTTTCCCATCACACATGAAATAAGACTTTAAAAGAGAAATGTGAAGAAAAAGGGCAATTGGGTTCAAACAGAATTGAAATAGCCTTGCAGAAGAAGCAGCAACCCAAACAAAATGGTAGGTTGGTTGCAAGCAAATCGAAAATAACTCGTAGTATTGGAAAATGAACATGGAAAAAATGCAAATGAATTCCATTAAATCAATTATTACAACAGTAGAAAATTGGACAAAGATTGTGAGTAAAGTGTCTCCAACAGTTTCAAAACAAAAACAAGCAACCTAAAACCCATGAAGCAAAGTAAAGACATCCCCTTTTTTTATCCTTTTCCACTGTACTTGAAATCGATAAGATTGAAGGTCCAAACTTCAACAAAACAAACAAATGCCCAAAACCCATTTGTGCCCAATTCAACAGCTTTTTTAAAGTTAGCTAAATTTGTTAAGAGAATACATCATAGAATTTCAAGACTACAAGAAACAACTTTTTGCACATGTTAGTACGTTATCATCTCCAAGCAACGAAACAAAACAACCCAAAAGGGAAAGGCGCCATTTTCAACAAGTAAATTGAAAACATACTAAAGAAAGAAAGAGGGAAAAAACTGTCTTACCATCAAAGCTTTTTATACTTGTAGTAACAGAAAGTCACAACTGAACTCAAAGTGAAGCCAACTATAGAGAGGGCAAAAAAGAGTCAAAAATCAAGGATCAAGAATGAAGAACTTCAACAAAACAAGGCTAAATTCAATAATAAGAAATAAAAATTCAAGAAAGAGAAAAGGAAGAGAGAGTTGTTAAGTTTAGAAGGTTCGAAAGAAAATTTGTTGCTTTGTTTAGAACAAAGAGTAAAACTTTCCGTTTATATAAAGAGGATTTATTGTTATTGTTAGCCAGTAAAAAGAGTGTTTACCTTTTTTATGGTAGCAACTGCGAGTGTATGCGCTTGCTTGGCGCCTAACACGGGCAACCCAACACCCCTTAAAGCTTTCAACTTTTGACTCCATCTTTGTCCTTCAATGCTTTAACCTCAACTTCACTTCTCTTCTCTTCTCGTGCTTTGATTCAAGCATTTTGAGATCCCACGATAGAAAATAGAAAAGGTAAGAATGCCTTTCTCAATCATTCTCACGTTACTAGGCTTTCAACTATTTAACAAAATGAGATGTTCTACATTTTGATTATTAAGGGAAGTTTGAGAGTGTAATTAAAATTATGTTTTGACCAATCATGATTTTAAAAATATTTTGTTAATATATATATATATATATTACAGTTTTATGTAAAATAAATTGAAAAATATCTCTTAAAATCTTGATTTAGAAAAAATTTAAAAACTATAATTTATAATTTTTTTAAAATCTATTTTTTAAAAATGCAATTATAAAATATAGTACAACATCAAACACATATCAAAACAATTAATTATATTTTAGTTTAAAAATTAAATTATTGTAATTAAAACTATAAATTTCCTTGTAAAATCATATAATTTTATGAATTAGTATATATTTAATGTGTAAACATGAACTAAAATCTTAAATATCATTAAAATCAAACTTTATTTGTTCAAAATCATGATTTAAAAAGTATAAATACTACTGTTGACTCCAAATTCTCCGATTTGCACTCTTATTGGAGTGTACAGCTCCAGAAATTACACTGAAAAAGAGCCTCTTGCAAAGCGAACCCAAACATTGCAGACGTAGGAACTTTTGAGCATGACATGAGGTTTCGTCATTGTTTCGAGGATACCTAATAGGTTATTAGGGTTTGATTTAGGGTTGAAGGATAGCAACCAAAGAGTTAACCACGAGGTTAATCGGAGTAGCTGGTCCTGGCACAGAAATAGTCATAGGAGTCTTATTTTTCTTATGAAGTAAATAGAATTGTGTTAGTCCCTAAAGTGTTTCAAATAAACCGAGTATGGCTTTTGATATCATTCTATGGAATCCATTGCAATATCAAGCAGAAATAGAAATAGATAGTATCATATATTCATTAAAAAAAAAAAAAGAGAGATATAATCCTTAAACAAAAGGGTTATTTTTTGTTCACAAAAGATTGATGAAAATAGAATAGAATCTCATTTCATTATTTTGTCCAACATTGTTGGCTTCCCTAAAATCAATTAGCAAAATCATTCTAATTTCCACCATCAATTCTTAAGTAAACCAAACATTACCTAAAGTAAAAAAAAAAGATTGTAACTTCATACAAAATATCATATTTAGTTCGCTCTAAGATTCAAAATAGAATCACATATTTTTCCATTCTTTCATTTAATTTTCTCTCGACCACAGTACCTTTAAAACTTTTATTATCTATTAGAATTATTGATCTATAATTAGTTAAAAATATTTATGATTTTATCATTTAACTTTACAATCCGAACTTATTGTATTCCAAGTGTTCTGTTAAAGAAATTATTTTTGACAAAACGTTAGAGCAAATCTACTAGTTTGGACAAGGTAGTTAATAGCAGGGAAAAAAATAATTTTTATAAATGGGTTTTTTAATCCTTTAAGTTTGGTTTGAGGTGGAGAGTAAAATGTTCCTCGTGTTGTACCTCGGGTTTTAATTCTAAAAGACATCGCTAGAAAAAAAATATATTTAAAATGTACTATTTTTATTTTATTAAGAACTTATTCAAAAATCAGTGGGATAGAGACTTGATTGCAAGGGCACAATTTTTATGTTTTAAGAGGAAATATAATGATTGAAATTGAACTCTAACTTCTTCTTCTTTTTTCAATTTATTGAGATTTTAGATTTTAACATTTTAAAATAATTTTTGGTTACTGTTTGGGGGTAGAAAATATAAAAAAAAATTTAAGACGTATTTATATATTCCTGTTTTAAAATAACAAAAATATACTCTGAATTATTCAAGAACCATGTCAATTTCCCAAGTATACATATAATATCTTTTTAACCAAATAATTTATGTATATTATATTGAAACATTAACCGACACAGCCTAAATATCTCCTTTGAACCCTAACCTCTTAGTTCAATGTATGGAAGAGGATGTTAGGGATCGTTGGTTGACATTTCCTGGACAGTAAGTGTCTGGTTGGGTAAAGCCAATCACTTAGTTTGAATCTTTGAATTTTGCCTTTGTAATTGTAATAACAAGACAAGAGGATCAAAAAGCTGTTGAAACCAGATGAGATAGAATAATAATAATTAAACCATGACGGCAAGCATATAAAGTAGTTATTAAAGTTTAGGCATATAGTGTTTGTTATCATTTTATCATCGCCATCATCATCCTATATAATGACTAAGTTAACCCTTATTTAACTATATAATCCCAAAGAATGTTCTCCCTCGATGCACTCTGCCCTCGGTAATGCGGTGATCAATAGTTGAAATCCTCTTTAACCCCAACCTGCTTAGTAATTTTTAATAGTTTTATACATGCGTGGATTCAACTAAAATTTTTTAAAAAAAAATATTGGTTATGAAATAATTATAATTTATAGTTTTTTAAAACTTATTTTTTATCAAACTAAAATTGAAAAAATTAATTTATTTCTTTTTAAAAATACTTCTAAAATTAAAAAGAAAAAACATTCGTTATATAAATTATTAACATTATAAATTAACATTTACTAGCCTCTGCGCTCTGCTCAACAGTTGTTTAGATAAAAGTATTTGGATTGTTTTGAAAAAATATTGGTTATGAAATAATTATAATTTATAGATTTTTAAAATTTATTTTTATTAAATTATAACCATGAAAGTTATTACAATATCTAATACAAAAATCTTATTTGATATTATAGTAGTAGTTGTTTTAAAAGTACTTTTAAAATATATAAATTAATATTTTTTATTTTTTAAAATTTATTTTTAATATTAACATATCAATATACTCTAAAAACATAAAAGGAAATTTAAAATTATTTAAAAAAAATAAAAAAAAAATCTAAATTATCAACATTTATCTGCCCCTGCGCTCTGCTCAGCAGTTGCCTCTCCACAACGTATGAACTAGTCTATTGGTGGATATGTATTGACTTGCTGCCCAAAAGAAACTATAATCATCATGTATTAATTAGACTATGCACAGAGCTGGTAATAATAGACATTGACTTGGCTTAATTAACTATACAAGCCCCTGCCAAGTAAGAAAAATACTGGTGATAAGGTTTCCATCTATCATTGATGTGCTTGGAATACTTCCATATTAGGAAATTGGGTGCCTAGTTTTTAATAATTATGAGATCTCCTACCTCATTATGGCTCTCTATTTTACGATGCATTCTACTTTCAAACAAATGATAATAATATCAATAATAAATGCATGAAAATTACTTTCTGTCCTCTTCACCAAGGTAATGCAGTCTGCATCATATATATATATATCGTGAAATGACCGACTTCTTGACATGTCGCGCTGTCGTGCACTATATATATATATCTTGAAATGACCGACTTCTTGACATGTCGTGCACTCCTTCAGAAAAATGTAAACATGGTTTTGGGATCCTTCACTTGGGCTAGCTGTGGGCAGGGCAGAAGGGACCAAAGTGTGACACATGGCGAGGAATGATCCAATAGGGCAGGCTGGGGCTCCTGATTGGAAGGGAGACGAGATCAATTCTTACAAGTATGCATGAACAATCATTAGAAGACAAGTGTCGCACGTCTGCATGCCTCCACCTGGTCACTACAGAATGATGATCATCAAAACCCTAGCCAGCCAGCCAGCCTGAGCCGTCAAGGTTTAAAGCTCAGAAAGATATGGCCGCCTTATGCAAGGATGCTGCCATCTCTATTCACTGTGAATGTGTGGATGACAACGAACTTTTTATTCCACTTGGCACTCGAGTCTAGCTCTTGCAAGCTACTTGCCCGTTTTAGCATGGGGGAGGCTCAACTTCCCATTTGTCTCATAAATATTTGTCCATATTCTGCTCTTCCTCCCTCCCCTCCCACCATCATGATGCACTCATTTCGTCGGCCCTACTTGTTACATTAATGTTAGCTGGGAAACAAAAATACTGAAAACAACGAAGCCCTACTTGTTACATTAATGTTAGCTGGGAAACAAAAATACTGAAAACAACAAAGCATTTTGGGGCCTAACACATGGGAGTTCAATTCATGAGGACCCAGCAATGGTCACTACCATTCAAAAAGAGTTGATGCATACTTCACGAGCGCTATCCACCTCAAACAAGACTCGTAGCCAAGCTATTAATTACCCTTAATTTCCCTTTTTTCTATGCAACTCATCAATTTCTTATATTTGCATGAACAAATTAATTATTATATCTCTTGGGGGGCAAGGAAATCTTAATTGAGCTTATTTTACACGATTTGATTCTACTAGATTATCGTCAAATAAAAAATATATATGTTTATTAAAGGGTGAAAGATTTAGCAATATCTATGTACATTAATGCTCAAATTGGGATGGAGGGATCAATAGATCTTTCGTTTCTTCCTTAGCCTAATTAATAATAACAATTAATTGAAAATTATGTAGATAATTTTTTATTATGCATACTAAATCAAAAACAAATACAAATAAAAAATACAAACAAGCAAATTTATATGGTTTCCTAAAACCGGGTATGTCCATAGAGGTAATATATTATATATTATAGAAGCAATAATATAAATACTCAACCTAGTAGAATCCACAAAACCTAATGTTTCATTCTTAAACTCGTTATTTTTCCCAAATATGCTATTTTTCATTCTTATACTTGCACTTGCACTTAGTACATACTTGCTCTTCTCTTACTCTCTCTTTATCTTTATTTATAGAAGAAATGAAAGTCTTGACATCAATCAATAATTACTAAACAACTGCTAACTACTACAATAAATATTGTAGTTAACTTTAGTAAATTTTTCATGAGTGATGGTGGTTGAAAAATGTTAACATAAAGTTGCTATAAATATCACCTTGAAAAAAAAATTCCATTTAATTTTTGTGATCAATCAATGTTGTCTCTAATACGCTATATAACATTGCACCCTAAAGACGCTCAACATCAAGAGATGCTGACCAAGTGTAAACAATGTTAGAACTTGATCCTTGAGACACATTTTGTGAGCATGTCAGCAGGATTATATAAGTGACAAATTTTCTGTAGCAGAATATCCTTTTATCCATAATTTCTCAAACAAAATAAAATCGAACATTGATGTGCTTGGTACGGGAATTATGAACATGATTCTTTACAAGAAAAATAGCACCTTAACTATCACAATGGACATCCATATGCTCTTGAACAATTCTCAAATCTTTAATCAACCCATGTAACCAAATAGCTTCCTTAAAAGCTTTTATTAATGCTATGTACTCTGCTTTAGTTGTTAACAAAGTTATTATTGATTGTAACATTGACTTCCAACTTATAGGCCATTTAACAAGTGTAAACACATTACCTGTTATAGAATGACGCATGTCTAAGTCACTAGTGTAGTCCGAGTTCACATAATCAACTAAATTTTGTTCGAGTCAATCATCCCTCTCAAACTTTAAACCAACATCAGTTGTGCCATGAATGTATCATAGAATCTATTTAATTATTTGGTAGTGACCTTTTCTTGGATAATGTAAATACCTGTTTATTATACTGATAGCATGTGAAATATCTAGTCTCATACAAAGCATTATATATATTAATGCACTAAATGCATTTGTATACAGAATATGAGCCATATATTTGCGCTCTTCCTCTATGTGTGGAATATTAGAGCATTTGGTTTAAAAAGAGGAGTTAAATGTGTGTTTACAAGTATGGTCTTACCATTTACCCCAATTTTTTATAGAATTTTCTTCAAGTATTGGGTTTGTGTCAAATAGACTGTGCATTTTCTTCTGTCTCTCTAAATCTCCATGCCAAGAATTTTCTTAGCATATCCAAGGTCTTTCATTTCAAATTCAATTCTCAGTTAAGCTTTCAGTCTATCAATCTTCACTTTTTTTCTTTGATACAATCAATATATCATTCACATATAAGAGAAAATAGATGAGAAAACCATCAACAAGTTTGAAAAAAATATACATAATTTTCAAATTGACTTCGTGTGTATCCATGTTTTGTCATGAACCTATCAAATCATTTATACCACTAGTAAGGAAATTGTTTCAATCCATATAATGACCTCTTTAGTTTATAAACCAAATTCTTTTTTCTAATGACTTTGGAACCATCTAGCTAAGACATGTAAATTTTCTCTTTCAAATCTCCATGTAATAAGACAATTTTCACATCAAGTTGGGCTAACTCTAAATCAAATTGTGTAACCAAGGCTAGCAAAATATGGATTGATGAACGCTTAACAATCATAGAAAATATCTTATTATAATATATCCTTTTCTTATGAGCATAGCCTTTTGCTACTAATCTTGCTTTGAAATGAATGTTGCCTTTTTCAAGATTACCTTTCTTCTTAATATATTCTCACTTACAACCAATTATCTTCCTTTCCTAGGGAGTTGTACAAAATCTCAAGTGTGATTCTTATAGAGAGATTTCATCTCTTCATCCATTACCTCATTCCACTTTACACTTTATACATCATGTATTGTTTCTTTATAGGTGTAGGGGATTCTATCATTAATCATTGGATGTGCATAAACTACCATGTTACAATATTGAGCAGGTTTCTTGATAACTCCTTTTGATTTACTTGTTGTAATGAATTTTTATTGTGTGGTTGCTAGAGTTATTGCATCCTCTTCATGTGAACTTTTATTTGAATCTCCTTTAATAGGGATTGTTTGAATTGTCTTTATAGGAATGGTTGAAGTCTTAAACTCCACTTGTTGTGCACCACCAAACTATTTTTCCTTTTCTTATGATTGTCCTTGTTATAACATATTAGACTCATTAAAAGTGATATTTCTACTCAAAATCACTTTCTTTGATTCATAGAACTAGAGTCTGTAGCTTTTTACTCCTCCACTAAAGCCTAAAAATATAGTTTTTTTGGCTCTAAAATCTAGCTTGAACTCGATAACATGATAACATGTTAAGCAACCAAATATATACATAGAGTCATAATCATTTGTAGAAGAGCCTGACCATACCTCTAAGGGGATTCTTCCATTTAATATCGCTAAAGGTAACTGATTCACAAGATGACAAGTATAGCTTAATGTCTCGCCCCAAAACACTTTGCTTAGTCCCGAATATGATAGCATACATTAAACTTTCTCTACCAATATACAGTTCATGTGTTTTACAACTCTATTTTGTTGTGGTGTTTTGTGAACAATAAAATATCATTTAATCCTTTCATCCTGACAAACTTTAAAGAAAGGATTTGAAGTGTACTTATTACCATTATCTGACCGAAGAGTCTTAACTCTCCTTATAATTTGAGTCTCTGTCATTTTCTTCTATGTTATAAAGATATCAAAAACCTAATCCTTGTGTTTCATCATATACACTCATATTTGTCTTGAGAAATTATCAATAAAAGCAACAAACTAACAATTACCTCTAATAAATTCATTCTTTGAAGTCCTCATATGACTATGTGAACATAATCTAGAATCCTTATTGTGTTGTGTACTATAGTGTCAAACTTGACCCTTCTTTATTTTTCAAGAATACATTGCTCACAGAACCTATGTTTCCTAGTCTTTGCGCTTTTTAATAAACCTTGCTTCACCAGCATGCCCTAAGCGCATGTGCCAAAGTCTGGAATTATTTGTTTCATCATCTTCTAAGCTTTTAAAGATAACAGTTGTACCAATAACTGTAGATCCATCTAGAAAATATAAGTTTCCTATTTTTATACCTTTTAAGACAACTAAGGCACCATGGATTGCTCTCAAAACTTCACAATGCATGATAATCTTATAACCACTAGATTCCAGGACTCCTAGTGAGAAGATATTTTTCTTTAAGTCAGGTACATACTGTACTAATTAGTACTTAAATGTGTATTTTTATTAAATTTTTATATTAGTATTTTGCACTTAAAGTATCAGTAACTCCTTAATTAAAGTATATTTTATAATACCTTATCTAATAGTATAAGATACCTTTAATTTATGATAAATGTTCATCTTAGTGTAGGTCTATCACATAAATAAAATGAGAGTTTAACTACTGAAATTGAGAAAATAAAGAGAAGGCTAAGCTTAGAAAAGAGATGCTGGTGTAGTTTAAACTAGAACACTGTTCCGTCATTAAGTCATATCTAGAGCTGTAGAATTTGGATTTGGGTTTACTTTATATGGATGGAAAGCTAAGACATAAGTCTAAAACATTCATGATTATCCAAAACTTAATTTTATTGCTTGAAAGTCCAAATCTTAGCATAAAAAAGGAAGTCAAAATTTGTCATATAATCTAGATATTTTTCAATGTTCAGCCTATATCTTGAGTTCTAGAAGTCCAACTAACCTCAAATTTTTTGTTGGAATGTTGACACAATTTTCTAAAACTTTATGATTTAAATCTTGTTTTTTGGTGTTCTAGCTTCCCTAATGCTTTGTTATCAATTTGTTATGCATACAGGACCGAAAGCAAATATAAATTAAAAAAAAAACAAGTAGATTTACATGGTTTTTTAAAAGCAGGTATATTTACAAAGATAGAAGATTGTATATCATTAAAAGAATGATATAAACACTTAACTTAACCTATCACAATCCTATAAAATCCATTGTTTTACTTTTACACTTGGTGTTTCTCTCAAATATGCTCCTTTTCACTCTCATAGTTACACTTGAGTACACTTGCACTCATTGCACACTTGCTTTTCTCTTGCTTTCTTTTTGTCTCCATTTATAGGAGAAATGAAAGCCTTGGCAACAACCAATAATTATCAAACAACTGCTAACTACTACAATAAATATTACAGCTAAATTTTAATGTATTTCTCATTAGTGATTATGGTTAAAAATGATGGTGGTTGAAAAATATTGACATAAAGTTGGTACAATTTTCTCCATAATGTTCCACCACTGTCCACACCATCCATGGTTATACTAGATAGTTAATTTTATCTTCTGTGTATTTATTATTTATTTTTTGTTATAAATAACTGATAAATATAATAGAGTTTGATTGTTGTCTTGAAATATTGAAGATGGAGATAATGAAGATAAAAGTAATATATTTTTATATATATAAAAATCAATTCTAAAATTGTTTTAAAGATTGATTTATTTTGTATCTATATTTTTTTTTATCATCAATCAAACATGTTTTATTCTTCTTTTTTTCTATTCTAAAACATGAAGTAAATAATAACTAAATAAACAAAACAAACAATTAGTGCTTTAATACAAACTTTAGTCGTGTTTACAATGGAAATATTTTTTTTTCTACACTTTTGTTGGCTTAACAAAATCTTGTTAGTAAATAATAACTAATATATATATATATATATTAGCATTTGACTTACATTTAAAATCACTAATCAAGTAAGGCTTTCAAGATTTTGTTAAGATCTCTTCAAACTTTGTTCGATTGGCTTCGAGTGTCTTCGCCTCTTGGGGCATATACTCCGTCACTTTCAATGCTCTTAGTTCCTTTCTTCCTCGAGACAATCTCTCAAGAAGATGTTAACCCGTTTTTCTTTTCTTTTCTGATTCCTCTCTATGAAATTTGTCATGTTGCACTAAGTTAATTATGGATGTAGAAATTCTTCAAGTAGAAATTAAACTCATTAAGTTTAAAATGAAATCTAATTAATAACTTCCAGACTAATAGCATAATTCAATAAACTCGTCAGTTGATATTAATATTTTTTTTACATAGTTTTTGTTATGTTGTATCATATGACTTTTAAACATGTATTTGTTGTCTAATCACTCAATTAGATAAGTTTTAATGTGTGACATATACGCTTTTTTATAATAATAATCTTTATTTTGTAAAAAAATTTAGTTCAATAAATTTTTTAATTAAGTTGCATGATTTCTTATATAATGCCTACAAATATGATATGATATGATATATATGGAGTAAGATGACTTTGATGTTTGGAAGAATTATAGACCTTCTCACATCACAGAGAGTAATTAGGATAGATATCTAGAGTTCTTTATATTAGTTGTTTTTAGAAGGTGTTTTTGGAGTGAGTCCTTGAACATAAATAGAAAAACTCATAGTTCCATTAACGAGCATACTAGTGGGTCACTTTTTTTCACTAATCATGCAAAGTATTTGGTAATAACTTGTTTTATTTTTAATTTTTTTTTAATTGGTGGCTATTATTTATAATAAGGTCTAAGTATTGATTTATTTTATGGTCTACACATCTCGAGGCAAGCCTACTATAATGGAGTTGTATATGAAAACACATACATAAGGGAGGATATACAGAAAAGGATGTGATAGTTAGTTGATAACGGAGATGAGATATTTATTATATGTAGACTATCATAACTTAATTTTTAAACAAATAATAAATGAGGTTTACAATACAAAATTTAAAGTTTAAAAATGGAATTATTAAAATTTAAGTTTAAAGTTTAATCTGGATACCTTAGGATTCGAGCTTATTCTGTTCTAGCTTAACATTACTCCGTGTCTATTCTTCACTGGTTCTCAACTTCTGGCTCCTTGTTTCTTTAGAGTGTTAAATCCTTTTACATGGATTGAATCTAGACACAATTCTAGATGTATTTTCCTAATTGATGTATTTTCTAAATGATCTAACCTGCAGACCATTGGTTTACCTTTTTAGTAACCCCTTCCATGGTTGGTTTCAAAAGTCTAGCTTCTATGTTGCAGGAATCTCTCCTTTCATGATGCCTTTGGTTTTAATTTGGATTAGCGTCGATATCTGATATGGATTATTGATTTGGTTTATCCAGTCTCATTTATTGATCTGGCTTGCAAAAAGTAGGAGAAAGAATGAAAAACGTTGTTTGAGGTGAAAAAAGTCAAAAAAAGAGAAAGAAGAGATGTTGACCAAGAGAAGATGAATCCATAATAAAGAGAAAATGAAGGCAATGAAACTAGTTGCAGTAGTTTATATGACATTCTAGTAAATTATTTATTTTATGTTTGTTCATTATTAGTTAATGAAAAATTCCTTAAATTATATATAAATTTTTATTTAAATAATATATTTTAAAATATTTGAATTATATATGAATTTTTATTTAAAGTATATATATTTTTTTAATACATTTTAAAATTTCTTATAATTTTATAATATATTTTTACAATTTAAATTTATTTTGTATTTTATAACATGTTAAAATCATGATGTTAACAACCTTGATGGCAAGAATCTGCTAGTGCAACATCCAACCCTGACAAGTGATGTCAAATCCCCAGCAACATGCGCACACATCTACTTGTTCTCATACCGTAACTAAAATTCATTCGCTTCAGAAAGTGATATACCACAGGACCACCTTTGTGGTACTGTTATACATCCCTCTACCACGGGAAGAACGTTTCTTTTAGCCAACCCAGAATTGAGGAAACCTTAGTTTTATTATGTATAGCGAGGGAAACTGGTTTGAATTTAAACAGTATACTCAAATTACATAAATTAGTATTATTTATCTTGTTAAACAGTAACTTACGATCCAAATGGCATGTCAGATCGGATTAAAAGGCATAAAGACGATTGGAAAGCTTCTTCCACAGAAGACATCTCCTATCATCCTGGACATGATGGCTTCTGGTCTCTACATTTCTTGATTATCTGCTGAAATAAAGAAAAGATCACTTTCAGAATTTCATTCTTTTGGCAGGACCTTGATCAATGATCGGATCAACAGGAGGAAGTTGTGGCTCTCCTCCTTGTTGGGTTTCGGGGCCTTTCTCTTCTTCTGTAGTTGATTGGGGTACATAGCCTTCAGGAAAAGATGGTGGTGGAGGGGCTGGTGGTAACTGCGAGGAAAGAAACCATCAATTGCTATCTAATATCATTTCACAACCCTCATATCTGATGATAGGTGATTGGACAAAGAAGGTTTGGCAACGTGGTACAAATCATAGTCCCAAAAAATTTATTTATTTTTTACTAATTTTTTTTTTACTTTTTTATATGTTTTGAATCATTTTGATGCACTAATCTTAAAAATGATTTTAAAAAAAATCATTTTAATATATTTCAGCACAAAAAATACTTTGAAAAGTAATCACACTCTCAAACAGCCCCCTGTAAACAAGAACAACTTGAAAATAAAAGCTTTATAAGCATGCATTTTTCATCAATATGGATGCAATAATTGTCAAGGGCAAATCATCACAAAGAATCATGGCTGTACATAAAGTCATGATGTGCTCACTTTTAACAATAATGGACATTTTCTTGTCCTATACTTGTATTATCTTTTATTACAGGACCACACATGTTGGTCAGGTAAGTCAAAAGTTACCTTGCGCTGTAAGGAGGCAAGAATATGATCTATTCGCTTAACTTCTTTGAAGTCAATTACTTCTTTACCAGTCTTTGATTCAGAAGCAGCGCCCTCATTTTCAGAATCAACTGCATCAGAAATCACATAAGAATTAAAATAATGAACTCGAACATGATAATGATGTCAAAGAAGGGCCGCAATAAAACCTATTACATAAGAGCACACACAAAAAATAGGAATAGCTTTCTGTTCAGCACTATAATCCTTGGAGTTAGGGGTGCCAAAAGACCAAGGCCAAAAAAATAAGTTCATATGGAATTCCAGTCAGGATTGGGAAATGCGGTAGACAACACGTGTAATAAAAAAAAATCTATCATCTCCCATTGTCTAGGGTGCATTACGGATACAAAAGTTATGGGTTGACTTTTCATGCACCATGCAAAAAACTCTCAATGAAAATGCAGGTTGAAATGACCAGTATTACAGATTGTTATGAAGGAAAAGGTTATGCATCTACAATGTTTCAGAAATTGCTTAAAATTGATGTGGAATATGAATTTAGCATATATAAGCTGTGTTATAAGAAAAGTATCAACCTTTGGTGAACAATCTGCAAATTAGTTAATCAATCATCCAGCAAATGGGAATATTTAGTGAACAATGTCAAGTGTCATGAGAAAATACTACCATGGTAACTAAAAATGATAGGAAAATGGGAAATGGCAACCAATTTTGCAAACCAAATTGACTGGATATAATGCTGCAAAAAACAGAGTCATCTCATAGAAAATGCTACTTCAAATACATAACTCATTTATTCATGTGAAAATCCCATAAATTACTCAGATGGAAATCATCAAATCTGATAATGTGAAACATCAACACTGAAACTTCATTTTGAAACAAACAAAACAAGCTGTCAATTACTTCAGGGGGGGGGGGGGAATAAAAAACCCTCCGAGAGAAAACCCAGGGATGCATTTCATTCAAACTGAAAACATGATATATAACCTTCAAGAACAAAACTAATCTGATCACTATGAGATAAAAGAGAAAAGGTGAGTAGTAGTTCAATACCGTATCCAATCTTCTCCAGCTTTGACGCAGCAGTACCAAAAGCCTTTGATATATAATACAAAGCCCGTCCCTGCCATAAAGGTACACTTACTTAAGACCAAGTGCATTTTGGGAATGTACTAGAGATTACATTTCAAAGTGTTTTTATTTGGAAATATATCAAAATAATATATTTTTAATTTTTTTGACATCAACACATCAAAACAGGAAAAAAAATAAAGATAAAAAAAATTTCAATTTTTTTCAAAAACATGATCCAACTGCAATCCCAAACACTCTCTGGGATTATGTTGTGTAAACAACAACATTATATCATCTGGCTACATTATCTCATCCAACCATTAATACTTTAATCATTTGACGAGAGTACAATCCATGAATATGCTTTCCAGCCAAACTTGGATCACAAAGAATAACATTATCTATAAATCCTACATCAGATTCTATTTCATTTTAACACTTCCTCCCTGAATGTGCTACATGGGATGCCATGAATTTAACTCTATACTTCATACCAAAAGGACTCATCTTTTCTTTCAAGAAATTATTCCTATAACCATGTTTAATATGCAAAGCCTATTTAAATCAATCATGAATGAGCTAATGGTAATGTTATTGTGGGTAAATCACAAACACCCAAAAGAAAACCAACACAAAAGGACTCACAACTCGAGCTGCAAACACACTGCAAAGTTGCGGTGCTTGGTATATGGACCCATCCAACACATAATAAGTCAACATTGGGGTAACTTTCTCTGCACTATCCCTCTTCTGTTTTCGGAAAACAAACAAATGTGGCTCCATCACTTCACTCAGCATATACTCAGTGCCTGTCATCTTCCTTACAAACAAAAATAAAAAAAAAAATAGCAAGTTCATTCATCCAAATTAGCACACTAAAATATGAAAATCAACAACACCCAACTGAATTATAAGTACTTACAATAAGTGGGAGAGATCAAGGGGGTGAATGGATTGCGACCGAAGCTGCTCATTATTACAAGTCCAATCATAGAAAGGGGACAAAGCAAAGTAATCAAAGACTAAGTTTCGATCAAGAGGATATGTGTTTAGCCAAAGCTGGTCCCTAAAACATATCCCTGTCATGTCTGTTCCTGGTGGCTGCTGCGGCAGTGTTGGCCCCATTGGAGGAGGATTTGCTTCGAAGTTGGTTGGGGGTTGCGGTAGTACAGGTGGTGTTGCCATTTTGAGGGGGGAAGAAAGCAGAGAGACCAACTAGTAAAATAAATAAAATGAGTTTACTCCAATATTTGACACCCACGTGTATAGCTAAATTTTAAATTTCTTCTAAAATAGCTTTATTTATCTAAAAAAATAAAAATATTGTGACCCAACAGAACTTATTTATATTAGTATTGAACAACTTTATTTATTCATGTATAAAAAAATTATTTATCATGGCTTACCCATTATTTTACATTTAAAAAAAATTATTAAATTATAAAAAACTTATTTTCATCAATTAACCTATGATTTAAAACCTTTATGGAATATTCCCTTCTATATTAGAACAACTTTGCTCAAATTATGCATTGGCTGTATAGTCATGTGAGTGCTAATTCACTAACAGTATAGTACTATCTTACTTGAAGGGGACAAAATTATTGGTATTTCCATTCTATATTACTTCTTTTTTTCAATTCAAGTTTTAGAACCTGTAGAACCTGTTTGGGAGTGCGGTAACTACTACTTTTGGGTGCTTTTTAAAAGTATGTTTATTTTGAAAAAACATCAAATTGATGCTTTTTTTTAATGTTTTTCGTGATTTTGGCTGATTTTAAAAACGAAAAAGGATCTGAAAAAAAAAATCATTTTGATGCATTTTCAAGTGAAAAACACTTGCAACATGCATTTAATATATGTGAATCTGGAAGTACCAACAATACACGTATGAAACTTAGATTAAAGATGTATGAGGTCATTTTTAACATTGCTAAGTACCAATAATATTTTGTTCTTACAGTTGAAAAAATATGTGTGATCTTTTCAATGCACCCACAACATTGGATACAGTGAGATCCCACAATCATGCACAGGCAAACCAAAAATCAAGCAAGATCATTCTATTTTTACATTTGATATCAAATCCTCTATGTAAATTGAATCAAATCAATCCCTTTATTGAAACTAAAACTAAAGGTATTGATTTGATCCAATCGGATATTAACTGTACAAATTATATGCAGCATAGTAAATG
This sequence comes from Populus ilicifolia, assembly GCA_015708895.1. Classification (NCBI taxonomy): domain Eukaryota; kingdom Viridiplantae; phylum Streptophyta; class Magnoliopsida; order Malpighiales; family Salicaceae; genus Populus; species Populus ilicifolia. Next base: position 121,302 of record SRLM01000020.1, read on the forward strand.
GCCTCTTACTTGGATCAAATCAATAACTTTAGCATCTGGGGGGGGGGG
>SRLM01000020.1:121386-182960 GCA_015708895.1 Populus ilicifolia
GCTTAAATTCCTTCTTTCCTTTCAGCATCAGAAAGCAATATTTAAGGCTTTACATGTAAAGAGACGAAAACTAAAAAAGATGTGATTTTACAAAAACCTGAAATCAAATCAATTCATAATAGTTGTTATAACTCCCAAACAATTATCTTTTTTTTTTAAGAATAAAAAGAACGGATATGTTACAGAAAATATGTAAAATTTGTTAAATAAAGGAGAAAATAGAATTAAATAACTCGGTCCTCGGAAAATAATATAAAAAAACGTCTTCTTCCTAGACAACACTACTACGATGCGTTACTAATACGTCAAGCCCAAGAGGGAAATCATGAAATAGGAATAGAAATTGGCTCTGTTTCCTCTAATTTTCTTCAACTTAACCAAACAGAAGGAAATTTAAAGAAAAAAAAGTAGGGAGAAAGTAGCGTACAGAATTGGAATCGGCAGCACGGATCGCTCCACGAAATCGTCCCACGAAGTTACGTAAGCCAGTAAGAAACCAATTGAGAGAGAATCGCTTGATTTTTCACGAATGGGGAACTGCTGTCGACACTGTCTAGGTGAAGATTGAAGGAGGAGGAGGCAGAGAGAGAGCGAGAGAGATTTTGCTGGGTTTTTAGGGATGGGCTTTTGTATTTTTTTTTTTAAAAAAAAACAATTCATACTTATAGTAGGCCCTGTTTACGAGCTAATCGAATCTTGCCATGTAAACGGAAGGAAAAGGTCTGGGACCGGGGCTATAGGAACGACGTCGTTTTATTACGGCGGCTTCCCACTAAAACGGCATCATCTCTCACGGTTGAAAGGAACGATTTTCATATTGCTCAAAATGTTCTTCAAACATTCAATTTTCAATGACTTCGATCGTTCTTTTTTTTTATATATAAAAGATAGTAAGAAAAAATTCATCCATTTATTTCATTACAAAGGAACAAATCCATCAATTTATTTCATTATCAAATGGAATTCTTGTTAGGAAGATTTTAGGATAAAAATAAATATGAAATTTGTTTAAAAGTATTTATTTTTAAGGTATTTATTTATCTCATATAGAAACAATGCTTACAAGATATAACTAACCCCTCTAACCTCTAAAAAAATAACAAGATAAAACCAAGAAAAGATTATATGTATTTTCTTGTATTTTGTTTTGTAATAACATATTTTTATAGACTTGAAACACAACGATGAAACAATATGGTTATTCATCAAATACTATTATTGTTGATAAACCACTGTGATAACACTATGATTGTTTATCAAATAATATAATTATTGATGAAATAATATTATTGTTCATCAAACAGTATAACTGTTTATATTAAATTCAAAGTTTAAAGTCTTAAATGTTATCTTTTGATATTTTAAATATCCATATAATAATATTAGAAAGCTAAATAGAAGAGTTTGTCCACACTTAATTTACTATACAATAAAAACCCATATTTAAAAACATTAGGAGGAAGTTTTTTTTTTTAATGTGAGATAAACATCTTTTCTTTATTCATTTACGAGCTACATCAATAATCCCCTATTAATTTATAATGAAGGTCTTTTTACTTGATAGAATTATGCTTGCAAGAAGATATTTTGCAATTTAAACCTTCAATTAGTGTTAGAACTTGAATTCTACTAAAGTTAATGGTGTCCGTAGATTAAACCAAAACTTTTATTGTAGAATAAAAGATATTACACATATAATATTATCCAAACTCTTAAAGAGGTTTACAACTATTTAGCACTATTATGGTTATGTGCTAAAATCATAATTTTTTTCTTAAATATTTACAAGAGAAAACCCTAACTCTTGTCAAAAGTGGCACTTCTTTTATATTCATATAGGTGGAATTATACATGTCTCTATTACATTAAACACGAACTTTAAATTCCATTAAAAGCCCATGTTCTTCCTACTTTTTGTAATAAAATGCAATGAATACTATCAGAATATGGACTCAAATTAATTATCAGTGTCCAATAGATACAAAATAATAACTTGTCATTACCTATTAAACTAAGAGATAAGCTTTTTGCTAATCTGAAGTTGGATTTCTATTACTAGTATCTTTAATAACGGATTTCAACCCCATTCCATTAGTTGTTTTCTGTACCATGTCTTTAGATAGTCTTTTTGTGAGTGAATCCACTAAATTATTCATAGACTTTATATAGACAATGGTGATTACATCATTTATAATTAACTCTCAAATATATCTATGTTGAATGCTTATATGTCTTGACTTACCATTGTAAATGGTACTATAAGCTTGAGACTTGGTTGCTTCATTATCGTAGTATAAAGAAATAGTTGACATAAGTTGTGGCCACAACTTAATATCAAACAATATATTTCTTAACCATTCTACTAATTTACCTGTAGTAGCTATTGCAATAAATTTTAATTCCATAGTAAAATGAGAGATGCATATTTGTTTCTTAGATGCTAAAGATATTACACTTTCTTCAAGTGAGAAAAGTCATCCTGATGCAAACTTATTATCACTTAAATTAGTTATCCAACTTGCATCACTATATCTTTTAATCACAGCCTAAGTTGATCATTCTTTTTAGGTAACCAAAGACTCATGTAATAGCCTTCCAATGATCTTTATTCAGCTTGCTTGTATATCTTGATAACTTGCATATAGTAAAAGTTATATCTGATTTTATACAATGCATAACACACATAAGACTTCCAATGACACTAACATATTTTAGTTGTGCTATTGTTTTATCACAATAATCATTTAACTTCATGCTAGAGTCAAATGGGGTATTAACCTTATTTATATTGAGATGCTCAAACTTATTAGGCATTTTCTTAATATAATGTGACTGATTAAGTGCATAACCATTACTATGTTTTTTAACTTTGATATCTAAAATTGTATCTACTTCACCAAGATCTTTCATTGAAAAGATAGAAGCAAGATACCTTTTGGTTTTAAATATTAGTGCTAAATATTAATATATCATCTACATAAAAACAAATAATCACACTAAAATCTTATATAAATTTGAAATACATAAATTTATCAACACCATTATAATGAAAACCATTCAACAAAATTACTTTGTCAAACTTTTCATGCCATTGTTTCAAAGCTTGTTTTAAACTACATAAGGACTTTACTAATTTATATATTTTTTCTTCATTTTCAGGAAGTATAAAACCCTCAGATTACTCTATATACATCTTTTCCTTTAAATCTCCATTTAGAAAAGTTGTCTTTATATCCATTTGATGAACATACAATTTATAAATTGATGTTATTGTAAATAAAACTCTAATTGATGTTGCCACTAGAGAATAAGTGTCAAAATAATCAACATCCTCCTTTTGAGTAAAATCTTTGGTAACTAATCTTATCTTGAAAGTTTGTATAGAACCATCGGTAATGTATTTTCTTTTAAACACCCATTTACATCCTATTGGCTTAGAATCTGGAGGTAAATCTATGAGGACCTAAGTATTCTTATACAATATTGAATCCATTTCATCATTTACCACTTCTTTCTAGAAAACAACATTCCTAGAAGACATAGCTTGACCAAATGTTTTTAGATCATCTTTTATATTTAGGATCATAAATATGTTTTTTAATATTATATTTCTATCACCTTCCACTAAAAATACAATTAAATTAGAAGAAATAAAATCTATATCTATGTGTTTTTCTTTTCTAACTCTTTGACTTCTTCTAGATTCACTTGAATCCATTACTTTTAAGTTTTTTACATTTTTCACTTGACATTGAGCTAGGAGTCATTACTTTAAGATTTGGTTCTTACACGTTTGAATCGCTTATAAATTTATATTTGATAAATTCAACATGTATAGATTCGACAATCATATTATTTTTTAAATCCAAAAGTCTATAAGCGTTTGAATTTTATGGATAACCAATAAAAACACTCTTAAAACCTCTAAGTCCTAATTTTATTATTTCAGAATTAGAACTTTTATAAAAAGCTACACACCCCTACACTTTAAAATGATTCAGATTTGGTTTTCTATCATTTCATGCTTAATAGGGAGAAATATTTGATTTTTTAGATAGTACTCTATTATGAATGTGACATGCAGTAAGTAAGGCTTCACCCCATAAATTATTTAGTATTTTAGCATTCAAAAGCATGATATTGACCATATCCACTAAGGTCCTATTTTTCCTTTTAGCAAGTCCACTATGTTGTGGTGTATAGGGTGTTGTCAATTGATGGATTATTCCATTTTCCTCATAAAAAATAGAAAACTCCTTAGAAAAGTATTTTCCACCTCTATCACTTCTAAGAATTTTAATTTAACTTTTCCTTTAATTTTCTACCATTTTATTGAATTCCTTGAATTTTTCAAAGGTTTCATTTTTAGTTCTTAACAAGTAAATATAGGTAAAACAAGAATAATCATCAATAAAAGTTATGAAATATCTTTTCTCACCCCTTGTTAACATACCATTTATTTCACATATATCAGAATGGATCAACTTAAATAATTGAAAATTCCTTGATACTTTAGGAAAAGGCTTCTTTGTCATCTTTGCTTGAATACATACTTCACATTTATTTTTATTATTATGTTGATATGAAATATAACTATGTTTACATATATATTTCAAATATCTATAATTTAGATGTCCTAATCTAGCATGCCAAAGAAGAGAAGTAGATTCAACCATATAAGTAGAAATAACATTGATTTCATTAATACTGAACTTAAACATGTCATCACAAAAATAAACTTTTTCTACAAACATCCTACTCTTAGTTACAATAACCTTATCAGACTCCAAAACAATCTCGAACCCTTTCTTACTCAAGAGACTAGCAGATATAAGGTTTTTTTCTAATTTCAGGAACATGAAATACATTAAGTAAAGATAATTTTCATCCAAAAGTAAAGCACAACTCAATAGTTTCTTTTCCTAAAACTTTGGTAGAATTATGGTTGTCCATTAAGACCTTTTCATGTTTTTTCAATTCTTTATAAGTGTTGAACCATGCTTTGTCGTTGCAAACATGAATAGTTGCATCAGAATCCAATCACCAATCTGATGTCTTTACAATATTAGTTGTCATATTTAATTCAGTAATCATTCCAATTTGAATATTTAAAACCATAACAACTAACTCTTTGATTTCATCTTTTTCAACCATATTCATTTTAAAAGAACCACATTTCTTGTTGAAATTCTTGAATCTACACTCTTTTATATAGTGCCCTTTATTTCCACAATGAAAACAAACTCTATATTTCTTATTAGCATTTTGTTTCTTCTTGAATTTGTTTCCTTTCTTTTGCCCTTTCAGATTGTTTTAAGTCATTATCAAACTAGTTTTAGTAACCAAATTCACTTTAGAATTTATTACTTGCAATTCACATATACGAGATTGAACCTCAATTTGCAAGTATGTTTGAAATTGTTCAAAGGTATAATTGTTTGTAAAATACAACAACTTCTTTTTATATTCATTTCAGAATGGAAGAAGTTTTGATAAAACAGCCCCTACTTGAAGCAAATCAGGAACTTTGATATCCAAATCACTTAGTTTTGATATTAGCATTTGAATTTCATGGACTTGATCCATAATTGGCTTATTATCAGTAATCTCGTACTCAAAAAATTTTAAAGCAAAAAAACAATCAAAACCTAATTTTTCTTGTTTGTAGTGTGTCTTCAAGGCAACCCAAATTTCTTTTAGTGACTTTAATTTGGAGAAGATATTACATAGTCAATTGGTTAGAGTATTCAGTATATGCCCTCGACAAAGCACTTTATCTTTTTCATGTTTTACTATTGTAGTCTTAGTAGTAGTAAATTCATCTTCTTGAGGTTCAAGTAGTGCAAATAGATTCGGATAAAAAATGTAGTAAATCTTTAATGACGTAAGCAAGAATATCATCTTATCCATCCATCTTGTGTAATTCATATTATCAAACTGATCTAATTGAATTTTCACATCTTGAGCAACTTTGACGCTATAATTCATATTTATCTCCATTAAAATAAACATCTTAAAATTGTTAGGAATAGTTTAAGATGGAAATAATTATGGAGTTGGCTTAGAGGCGTGAAAACACTATCTTTAAGGTGTTTATTTATCCCACATAGAACAACATTTCTAGGATACAACTAAGCCCTCTAAACTTCTAAAAGATTGAGAAGATAAGACCAATAAAAGAATATATGTATTTTCTTGTATTTCTTTTCTTTGTAGTAACATGCTTTTATAAACTTGAAACATAACGATGAAACAATATGGTTATTCATCAAATAATATAATTGTTGATAAACTACTATGATTGTTCATAAACAATATGACTATTGATGAAACATTATAGTTGTTCATTAAACAATATGATTGTTAATGAAATAATATGATTGTTCATCAAACAGTATGACTATTCATGAAATAGTATAACTATTCATGAAATAGTATAATTATTCATATTAAATTCAAAGTTCAAAGTTTCAAATGCTATCTTTTAATATTTTAAATATCCATATAATAATATTAAGAAATCAAATAGAAGAGTTTGTTCACCATGATTTAATTTACTACACAATAGAGATCCATGCTCAAAAATATTATGAGAAAATATTTTTTTCTAATATAAAATAAATATTTTTATTTATTTATTTACAAACTACACCAGCACTCCTCACCACTCCTCATTTGTTGTAGTGATTGTTACTTGCTCCGCTGAGGCTGCATAAGAAAATAGAACTTAACACAGAAAATCATTGACGAAGAAGAAGCAGCCTCCGTAGTTGCTGTTGAAGTAGAAAGACAGGATGATTCAAGAGAAGATGATCGAGGCAAAGGCACTTGGAAACACGCAGCAGAGTTCCCTGCTGCTTATGCTCCCTCGTTTACCTACCTTTTGTTCTCGCTTCTCCAGGTTATATTTCTTGTACTTGAAAATATGTCAAGAAGAGAAAAACAATAATCCGATGAAACCCCGGATCCTATTCCATGCCATGAAATCGGGTTTTAAAACCATGCTGCTCCCTGGATGGGTAAAAAACCGCATTTCAAAAAAAAAAAAAACAGTCATGTATACGGAGCCCATGCATGCAAAAGTAATGAAGAACTAGTTTTATTCCTCTCGAGGTCATTTATATTCGATCATAACAGTCATGATATTCTTGCTCATGCAAAAGCAGTGAAGAACTTGTGTTTAATCCTCTCCTCCTTTAGGTTTTCATCATCAGAAGTAGTCCATTACCTTTTTATTATCTGTTTTTTATTGGCACTAAACCACTGCTATATAGAATCTGTTCCAGGTTTGATCATCTTTCTTTTATTTTATATATTTGTATGAGAACCTCTTATACTTCGCCATTTATGGTCTTGTTTGCTTGCAATAACCTAGATTTTGCGTATACTAATAGGTTCTTGAACGCTATCAGCTTAATGAACAAATATAAGAATTTAATTTTCCACCTGGAGATTGATATCATTATTCCTTTATATATACTCTTTGAGTTTTTAATACATACGCTTAATAATAAACTAATTGCAACATGTATTAATACTAAAATATTCATAATAATTAATGATTTATGGTATATAGATTTTTGGTATTTGAATGGGTTATGAATCGTTAAATTACTTGTTCATAAAACATATACTTAAATTTGAAATATCAAACCAACTCGACGATAAGTTTGAAAGAAACAATTAAAAAAATACTTTACTTGAAATTAATGTAATAATTTGTATTTATTTCCTTTTCAATAAGAATATAGGCGTAATCTACTCTTGAAGATTTCATTAACTCACAAGAAAAACACCTTAAATAAAATTATTTTAGTCTCTACGACACATGATGAAGTGAGAGTAATATTAAAAAGGACGTGGGAACGGGTAATGAACTTTCGAGTTCGTATAAATTAATGAATTCGTGTGATTAGATATTATTAATTAATTTTATTTGAAACCACGGATAAAAGGAAAATATAAATTATGGATTGCTTTGAGTTAAGTAAATGCATTTGAAAAAACACGTATAATAACAATTGCTAGCTAGTTTCGATCTTGTTTGACCATCTATTTTACTTTTGTTGCTCTGCGTCAACTAGTTTTAAGAATTATGGACCGATCAACCGAAGATGATGGTGGGAATACTGGCAGCCCATTTTCCAGGTTATTTTTTTCTCTTTTTCTAATTATTTCCTTTAAAAAAATATGCCATATTAACACTCTGAGTATCTAGCTATAGATTTTATTTCATTTAAATATATATATATATATATATAGATTTTTTTTTATCAAAATGCATGGTTTTTTTAGTGGGAGTTCGCTAGACCTTCCTGATATGGATTTTGAATTTCCACCATTTGAACACTTCGCGGAAGTTGCATTAGGCCACTTCAATTCTCGACATCGGGTTTGTTTGCCCTCCATTCTTGTTTTCTTTTGAAGCTTTCAAACCCTTGTTTTTTGTTTTTAAAATATTATTTTAAATTTATCAGACTGCTTATACGTTAAAGAGCATCAAGGCCGGAAAGGTGTTCCGAAGCCATGATTCTGTGACCGACCTGCAAGGAAGGCCATTCCAGCGCGACCGTAACTGGTGTCATCTCACCTTTAATGCCCAACAAGAAGAGCATCATCCAGAGGAGTTGTTTTTCGCTGAAGTGGAAATCGACCCTGTTGATGTTATCCAGGTCAAGAATTGTGTTCTGATGCGTCCTGATGCTGGTATGCTCCCTCTGATTAATAATCTTAAGAGTACATATAAAATCAGTTGTGGGCATAAACTATATTACTAAAAAGATTATCATATATTCATACATCTATTGTTTTAATTTGTAATGCAGTTTTAGAGCAAGAATGTGAAGGTTGTCAATAGTGGAGGGCCCTATTGTTCAGCACACTCCACCAAGTCATGCTGTACGTGTTCACCCTGTTCACTTTTAATCTTTTCTTTTCTAAGTTGTTGTTGAGTATTTTTGTTTTTAACTTGGAACTCAAGCTCCATGATCGTGCTATGGTGTTGCTTACACTCCTCCTCCTAATAGTTATAATTATGTAAACTTTAACTATCTGAATTATTAGAGATAGAAAAGTTGATATTATCAGAGATAGAAAAAAAAATAATATAGATATATAAAAAAAAAAATCATATCCACTCCATTTTACTTTCATTACTCTCACACTTACTACTGTATAAGACAGCAAAGCTACTGTTTTTAACAACTACTCTTTTTTTTCTCTCATATATTTCTCTTACACTTTTTTTTCTCTCTAACTTATATTTTTATTTATAAGAATGGATGGTGAGATAATTTAGCTATAAATTATAGCATTAATGATAATAGTATTATTTTATTGATAGTTGGTATAACTTATTTGATAATATCCACCGACCATTGTATTCTTTTAATAATGATATTTTTTTTTTAGAATAGACTACAAATACTTCTTAACACATCATAAATGATTCAAGTAAATTTAATTTTGACAAAGAACTGTACCATTATAGCACACACATCAACATTAATCCTTCAATCCTATTATAAAAAACACGTAAGCAATGGAATGAATTGATAGGTCTCCATTTTGCATGATTTAAACAACTATTGAATGTAAATAAAGGTTATTATAATTCTACACAACTCTGAATAGTATATTCAATGACAAAATTATAGGATCTAACTTTGAATATCCAAGGAAAAAAACAATAATTGTTGAAGGAGTTTGTTAGAGAATAATATAAATTATATTTTAGAATTTCATCTAATAGTTTAAGCTTTTGAATTGAAATAGTTTTTTGACATTGGTATCAAAACTTTATTTATTTGATCAAAAATTAAGTATAAAATAATATGGATCTGTACAAGTTTCAAGACTTTTACTTAAATGGATATATTAAAAAATAATATAAATTATATTTTAAGATTTCACCTAACCGTTTAAATTTTTAGATTGAGATGATTTTTTTTACGGGATGAGCTAAGAAATTTTTTCTTAACACTGTGGATGAATCTTTCATCTGATGTACACAAACACTCCCAAGTCCCATCCATTTCCCCAAATTGTCCACATCAAAGTAGATCAGAACCTTGCCAGGAGTTTTACAGTGTTTCAATAGCTTCACTCCAAGGGGTAGTAGCGTTTGGCTATAGTAAGCTTGTTGAGGTTTAGGTTTGCTCGAGGAAAAAAAAATAGAATAGAACCTAAAGAATATTAAATTTGAGCATCCCCCAACCCCCGTGTCACACGAACAGCGACAGACCTATACCACCATGAAATTGAGAAGACACAGGCCCTTACAACCAAGCAACAAAAGTCAGATCCACGAGAAATTCCATGATTGTTGTGAGACCAACTGCAAGGTGAATTCATATTAGTTTCCTTGACTGAAAAATGACGAGGCAACAATTACTCAATTGGATAAGGAAATGCCTTACTAGCAATAAAAGTTGAGAATGGATTTAAATGTGTGTTATGTAATCAAACCAAATGGAGTTGAGCTTGTATGTAGTTTCCATTTGCATAGTTATGTATACAGAGAAGTAATCCAGAGTTTCCAATTAATGGGGGCATAAGTTAAGCCCAGCCACAAAATCCCTCCTTATCTCCTTTGCCTATCTATCTATTACACCTCTAAATGTCAGCATAGCTAATATACGGGTTCCACAATGCTACCAACTACAAAAGAAGACGCAACAATTGTGAGAATTCCACCAGCGATCTCCCAAATCTAGCTTAATGTCTGCAGCAGTTCATTTTAAAAGCCAGCTTAACTCTGGAATTATATTTCGCTTCCGCGCTGACTAGCAGAAAAATAAAGGGACTTTCGTTGTTCTACTATATATCTTCTTCTGTTATTATTCTGCTCAAAATCAGTATACATGTGTTTTTTGTTTCTTAAACTCGTATCTTATGGATTGCCAATCCCACATGCCACATCAAAGGAAGCGCCAAGAGAACAGTGCTGTCTGACTTATCAGACCATGCTTTCAAAAGTAATAAACCACACAAAAATGTGAAATGGTACGCTCTACTACAGAAGAGGTTCATTCACTCTACTGTAGCATTCAACATAAAAACAGCATTCATTACCCTTAATAAATTAAAAAAATATTTTATATATTTTAAAATAGTATTAAATGAGAAATTCTTGGTAGAGTGAAAAAAATTAAAAAAAAATAAATATTATTCAAACGATCAATGACTATTATATAATTAATAGACCTGATCTTCAAATATAAATTAATTAATTATTGAATTGATATTAAATTAAATTAATTTATTTAATTATAATTATAATTTATATTTAAGTCAATATATTAAGAACCTAATGAGTCAAGTATATTAAGAATCATTAGTTGAAAATAAAATAAGAATAGTATGATTTTATTAAAATATATTTTAAAAATTAAAGACTAGAATACAATTAATATAGGGATTATATTTCTAGACCTAGAAAAATTGTATAAAAACTTAATTAAGTTAATTTATAAAATTATTTTGAATTAATATATGAATATTATTAAGGAGACAAATTGATATTTTATCAATTTATATTATTTTTCAGATTCTAAGTTATGTCTGTTATGTGATTGTTTATTAGAAAAGTAATTAAAAATACAATATTAGAGTTAGCAATTCATGCATAACAATCTCTCTTAAATAGAAATTTAGAAGATTTTTCATATATTCTTGTAAATTATCATTAAAAATTGGATACTAAATAATTAAATAATTTATAGTTTATACTAAATTAAAGAATTATTTAAAATCTATAAAATATTAAATTTTTTAATAATAAATTTCTACTTACTCTAGATTTATCTAAATCTATCTAAGAGAATTAGAAAGAATCCCATCCAATTTTGTTTCATAATTTTAAATAACCACATGCCGTACGGCGCTAAACATCCATCACGCTTTCATACCCTTTGTTTGCCTCGTTATCCATCACTACTCTCTTAAAAGATGGTCGGATTCTAAATTTCCAAATGGACATTCACGATTTCCAAGAAAACATATCTGCAGACAAAAAGTAAGCTTATTTCCTACTCTTTTTGTTTACACAAAAATTAATTGCTTCTCTAACATCTTCTCTTTTTCGCGTTTCAATAATCTGCTGAAGGGTACCCCATTCAAGAACCCTTCAAAGCAGACCTCAAAATAACCCCATGAAGTTTGAAAGTGAAAAAACATTGAAGGAAAGCAAGTCCCATATCAATCCCATAAAATAAAAATTACTTGAATAAAAAGCAGGAGGAAATGAAGTAGAAGACAAAGTAGCAAGTACCTTGAGAGCATCTTTGAGGAGGGGTTCATTGGTGGGGTTGAAAAGACAAGAAACTTTAACGACCCTAACAACATCAAGACCATGCTTATTATTTTTTTCTGCTACTTGTATTCAGCCATGATGGGAACTGGGTTGCTCTTCTTAGCTTCTGCAAACTCCACTGTATGTGCATGTTTCCCTTCATTTCAGACAATACAATCAATCAGAGTTATTAGTTCTATATATTTTCATATATAACGAACCACGTAGAAGAAGAAGTGGTTTAGGGGAAAAGTTTTTGCCATGTTAACAGAGAAAGATACAGCCATTTTTTTGAGCAAGCACTTTCCTTTATCCTGTCTTGTCTTGTTGATAAGATGAGTTGATGTCTTAAAACTCCAAAATTCTTATTTCTTATGCGTACTCCTCCACTGTTTGATGTCTTAATTCAATTATCATTTTCATTTTCATCTTTGTCCCTCATCTATCAGTTTCTTCACTGAATTTTTGTTGTCTTCTGATTGATCCATTCATGTTTCATTCATTTGTCAATCGGCTCCTTCTGACTGCCTTCCTTAGCAAAATTAACAAAAATTTCTTTCTTGTTATTATTAATATTTGAGTTTCAATTTCCTTCCAAAAGGATCAATCATTTCCATTAACTTTTTGACATGATTTATTTTAAAAATATATCGAAAGATTGTTCTTGAAAGTCATTTCAGTTGAAAATGAAAAAAGAATATGGAATATATATGAAAGTTAAGAAAGATATAAAGCCAAGTTCATTTATAATTTCTTGAAAAGGCTCAACAAGAAAAATATAAAATATTGAAACATAAAAGGCTAAACTCAGTTAAAATTAAATCAAAACAAAGGGATCTTTTGCTAGTAAAAAAAATATCAAATTCAATTTGAGAATATTACAAGAGAATGAATCGAGTTGCAATGTGGTATTTGGGTTGCCGCTGAGATTTTGAGATTTTTCAATTCGTGATGTCCTTACGTTTTGGATGAAGATTAAGGGTTCATTTTTCGTTATTTACAATTTAGGACGTTGTATTTGATATACGGCTAAAAAATAATGAAGAGTTTTTACTGGAGTAATCTTTAAATATATGAAAGTAGTTTATAAGGATGTTTTGTACGTTAACAAATTAGAGAACAAATTATAAGTGAAAAAAAAAAGACCGTATATTAAAATTGAAGATGTACCAAAAAATTCAATTATTAAATTGAATGATAGTAGGTTTTTTTTTAGTTTAAATTTTTTTAATAATTAAATAAATATCTTTTTTAGAGAAGATATAATGATATTTTAGAGAGAAATTCTAAAAATAAATATATCATGGAAATGGACCTAGGAAAACCAATAGCTTGTGATATTTATTTTGCATTATGGGGTGATCTTTTCAAAATCCTTTTTTTTTTTTTCTAAAAATCATTTTGGATCTACAAAGCCCTATTGTCTCTTAAAAAAAGAAGAAGATGTATTCTGACCGATTGTTTCTCTTAAAATCTCTCAAGTTTTTAATGTAAGATTATGTATTAAAAGCTTTGGGAGACAATTAATGAATTAATTTTTTATGAAGATTTTTAACTATATAAAAAAATTCTTAAATAAAATAAAATAGTTCTGAAAAATATATTAGATTTAATTTTTAGATCTGATAATTAATAAACCCAAAATAATATGGATTTAGTGAATATATGAGATTCAAGGAACTTGAACATGATAATTAATTAAATTTAAAGTAACTAAGATTTACCAAGCATCCAGACCTAAAGAAAAACTTTCTGTCTAAGAAATTTATGATCTTATTATGTATTTGAAAAAGCCATTTGATTTTCCCATCCTATTTTCTCTTTGCAGCGAGGAATGTTCTTAACAAAATATTTCGAGGGAAACCTTATAAATGACATAAACTAATCCATCCCGTGAGCGTAGTTGTTGGATGGGGGGGTCGGTGGGCTTGCAAATCACTTCAAGCTAGCTGGTTTTCGCTGGCATATAATAAAAACCACATTAACACGAGCAAGCTTGAATAATATATATATAGAGCGAGACACACACACACATTTATATATATCTCTTATACACATCTAGATGTGTATAAGAGACAGGTANCACACACTCACACACATTTTGTTAAACAATGCGGCAGAAAATCAGGGACTTGATTCTCGGACAGGACAGGATTCCATCAATTCCAACCGTTCAACTGTCTTTGCATCTTATAATTTGACTGGTTCTGTGGCTCCATAGTAATTATCCTTACTAAAGCAAACTGTTAATTATTGCCCATCACAACTTTGCTGACGGATAATTCCCGTGTTAAAAATTCTTTCTATACACTCCCCCGCTTGAAAATATTTTTTAAAGTAATTTTTATAGAAATTATTTTTAAAAAATATATTATTTTTAATATTTAACATAAAAATAAATAATAATAAAAATAAAAATAATTAAAACTAAAATTTGTATGAAATTCAATTTTGAAGGGAAGAAATTAAAATAAAATAAAAAATAATTAAAAGATTGAAAACTAAATCTATACAATTAAAAAATATTTAAAAAATACTTTCCTAAAAATCAACCTAAATTTTTATTTAATTTAAAAATAATTTTTCTAATAATAAATAAATACAAAAAAAATTAAAAATATAATTTAAAAAATCACTTTTTTTAAACAAACAAATCCTTAAAATATTTTATTATATGTGTTTATCCTTGATTTTTTAACCAAATTTTTTTTTTTGACTTCTCTATTTTATTTTATTTTTCTTTGTGTGTTAAAACGCAAACCCAGTTGCAGCGACATAAAAGGTTGAAAGCAGTCTCGAGACCTGTGGTTCAATGCTCGAAGCTATTTGATTATTATATATCTCGAGCTCTGAACTTGACAAAGTTGCTCTCCCTATTTCACTCATGATGGTAATTAACAGACACCACTAATTACATGATTGACTTTACCCTTTCCCCCCCTAATAAACAATAATTAATGCAGCAGGTCAAAGTTTGAGAGGTAATTATTAATTAAGTTGTAATTTAAATTAAGGTCATTGACTCGATTATTAGCATATATCTTCATCATCAACTTGAAGGTCACTCATTTAGGTTTCTGCTTTTGCAGCTGAGCACAGCACGTGTAGAGCTTTAAATGCACCCACCTGACTACTATACTGGATGAAGCAATGTTTTCCTTTTTCTCCCCTCTTGAATCAATAATCCCTCGTCTCTTTCTCCAGGGGACGTTGCAAGTTGTAGCTGGGGAACGAAAGTTTGCTAGTGGACAATTGTTTGATTCCTAAGCACAAATATATATATATTAAAAATCTAATGGTAACGAGCTAACAACAGAATTGCTTATATCATAGTTTATTACATGCAACAACGTTATGTTTACTCAACCAACGTGGCTACACCATTTCTTCAAAACTAAGGTCAACGAATCTTTTTAAGAAGCGATTATCAACTTTAATTACCTTACTAGAAATATAACTGGTATTTGGATTACTCTGGCAGGTTTCATAGACCCTCTCCCTCCCTCCCTCCCTNCCTCCCTCCCTCCCCCCCCCTTCTTCAAGGAAATTCCATAACAACCTTCACAGAATGAGAGAAATTTATTCCGCAACATTTATGATCTCGTCCATCGTAGTCATTGTTTTTCTTGTACAATTGCTTGTATGCAAGAAGAAGAGCAAGGAAAAGACAAGGTACAAATTGCCACCAGGTAGTCGAGGCTGGCCATTGATTGGTGATAGCTTCAACTGGTACAATGCTGTTGCTGGTTCTCATCCCCCTCAATTTGTTCACCAACAAGTCAATAGGTACAGTCTCCTATTCTTTATTACCATATATCGATTATCATTTAGAGAAAATTTACTCCTTGTTTTACATTAATTATGAAGGCATGTTCTTGAAATATAGTTGACATGAACAGGTTTGGTAAGATATTCTCATGCAGTTTGTTCGGAAAATGGGCTGTGGTATCAGCAGACCCGGCCTTTAACCGGTTTATAATGCAAAATGAAGGCAAATTGTTTCAATCAAGTTATCCAAAATCTTTTAGAGATTTGGTTGGGAAAAATGGGGTGATCACGGTCCAGGGAGAGCAACAACGAAAGCTTCATGGAATTGCATCTAATATGATGCGTCTAGAGAAGTTGAAGTTCCATTTCTTGGATAATATTCAATTGATTATGCTTCAAACTTTGAACAAACTTGACAACAACCAAGTCATTCTTCTCCAAGATGTTTGCAGAAAGGCGAGTAGTGCTCTAGTACTCTCTCTCTATATATATAGCAACACTTGACTATTAGAATTAAGGAAAATTGAGGCCATCATGATCATTGGATTAATTACATGTTGTATCAATATTGATACTTGGTTAATGATTTATTGTTCAGGTAGCTATTAATCTGATGGTGAATCAACTACTTGGGGCATCAAGTGAGACAGAAATTAACGAGATGGCTCACTTCTTCTCTGACTTTGTCGATGGTTGTCTATCTCTTCCCATAAATATTCCTGGTTTTGCTTACCACACTGCCATGAAGGTAAACTCTGAAATGTTGAGTTTATGGAGTATCATATTATATAATATATGTATATTGTTAGTGATGTAGAGAGTACATGTCATGGCTTGGTAGGCAAGGGAGAAAATTATAAGAAAGATAAACAAGACAATAGAGAAGCACGGGCAAGAAGAGTCATCAGAAGGTGGTAATGGGGTGCTTGGAAGGCTATTAGAGGAAGAAAGTTTGCCTGATAATGCAGTAGCAGACTTTATTATCAATCTCCTTTTTGCTGGGAATGAAACAACAGCTAAAACCATGCTTTTTGCTGTTTATTTCGTCACTCGGTGTCCAAAAGCAATGCAGCAACTACTGGTACTGCCTTCTTAGCTATATATTAATTAATTTTCTGCTTAATAATTACTAGTATTAATCTCCACACCTCCTTCAAGCAATTGTTCATTGTATCCAATATACTACGTCATTTATATCATCCATCATCTTCGATCTGATAGGATAAATTTGTTGTTACTTAATTTTATAAACAGGATGAACAAGATAGTATAAGGAGTAATTCTAGTGGAGACGGAATGCTAACATGGCAAGATTACAAAGCAATGTCTTTTACTCAGTGTGTAAGTGATGCGTATGATAATTGTCCTTAATTGATCCCCTACTATCCTACCTAATTAATTTCTTCCCACCAGTCACATGCAGTTGGGTCTGATAAACTGTATCAGATCTATTTATTTATTGGATTCTTCTGTTGCTGGCACAAATTAAATAGGTTATTGATGAAACGCTTCGACTAGGGGGGATTGCAATATGGCTAATGAGGGAGGCCAAGCAAGATGTGGTATACCAAGGTACATAAACTAAGCTCTACCATCACTTTGAAAGTAATACCATTACTTTGAAAGTTATTTTGGTTTTCATCTCATACAAATTATGGTAAAAACTTGGGTTTAAAAAGACAGTCTTTTTTAAACTAGCTTTTCTCAAACTGCAAAAGCAAAAAGCTACCACAAAACACACACTACTGGACTGGAATGTCATTAATTAATGTGTTGCAATTTGATTGCAGATTATGTGATTCCGAAAGGGTGCTTTGTGGTTCCATTTCTTTCAGCGGTTCACTTGGATGAAAATTTGTACAGGGGAGCTAGCACATTCAATCCTTGGAGATGGATGGAGCCTGAAAATCAAGTACTACTTCATTATGTTTTTAACTCGCATATGTTTATCTTCATTTCATATCAGTAGTAGAGATTTTGATATATTTCATATCGCATAATTACTTCTGAAAACGTTGTTTTTGATTAATTACTTGATCTCTTCGACATTGAACAATTAATTAATTAAAAAGGAAAAGAGAAATTGGAGAAGCAGCCCATTCTATTGTCCCTTCGGAGGAGGTGCTCGGTTTTGTCCAGGAGCAGAGTTGTCTCGTCTCCAAATTGCTATCTTTCTTCACTACTTTGTTACTACATTTACGTACGTGAATCCTCCCTCTTTTTTTGAAATTAATCTTACCATAAAAAAGAAATGTCATTGAACGTCATTGAACTTACAATTGGTATTTGTGTTTACAACTTTGAAATGGAGGGATGAACAGATGGACGCAGCTCAAGGAAGATAAGATGTCCTTCTTTCCATCAGCTCGCTTGGTTAATGGTTTCCAAATTCGTGTGACAAGCCGCCATCATCTCGACTCAGAATCGTTGTAATAATTGTGTGGAGTGAAATTTCATTTGTTTATGTATAATTTTGTTCAGCACGATATGTATTTTTCCTAACCTGTAATTATTTCTTTTTCTTACATCTAAGTAGCTACCTATGGTCCCTGACTACTACTATATACAATATATTACAGCATATCCCCCATTCTTTCCTAATCAAATTCATTAATTATAGGCATGTATGAACCAAATCTTTGATAATACTAATTAATGAAGTTGATTTCATATAATTGAATTAATTGATTTCTCAAAACGAATGCCAACTTATTAAAGGAATCCTTCTGCTGCGTTTGTTCGACAAGGTGAAAGGAGTGCCAAAATTAGTTTATTATCTGATTTGCCTAAAAAAATCTTTGTCGGCAGAAAAGAATAACACGACAACCCACAACCATCTGCTTATGTTACTAAAGAGCAGGGATGTTCAAAATTGTTTGTGCTAAGTTTTCTAACATGTATACGGTAGCATAGCTTAGGTAGATTAGGAGAACAAAAACACAGCAGCTATAGACCTCCACAAACGCAGTTGCAATCCCTAGAAGCAACTCTCTTCACAACAGAGAAAATCACTGCAGCCTCTATTGAAGAATCAGATCTTTCCCGTGCAAAGAAAAAACACGAGCCCAGCAGTAGCATCTCCGACTGCAGCCCTCAATCACGTCAACAGAGTTCTCCCTTCCACAACATTAGAAAAACACCCGTAGCAGCAGCAACACATACGCTCTAATACCAATTAAGTATTCAACCATGCTCTGATGTTAATTGTTAAAAACACTAAACACACTAATAATTTAATCTCCCAAGATCTTTATATATAGGAAGATTTTAGGATAAGAATAAGCTTGAATGGTCATATTCGAAAAAGGTCTTCATTGATAATTAGAATCATGTTAGCTATATCTCCATCAACTCTAACTAACAGTCATGCTGGTCCTTCAAGTTCAATAACAAGAAAGACAGAGCATACAAGAAATTTATGATGTAATATAAAAAATCTATCTTGATAATATTAATATATTTTGCTTGTTTTCAGAAAATAATTATTTTTTATTTAAAGAGGCATTCCAAAAAAAAATATAAGCAAGTAATGAAAGAGAATCAATTCTATTATGAAAAATAATACAGAGAAATAAGAGTGAAATGGATCTCCAAGACAAAGAGGAATATAAATAATAAAATTAAAAAACATAAAATCAAAGTAGTAGTAAAGGGGTATGAGGAACAATATAAAATTGATTATGAAAATGTTTTTGCTCTAACAGCAAAGATGAAAATAGTGAGATTGATGATCTCTTTAATAGCTTAGAAAAAACGAAAAACATTTTATACGGTAAAAGAAATTTATGTAGGATTTATGGTAAAAGAAAAAAAGGTTTGTAGATTGAAGAAAGATTTTTATGTGCTTAAACAAGCACCAAAGAGCATGAGATTCCAAAATTGATAGCTATCTTTCACATAAAGAATTTACAAGATTTTTTTATAAACATACATTATATGTGAAGAAAATTTTACAATGTAGAATAATGTTTGATTATTTATATGTTGATGATATAATCTTTATAGGAGATGATCCTACTATAATTTAAGATTTCAAGCAATTTATGATGAAGAAATTTGAAATGACAGACTTAGAAGTGAAATAGTGTAGTGATGGAATCTTTATTTCGCAAGCCAAGAGGTAACAAAAATTTTGAAGAAATTTGTCATGGAATATCAAACCAAATTAACTAAAAAAGGAAAATGAGATTTAGTTAATTCTCCATATATGCATTAGACCAAACATATTGTTTAGAGATGGCTTGAATGGAAAGTATATGAAAAGGTTGAGAAGTTTACATTTAAAAATAGCAAAAGGAATCCTATGCCTTGTTAAAGGGACAACAAGTTATACATTGTATTATTCATCTTCACAGAGTCTTGAAATTATATGACACAATAACAGTGATTGAGCAAGAATTTTGAAAAATAGAAAAAACATAATTGGATTTGTATTTTTTATGGGAGAGATAATTTTTACTTTGACATCAAAAAAATAATATATCGTTGCACTATCTACATGTGAAGCAAAATACTTGCGTGTGTCATGTAATATATCTAAGGAAACTATTGGAAAATTTATAGCAAAAACGGAATGAAATTACAAGAATTTTTGTTTACAACAAGTTTACTATAGTACATACAAAGACGGAATGAAATTACAAGAATTTTTGTTTACAACAAGTTTACTATAGTACATACAAAGAATCTAGTTTATTTCAAAACATATTAATACTCAATTTTATTTTATTAAAAAGCATATAAAAAAAGGAAATGTAGAGTTAATTTATGTTAAAACTCATGAATAAATTATTGATAGTTGTATAAAATTATTCAAGACCGATGCCTTCTATTATTTTGCGAAAGAAGTTTGAAATTGTGAAAATAGATGAAATAAGTTTAAGAGGAGAGAATATTAATTATTAAACTTGTTTATTAAAATTAAGTATATTGAAATTAGTGCTATAATAAATAAACATGAAAATTAGAAATGATATAAATTTAAAGAGCCAAATATTAATTAAGAAGATTCTAAAAGATAATTTATAATATTAATATATATATTGTATGAATTCTGGAAATAAAAGGTGTAAGAAGTTGTATTCCATCCAAATGTACAAGTGTTGTAGCAGAATTGTGAATAGCAACCAAACCCTTCCTCTGTCATTTCGTGATAGTTTCTCCAGCAGTTATTCCTTCTTGTCCGCGCTGGGAAATGCTCCTCTTGCTCTGTGGTACTGTCGACTTAGCATCTTGAATTTGATCATTTGAAAGCACCCGGTGGGCTTGTTAGGGATCTTGCATCTTAGGCTTTGCCTATGCCTGTGATTCACGCACTAGAGTGTGGATAACTCCGGCACCTTGTGACGGTGCTTGTGTCTTCTTTCCGGCCTTCATTGAATTTGTCTTTTTGAGATCGTATCTTTTCATGGTTTCTTTTTAAATTGAATTTGTATTTGGTCCATTAACAAGAAGTTGTCCGGTCTTGTGGTTGGGCCTTAGGCCCGTCTTCTTGACTGAACAGAAAGGGCCTTTAGCCCAACTTTCCTTCTTCTTCTTCTTCTTCTTATAAAACCAAGCTTTATATATTAATTATGTACAAATGCAAATATATACGGTCGGCGTAGCTTCATTGGCATTATATATGACAATATCCAGCTGGTGCACCTGCCATGTCATGCTCTTGAGTCTTATTTGACATTCCTTTGCCTAATTCCTCGGCATTTAAAAACAATTAGTCAATTACTGCAGTATCTTCTTACATGTATAAATATAACAACAGTACTATATATTAAAATCCCATTTTCATTCATGAACAGGAACAGCCAGCCAGTAATCCAAACAACAATGAGGAGTAAAAATGAACCCTAAACAATTAATACCAAGCAAGCAGCTGTCACATTGTTATTATATACTTTTTAAACAATTTATTTGCTGTTTCCGCTTGTGTCTAGGAAAAACTCTGGAATCTTTGCAAACCTTGCCTTGCCCACATCATCAAACTGTAGTGCTTGTTTAACATTAAAGAAAGAAAAGGCATGGCTTAATATGTGGAATTAATTAATGCTTCCACCCCAAGTTTTAAGATCTTTCAAGTCCCATTTTCAATCACCAATTATTCCCATGTCTTTCTCCTTTCTCCAATTTCAAAAGACTTGATCATGGATTTAGCTGTTAGCAACATATTTGTTGTTGCAACTTTTGTTGTCTTCAATTTGATCTTTGGCTTGTCAAGCACCATGCCTGTTCATTCCTTGTATCAAACCAAGGTATTCTTTCCTGAAGAAAGAGATGCATTGATGCAGATAAGAGATTCTGTCAGTTCCGCGTTAGATTTGCATGGGAATTGGACTGGAACGCCGTGTAACCAAAATTCGGGCAGATGGGCAGGCATTATCTGTTCAAATTGGCATGTGGTTGGCCTTGTGCTTGAAGGAATCCAGCTCACAGGTTCTCTCCCACCTACATTTTTACAGAACATTACTTTCTTGGCTTATCTTAGTTTCAGAAACAACTCAATCTATGGACCTCTTCCTAATCTCAGCAATCTTGTGCTTTTGGAATCTGTCTTTTTTTCATACAACCGCTTCACTGGTCCAATTCCATCCGAGTACACTGAATTGCCAAACTTGGAACAATTGGAGCTGCAACAGAATTATTTAGATGCGGAGATACCACCTTTTGGTCAACCGACATTGACCCTTTTCAATGTGTCCTATAATCATCTTCAAGGCTCCATTCCTGATACTGATGTCCTTCAGAGGTTCTCAGAGAGCTCCTATGATCATAACTCAAATCTCTGTGGAATTCCGTTGGAACCATGCTCAGTTCTGCCTCTTGCTCCGCTCATACCGCCTCCATCTCCTCCCATAAGTCCACCGCAGAGCAAGAAAAGGAAGCTTCCAATTTGGATCGTTGTTTTGGTTGCGGTTGTATCAACCCTTGTTGCATTGATGGTCATGTTTGTTTTTTTGTGTTGTTATAAGAAGGCACAAGAAAAGGAAACATCAAAAGAACATCAGGCAGGTATATTATATACTAATTATCCTGAATTTGCTTCATGATTGACTATATGTTTCCATTCTTTTACAGCATAGGTTTTTAAATTCCTTTTTTGTTTATTGTTTCAAATTCAAATAGGGGAAGATGGTTCTTCAGAGTGGACAGACAAAAAACCGGCGTATTCCCGAAGTGCTGAGGATCGTGAAAGAAGCGTAGAGTTACAATTTTTTGACAAGAATATACCTGTTTTTGACTTAGATGATTTACTAAGGGCATCTGCGGAAGTTTTAGGAAAGGGGAAACTTGGCACCACATACAAAGCAAACCTGGAATCAGGTGCTGTCATTTCCGTTAAGAGAGTAGAGTACATGGACAGCTTGAGCAAGAAGGAATTTATTCGGCAGATGCAGCTTCTGGGAAAGATGAGGCACGAAAACCTTGTGCAAATAATCTCCTTTTACTATTCCAAGGAGGAAAAGCTGATTGTCTATGAGTTCGTACCTGGTGGAAGTTTATTTGAGCTGTTGCATGGTTAGTTCGAGTCCTCTCCTTTTCCATCATCTTAATTATATGTGTGTTAATTTATGATCCTCCAAATTCATAAATGCCATTAATACGATAACGAACTACGTAGCTATAACAACTTTGTCTTCTTACAAATAATACCTGTGGCTACTAGAGAATAGAGGAGTTGGAAGAATCCCTCTGAATTGGGCTGCAAGATTTTCGATAATCAAAGACATAGCCAAGGGTATGGCTTTCCTTCACCAGTCCTTACCTTCTCACAAGGTCCCACATGCCAACCTCAAATCATCTAATGTACTAATCCGCAGAGATCGCCACAGCTACCACTCTAAGTTGACAAACTATGGCTTCTTGCCTCTGCTGCCTTCTCGGAAATTATCCGAAAGGCTAGCTGTTGGCAGGTCACCGGAATTCTGTCAAGGAAAGAAGCTAACACACAAAGCTGATGTATACTGTTTTGGCATTATCATATTAGAAGTCATAACAGGGAAGATTCCAGGAGGGACTTCACCAGAAGAAAACTATGAAAAAGCGGATCTTTCTGATTGGGTTAGAATGGTAGTGAATAATGATTGGTCAACAGACATATTAGATGTAGAGATCTTGGCTTCAAGAGAGGGGCATAATGAGATGATGAAGCTGACTGAGATAGCTCTGCAGTGTACGGATATGGCACCAGAGAAACGGCCTAAGATGAATGAAGTATTGATAAGGATAGAAGAGATTGATCGAACAAACCGAGGAAATGACTAGAAAGAGAATATGTTGAAGCTCTGCTAATTCCCCACTCCGACGATAACTTGGTCTTACATGGTGTGACCATCGCAAGGAAATGATGACCATGCTTGGTGTGACCATCTCAAGGAAAGGATGCTCATGCTTGCACTGTCATGACTTGGAGCTGATTTCAACTTAAGCTAACCATGCGGCAGGGAGGCTGACTAACGGCAGGATTGGTTGTTAGAAATATAAAGTGTGCTCTACGTTTCAACTATAAGCACACTACAAGATCAAGTGTAATCAGATTGATTTATTCAAACTGACATTTTTGTGTGGAATAGTAGTTGTGATCTTCTAATATATCGATTTAAACTCTGCAGAGCACAATTAATGAATTCCCAATTGTTCATTACCATTGTCATATGATCCCAATAATTAATGTAACATAAATGGTGGATTAAGTAGCGCATAGATGGTGTAGAAAATTGGGGAAAGAAAAGCACAGGTCCTAATGCAAGCAAAGAATCGTCTCTCCGAAATCGTTGGCTAGCCAGTTTGGTGCGGAATCGGACCAACAAAGATGAACATGGAAATTGAAGCGATGAGCAGCCCAAACAAATGTCAAAAAAGGCCCAAGTCCACCTAGTATCATCTACAAGATCTAGCACATAGCTAATCATGGCAGTGAGCCCGTGACGAACCAACTTATGAAAGTGTAGTATGCAAGCAGTATCGGTACAGTCTTCCAGGATTGGCCTGGACGCACCGAGGATAACCAATTACAATGATGGTTTAGTTTGGACTAGGTGGAAGCTTACACCTATACCCAAACAACTTCATTTCTGAAGGATGGAATTGAAGAGGATATGCATGTATGTGACATGAAGACAAGAACTTCGAAAGCAAGTATTGTCACAATAGAAGTGATAGGTATCATGAGAAAGAAGGAAACCGCTCCACTTGGAGTGAAGAGGCAGCACACATAACCCTACGTGTCAACATGGACTCATTGCAATCCCCCAAGTGTACATATGGCTCCATCTTCTCTTTGGCTGATTTAAGCTACAACACCCCCACTTCTGATCCATGCATCAACCCATCTGCCTAGCTAGCTAGCCACTCTCTACCACTCTTCCCTTCTCGTCTCTAGCCAAGATCAGAGACCATATTGACACCGCCTTCAGTGCTAGCACTTAATTTAGCTAGCTAGCCTGTGGGCTTTTCTTGGACGCCTGCTGGCCCCTGATCTTTAACAACATATATTACGGAGTACTGAAAGGGAGGGGAAGAAATACAAGAAGGAAGAGCTATTGCACCTAAGTAATAAAGACACCATGCCTCGCAGACATGAATTTGGGAGGGCTGATGAGGCCACCCACCCCGACTCCATGAGAGCTGCTTTGGCTGAATTTGTCTCCACTTTCGTCTTTGTTTTTGCGGGAGAAGGCTCTGTCCTTGCTCTTGGTACGGGTTATAATACTTATATTGTTACATATTATCCGTCGCCATCACCAGCATCAGTATACATACATTTTCAATCTCTTGTATTACTTTCTGCTTTCAACCATTTATCCTTTAACTTCGAACTAAACATTAATTCATCGATCATCTCGATTATTTTTGCAAACAGACAAGTTGTACAAGGAAACCGGGCCACTGGTTTCCGGGCTCGTGGTGGTTGCACTTGCACATGCATTGGCACTGTTTTCCGCTGTAGCATCGAGCATCAACATCTCAGGTGGCCATGTAAACCCTGCCGTTACCTTCGGCTCACTTGTTGGTGGCAGGATATCGGTTATTCGAGCTGTCTATTATTGGGTTGCCCAGCTCTTGGGTTCTATTGTCGCAGCTTTCTTGTTGAGGCTTGTCACCAATGGCATGGTAAGACATTTAGCAGCCTTTGATTATAGGTTGTTTTGACATTTTCTGTCACTGATTTCACTCGTTTCTCGGTGATAAAATAACTAGGCTCTTGATTTTTGCAGAGACCAGTAGGGTTCCATGTGCAGTCAGGAGTTGGAGAGGTGCACGGGCTTCTATTGGAAATGGCACTGACATTTGGGGTGGTCTACACAGTGTATGCAACAGCCTTTGATCCTCGAAGAGGAAGCTTGGGGATCATTGCACCTCTAGCAATTGGGTTCATTGTTGGGGCAAATATCTTGGTTGGTGGTCCGTTTGATGGGGCCTCTATGAACCCAGCAAGAGCTTTTGGGCCTGCTTTAATTGGGTGGAGATGGAGAAACCATTGGATCTACTGGGTTGGTCCTTTCCTTGGAGGAGGCTTGGCAGCACTCATATATGAATACATTGTGATCTCCACAGAGCCCGTACCTCGCCATTCTCACCAGCATCAGCCCCTGGCTCCTGAAGACTATTAGTCATCGTCTTCTATCAAATTTGCATCATATATTGTCTGTAAATACGTTTACCTTGTTTTGTATGTTCGGTGTCGTGTCTTTCACTGCCTTTTGGGTCTGGAACATTGTGATTGTGAGGAGTTTGTCTAGTAGTGTCAAGTGAAGCCTAGGGCATGAATTATGACGCGTGGAAATAAAGGCGTTACAGCCGCTTTCTATTACTGTATTTTATTGCCTTTCGTCTTCCTACTGC
Source organism: Populus ilicifolia (assembly GCA_015708895.1). Taxonomy (NCBI): domain Eukaryota; kingdom Viridiplantae; phylum Streptophyta; class Magnoliopsida; order Malpighiales; family Salicaceae; genus Populus; species Populus ilicifolia. Next base: position 148,286 of record SRLM01000020.1, read on the forward strand.
TACTAGGGTAAGCGTAATCCCATTGCTTCTTTTCCTTAGTCATATGCGCAAATTTTTTCAAGGCAGTAGCAGCACACAAACAGAATCAGGACACTACTTCAACGGACTGGGGGATGTCCCGCTGTGTGGGGGCACTACTTCAATGAACTGCCCACCCGGGGGGTTGGTGGTTGGTGGGTTCAGAAAGTATACAACTAGTTAAAAGGGTGTATTCCTATATATACTTTATCATTGTGGAATATGAATGAGAGTGTTATGCTCGGTTATAGAATCTGGCTACCCAAGGAGCAAGTTCAGTGAGATGAGGTGCTCTTGGATGAGCGGCATAATAATCAGACCAATAACATGGTGATAGTCTATCTGCAAACTTCCCACCAGAATAGACACAAAATGGCAGCCAAGTTTCACCTCCATTCATCCTTCTCTTCCTTTCTCTAGGGTAAGCCAGAGGTGCCTGTATATACCTGCATTAATTTCAGAGGTTTTGATGAGATTGATGCGCCTCCTAAAAACTGACTCTTATGTTTGTTAATCGTCTGAAGTATCACTTCAGAAGTCAAGAATACTCTCTATTGTCACAGCTAAGGCATCTCTTAGCTGTGGTCAATCCAGTAAAAAAATTATTTGAAGAGTTACAGAAGGGGGTATCCCTGCATTTTGGACTACTTCATCCCAATCTCTCTTGTGGATGGTATAATTATACCAAGTTTGTATGTTATCAAAAAGCCGGTGTTGAAAGGAAAGATGATCTTCCCTTTTTCTCCTACACAAATATGCCTCCTATCCCATTTTATATCCTGAACTCTAATGATTATAACAATAAATCTAGATGAAGGCCACCTAGGGTATCCATTCTTGAACCCATCTGATCGATCCACCATCTCATAGGATGTCCTGGATCTATGACAACTTTTAATATACTATACTCTTTTTATTTTTATTTTTCACTTTTTGATGTCCATCCCCTATCAGATGCATGAAATCATGATTTAAGAAGAAAAAAATTAGATCCCACAGAAGGTATGAAGCTAAACTACAATTATATTGAAACTATTGAAAAGCTTAACTTGATTGTCTAACCTATCAGGGGTGCTTTTCTGCATGCCCTGAGACCTGCCTACAACACTGACATGTCATATTTAACTCCCAGGAGCTTCTGAGCTCCAAAATGCTATGCTCTAATTAACTTAATCCAATAGTTTAGGTACCAGTTCCATAACCTACCGCAACTATTCGCATGGGCAACATCTCTCAACTCGTTTAAAAGTCAGATCCCGGTCTGATTCAGTTATCTTCAGCATAAATCCAAGAAATGAATGATTTAATCTTAGTAATCAACCTTGCCTATTAGAAATTAGAAAAGTAAATTTTTTGTATTCAATCTGAAAACTAAGATTTTTATTTAAATCAACCCCAGCCACAGCTACAAGATGATAATTCCATGGGAAAATAAGCAATTCTTTTTGTTAATGGCAGAAATTATTGCAGTTGTCAAAATTGGGAAGTCTGCCAGCTATAAATAGTTTAGAGAGAGCAGAAGGTACAGCAAACACAGAAATCTACAATGGCAATAGGCTACTATATAACTACAATCTCTGCTGGGAAACTGCAGCAGCTGCTTCCACTTATGGCAGCTCTCTTTCTACATGTTTGCTGTGTTCATTGTTCTGTGTGCTCTCTCAAGCTTTCCCATTTTCAGGCACAATTTCTGCCATTGGCATGCTGATGTTCCACCAGATTTTGTCATTAACAGTTTCAAGAAATTTATCATTTTCCTTTGAAGAAGGTTCCATAAGAAAACTACTCACAGGGGCCAAGCTCACAATCTAGTCAATGCTCCATGAAAATAATGTGTGGGAAATGAGTCATTCCTCGTGTAGTCCTAACTCCTGAAATTAACTATCCTTGCTAAACTTGACAACAACACCAGCTCTTTACAAGCATCGATAGCTGCATCTTCCTAACGCTGTTAAGACCTAAATCAGGACAAATTCCTCAATTTGTTAGCCGACTCCCCTGGATTTCCTTATATGATTCTAAGCAATAATTTCTTATAGGACCACGCAATTAAAAGTGAGGTGAATCTCCTCATCAGTTTAAATTTTTTTTGTCCCCACAGAAGTCCACTTACGAATCAATCATGTATCCATGAGACCTCCTTCCTAAAGTCAGCACATACCGTCTTTCTTAGCAGTTTCAGCATATAGAAAATCTTCTTACATCACATAACATAGGATAGTACACATTCTTAGGTTCATAGTTCCTTTTTTTGCAATATAGATACCTTTTAAATCCTAGTAATGCAGACAATTCATGTTAACGTTCAGTCCCTAAAACAGTCCCGCAAACCTGTCCTCTATCACCTAGAATCTTGGGAATTGAACAGATTTTATATTCCTATATCCTTCCAAAATGTCATATAGTTTCTGTTAAAAGATAAAGCGCATCTCAACATGATACAATTCTTCTAATTTTTCAAATAATATTAGTCTCTATTGTCTTTGAGTTTTCACTCTTCGCAACTCAAGTTTGCAATTCAGCGAACACAGAAAAAATATTCATCTTATATCATTTCTTCTTGCACCAAGGACATAAAAAAACTGAGTGATAACTGTAATTAAAACTTTTGTGTCAAAGGAATGGATTTACCTTATACCATCAAGCACAGAATCCCAGCAAAAATGTGTATGACCAAAAACATGGCATGCAGAAGCATTCCCCTCACTTCCATGTATTGACCTTATGCGAACCTCGAGAAAATCAGAACCAATGATTTTTGGAAGGTTCGGATAAAATAGCATCCTTTTCTCTGGACAGAGTTCTTGCCTGGGTTTAAGAAAAGGGTGTGACAAATGATGTATCTGTATAGTTAGAAAATCTTAAATGCTAAGTAGTGGCTTTGAGTCATTTGATGTTTATTTATGCTCCAGTTTTTCCAAGCAAAACGCATCCAACCTTAATGAACAGGAGTTAGATTTAGAGAATTATAAGAAGATGAATCTCTATATGATAAAAACAAACTAACAAAAAAAAATAGCACTGGAGTTCCAAGAATAGATATAAAACAATAGCAAGCTTCATAGTTTGTGGCAATTTTTAAGTTTTAAGAAGCAATTTCTGAGTATTGCAATAAAAGTTTTAGAGCAACTAACCTGGGAAGAAAGTGAGAGAATGTAATTATTTGAGTGCAGGTATTTTTTATTAATTTGATTGCATCCTCATTTTCTTCATTCATTGCATCAAAGTATGAGGCAAGAGAGGTTGATCTGTTTGATATTTCCCTTGGCCATTTGCATGCATGAAAGTCCTTGCATACCTACAATTAAAACAAATTAAATGGATATGCACAACTCAAAAAAAAAAAAATTACAAGCATTTACAATGTCACAAACTATAAATTACTTGGTTGTGAAGCAAACCAGACAAATAAAAAGGCAGATGAACAAATGAAAGGAGTTCTAAACAAACCCAAAGAATAGCATCCACATAGTCTTGTTAGGATGAATCACCTACATAAACACCTAGAGGTTCACTCTAGCCAGTGACTATGTGCGATGCAAGGTTGTTCTGCTTTCATCCTTTCCTCTTTACTTAAAATGATTAGATCTACAACGACCAGTACTGAAACTCCCAAACTATGAACCAACCCCTAAAGCTCCTATCAATTCCCAGACTCTGAGATACTTCAAGTTTCAAGCATTTAGATGCTGCTGCAAGTATAAAATCTTGCACCAAGATAAATAATCAAATACTGTCTTTTCTCAATATGGAAAAGCTTGAGAAAATCAGGCGCTAAATAGCCAAACATCTAGGTATCTAAGATTGATTAACTCAATCTACTCTATATTAGATTGTCAATATGGTAATTTACATTTTCCTTTACTGATGAAGGACAGAGGGAATGTCATGGGTGCCATGCACTGTCAAGTATCAAAACAGAACTAAATCCATATGAAAGTTAAGTCAAGCATCATAATTATAAAAATTGTAGATGGTGATTTTGTTGTCATCCATGTTTTTGAAATCTTACGAGCATAAAAGAAAGTGAATCACCATCTCCAAAGAAGGAATTCGTATGCCAGCAATGTCCATCTCTCTATCAAAACTCTGCAAGAAAAGTAAGTTGTGCATGATGAAAGCATTAGCCATTGAATTGACCAGCCATCAGCACTTTCTAGTTTAGAAGCAGAAGGGAAAAAATATCAGGAATAGGATTTGCACCCCAATTACCTCATGGTACCAAGAAAACAAAGGCACGATTCCGAGGCCATATAACACCATTGGTCTGGTTTGAACTCCAAGTCCTCTACATGCATCAAGCAATTTATTCAGCTTTTCTAGAGAATCAAGCTGAAATGCATTTCTTTTGTCATTCAGGAAAAGGAAAAAAATGAGAAGGAAAGTAAAGTTGTTAAATGGCTAGAGGGAAACTAAAACAAGATTGCTTACATAATATGGGAAGCCCTCAGGCTCGGAGCGACACCAAAGATCATGATTCCCGGGAACATAGAAGACATGTTGAAATCTATCCTTGAGAAGGGACATAGTGGAGTAAAAGTTGTGGTAAGTCTCAGCGACATCGCCAGCAAGAAGAAGAAGATCATTTTTGTAGGCCTTAGTTGATAAGGACTTAACCCAATTCATGTTCTCTGGGTAGTCGGTGTGTAAATCAGAAAGCACGAAGACCCTGAAGCCTGAAGCCTCCCTAGAAAGAGGAGGAGACGGTATCTGGGGCCTCGTAATGCAATAATTCCTCGAGTTTCTCTTGCATTGTTTTTGTGTGGAGAGATGATTACAGGCACGGGATCGGTGAGGTGGTGGTGGTGGTGGTGCCTGAGATAAGGTCAGGCAAGAAGAGGGAGACCTCATCACCATCACCATGCTGCCTCCTCTTCTTATCAATCGGCGGAGACGGAGACGGAGACGGAGACGGAGGACCAGTTGGACTTTAGGTGTTCGGGTGGGAGGTGTGGTGATTTGTTTTTAATGAAAAGCATGTATGTTTATTTTTAGAAGATGTGATGTGTATTTTAAAAAGATTGCATTTAAAAAAAAAAAACAAACAAACAAACAAACATGGATTGCATTACGAAATAAAAAATTAACCCAGAATAATAAATGGATCCAATTAAAAAGAAGAAAAGACTAGGACGACAAAGGCCCAGTCCACTGTACAGTTGGGGCATCGAAGCCCAAACTAGTACTATATTTAAAAAATTAAATAAATGCTTCGATTTATAGTTTCAACTAAAAATGAAAAAACAAGTAGAAGATAATCTAAATGCACCGTAAATATATAGGATTGTTATTAAAAATAATTTTTTAACGTGTATATATATATATATAAAGAAATCAATGAAAATAAAAATATATATATACCATCAACTTTGATTAAATAGTAAAATTAAAAAGAATAAACCTTCTATAAAAGAGTTTACAAAAAAAATAAAAAATCATAAAAATAAGGATTAAATTGAAATGATCAATGTGATTTTTTACATAAAAAATCATAAATATAAATTGAAACACTTATGCACACATTTAATTAAATATATCACACATCATTTTGTAAATAAATGAAAGCATGGTAATCGATTATGAATAAAAACATATTTGTAAAAATTAAGATATTAATATAAATTAAGATATTTAATATTATAATACAGTTTATTTATCTATTTTTATTTAATAATTTTTTTTATAAAAATAAATTTCTAATAGAGAATGACACACATAAAACTTATTGAAAAAAATAAAAGGAAAAAAATACTATGCATGATTGAACTTATTAAAAATATTATAGAAAATAATATTTAATCTATACAAAATATTAAAAAATACAAATGAATCATAAAAAAATTAAACATATCTATAATTAAAAAATAATCATTATTTAACAAAGGCTAAAAAACCCAAAAATATTATAGAGAATATTAATCTAAATATAAAATTGAAGCCACGCATTAGACCTAATGCGTAAGCTTGTAAAATTAGAATACATGTAGATTTTTTTTAAGTCTAATCAGGTATTTGTCACCCGATTATTTGAAAAAAAAAAAAAGCAATGCATCATCAAGAAATCTTATAATTCAGTTACCTGTGGCTAGAAAAATAAGGTTTATTTTTTATCTAAAAATTCTTTATCAATCTGTTTTTTTTATTAAAAATACTTAAAAAACATCTTATGAACCTTGTTAAATCAATTCATAGTTTTTAAAAACATGTAAAAAAATAGTCTAAAGCCTGAAATCAACCCAAAATCAAAAATACTTGAAAACTCAAATCTATTTTTTAAGTTGTTTTCAAGATGGAAAAAAAAAAACCCCACTTAATCTTAATCCTTTCTTGTTATATGAAACTATTTAACAAAAAAATAATTTTTTTAGTGGTTGAATTTTTCCCATCAACAACTCTCTAAATTGGAATTTAGTGATTTTTTTTCTCCTTCATACAAAATAAATACTAAAAAAAAGAAAAATAAAAATTAACACCAAAATATTTTTTTAAAATAAATGTACCAATTATCTAAAGGATGAAAATAAACTTTTCAAATAAATTGGAAAGCCACCCTTTTAATTTACCCACATATATTACTTTAATCCTTCATCTTTTAATTCAACCGTCACTTAAAAAAAAATACAATTAAGATTTAATTAAGACTAAAACAAATTCAATTGTTTGCAAAATAAAAGCTAATTTTTTTAAAAAAGTCATTAATAAAATCCTCAATTAAATGTTAGGTTAAAAGAGAAATTGATATCTTTTAGTATTTACTAGTTATGTAACCCGTGCTCTATCACTAGTCAAATAATCAGTATTTTTTAAAAGAAACTTCTAAACAAAATAAAAGAGTTGAGGTTTTGTTTATTTTTTTATTTTTTAACCGGTCACGTTACTTTATTTTTTTTTCAATTGTATTCTTTAAATTTATATTTTCATGGAAACCATAGTTTTCAAACCTGATTTGAGGGTCTTGGGTTACATAGTTTAACTCGGGTCACCCCAGAAAATTAAAACAAATATTTGCGGTTTTAATATTTTATATGAAGAGATTAAAAAAAAACAATCAATGTAGATATAGGCTATAAATATTATAAAAAAATAAGTTTTAAAGATTATTTCAAAAGGTTTTTTTATCCTACATTGAAAAAATACTATTTTATTCTTTTAAGTTAAAGTATTTAAACAAAAAAAATTATTATCCAATATTGAAAAAATATAATTTTTTTTCTTGTGAACATAGAGCATATACGTTAAAGGACTTCAAATTTCACATTACAAAAATAAAATATTGTTCTAGTATTTATATAATAGACTTTGAAATGAGTTAGAAACCAACTGAAACATTTTTTTTAAAAAAAAGTCTTTATTGGATTTTTGTCGGGTCATTTGAGTTTTGAGCTGACCCAGCAAATTGGCTGGTTTACTCTATACCAATTGCAAGCTAGATTTTCGATGAAATAGACTCAATCAAGGCCCGAGTCACCTGGAAAAATTTCAAAAAAATATTTGATGTTTTGATATTTTATATGAAAAAATTAAGAAACAATTTATATTAATGTAGACTATACATGTTATAAAAAATTAAATTTAAAAGATTATTTTAAAAGGTTTTTTGTTCCACATTAAAAATATGTTATTTTACTTTTCTTAGTTTAAATATTTAAACAAAAAATGTTTATTATCCAACATTGACAAAAAATAATTTTTTTCTTGTAAACATATAGTATATATACTAAAGAGCTATAAATCTTACGTGAAAAAAATAAAACTCTCTTCTAGTATTTATATAGTAAACTTTGAAATCAATTGATAACTAATTAGAAAATATTTATAAAAAAGAAGAGGGGTTTAGGGTCAAATAAAAGACGCAATTGAAAAAAATAAGATTTCTTCTAGGTTTTTGCCAAATCTCTTGAGTTCTGCATTGATCCAGTGGATTTACTGGTTTACTCCCATCCAATTATAAACCTAGATTTTAAATGCAACAAGCTCATCCAACAATATTAAACCTAGTGTCCTAGCATAACCCAACGATGTTGAGTCCTAATGTGATCATGGCTTAAAGTTGTTAAATCCCAAAAAGAGAGAGGCCCCAGGGATGTTAAGTCTTAGTGTTAGTAGAGCTTAATTGAATGGCAGGTCATGGTGTTATGCAAGGGCCAACAATGATAGGTCTTGTTGTTGGGCATGGCCTAAGCTATTGGATCCTAGTTAAAAAAGGCTAAAAAATATTGGGTCATAATAGTAACAGAGCTCAACTATATATTAGATCATGGTTATAGTAAGATTTAATTTGATGTTGGACCATGATGGTATGTATAGATCCTGATAGTATCAAAGTTAAAAATTATTAGGTCTTGGTGGAAAGAGATCCCAACGTTATTAGATCCTAGTAAGATAGGAGGCTAGGCCCAATATTGTTGCATCCTAGTGTGGTGAAAGACTAAGCCCAACATTATTGCATCATGGTGTGGTGGAAGGTAATGTTAGGTCTTGTTATTAGGTCTTTATTGAAAAGAAATCAAAGATGTTAGGTCTTAATAATAGCAGGGGGATCAATTTAATATTGGATCATAGTGGTACGTAGAACTTAATATTGTTTTGTCTCAGTGAATAATATAAGTCTCAATTTTATTTTGTCGTGTTAGAAAGCATGACTGGCATTTAGAATTAGTTCCTGAAGTGAGCAAAATCAATTGCCTTGGATTTTACTTATAGTTTTTTTAAAATAATATAAAATAATATTAATTTAAAATAAATAATTAAAAAATTTTAAATTTTTTAGGTCCTCTTGATATTCAGTTGCAATCTCAAAATATTTTTAAAAAAACTATTTAAAAATAATATAAAATAATAATATTTTAAAAAATAAAAATAAAAAATATTAATTTGAAATTAAAATTTTTTAAATTTATTAGATCTTGTCAAAAGTTAATTCAAAATAATTAAAAAATTAAAAATTAACAAAAAATAAAAAACAACCCTAACATTATTCAATCTTACTAGAAAGAACCAACACCATTCAATCTTGCTAGGAAGGACCCAACATTATTGGTATGTTCTAAAAGTGTTTTAAGTCTAATTTGTTAGCCAATCCCAGTAATTTTTTACAGAGAAAACAACTTTTTTAATCGCAATTCTTAATTAAAACACAAGAAAGAAACAACTCTTCCAACCGCAATTTTTAACTTAAAAACATTGAAAAAAACACCTCTCGAGATGCTGCGATGCTGCAATGTTGTCCATAGAACAATGCGTCTGTATCTAAGTAAATCTGCAACGTTTTTCCCATACATTTTAATATATAATATAGTATAATAATAATTTTCTAAACTCTTTGCAGGCCGATGACTTAAAAGACCTTGGAGAAAAAGTAGAGTAGCTCTTTAAGCCTACAAAAGGCAGGGCAACAATGAAAATCCATGAACAGTAATTGTGCAACTGTGCATGTCTTTCGATCCAGAATACATGTATAACTATAATTAGTCATGTCACTCTTACAACAAAGACCTATCTGTGTAAATTCAACGCATAAATTTGCTTTCTATATATACCTATTTTTGCTGTCATTTCGAGCCTCCTCGCTGTATCTTATTCTTCATGAAATAAATGTAAATGAATTTCTGTACCCAAGGATTTATCCCAACCTAAAAAGTAGATACCATGTATGTGAACTGATCGATGCCTTCATCCCTCAATGAAGAAAGTAGTATTTGCCACCATTTCTTGTCTCTCCTAACAGTCTACATGTTTTGGCATTTTCATGGCCCTCGCATCTTGTCAACGATATTCCTACCCTTTTCTTCAATATGTCGCCTCTTTTCTTCGAATTTCTCCCCCATCTTCTTCCCTAGATCAAGCATCTTTGCCCTCCTTCCCATTTTCTTTGGTCTTGAATCATCTTCTTCAACAGAACGAGTCTGTTTCTCCAGAGATATCAGGGACCTAGAAGGTGATTGACTTTCCGAGGCATACCCTGAGCTGTTTTGGCCAGTTTCTAGCGCTTCACTGTTTGCCAACAAAGGAGTTATTAGATCTTGCGATGACTCGTCATTTTTCATTGATAGCTTGTTAGAGCTTAATGCTTGAGTCAAATCATTTGAAGAATCAGAATATGGTGGTTGAACATTTTCAGCATTCCTTGTTTTCCGATGCTTGCTTTCTGGATGATCGTATGAGGTTTCCCCGCCAGCTTCAATCTTGGTTTTTGCAGCAAGTTGGGAGTTCAAAAGTTCAAGTGCAGTGGCATTATCACTAGCGGCTTCTTGATTAACCCATATAAAAGGAGCAACATTTCGAGGGACCCAGTCGTTCTTTTCTGCTAACATCCAGGGAATGCACACGCTTTCACAATTTGGAAGAACCATTGTCTCCCGGATTGCAGCCTGCATTATAAAAGGAGCATTGGATGAACCTACCTTGCATCTATCATTCATCCTATTTTATTTCCATAGAAGTACCAAAAATTCCAAACACTGACTAAAAGCAACCTAATAGAAAATCACAATTGACAACAATTCCGAGATTCACAAACTGATCATCTGAAGGGCAGTTTAAGCAAGGTGTTAATCTCACATATGACTAGCAAGGGTCCTAGACTTTTCCAACTCAACAAAAAAAAAAAGAATGCAAATACAGGGGACTAGGAGTTGTGATAAGAACATGCCTCCATCAGAAAACACAAACATCTAACACTCCATAAATAGACTTGGAAGTTTTTGAGTATCATAATCAGAATATGATTCACTACAATGATGGAACTACTTGCAATATCCGTTCAGAAAGGAAAAGAACTTCTGGCTTAGTCAAGGTTCTCTTGGTTAGGAAAAAAAGAAACTACTGCAATTTAAAAGATGAAATTTACAGCAAAATGTATTTCAAGAGGAGGAAGTGAGATAGTTGCTTAGAGCTGCATGCTCATCAACGCAGACATCATGTCAAGCAACATAGCGACCCAAGTAATGACTGACTGCTTATGTGTTGAAGGAAAATTAAAATAATATTATATAGTGCTATGCAACAAGGAAGTTCCATACCTTAAATTTATTGATCAGGTATAACGCTACTTGCCCACTAGTGATCCTGTGTTCCCCAACAGAAGACTCCAACTCAAACTCCACATCAGGCATGGATGTAAAGCCAAACCATAACTGATCAGAAGGAGGTGGCTTAATATGTAATCGCACTGTTCCACGAAGGGATCCTAACCTTATTGACAAAGAGAGTGGCACCTGCAATCGATAATCAATCAGTTACTTGGCAAGAGAAAGTTCACTTTGAGTTAATGGGACTTCTGCAAGTACCCTCAATGTTGTTCTATACATATAATGTGATGAAAAAGCCAGGACTCACTTTTGAAAACCATAATGCAACATCTGTAATGGCTCCACCTCATATGACCAACCTAAGTAATCTTTTATTACTCTTATTATTTTCTTCTCCATGTTTTCAATCAAGATGGAAATAGTTTACCATGAAAATTAATTTGTAAGTTCTACAATGATGAATTTCACATGGTTAAGATGAAATTATAAACATAAAAAGCAGAATCCCTTAAAAAAGGATGTTGAAATAGAGGCTAAAGAATAGAAGACAGCATCATAGATCCAATATTCTTTTGAGAAAATACGAGGGCATGCCAAGCACAACTAATGGGGAATGAAGAAAGACAACAACATAAGAGAATGGTGGCTAAAATGATTTTGCCTCCAGCTTGAGGGGCCAACGAACATAAATAGCAAGTCTTTATTTGAACACTTTTTTTATTAGACAACTATAACAGGTATCATGTGGCAAGATCTCATCTGACCGATGGTAAAGAAAAAAACTTTGTGGGAAACAAATATCCTAAAGGTTGATAATAGTAACATAACTAAGATACTGAATTACAGGCAAATACCACAATTGACTTCAAACTAATTCGAGGGATAAACACCATATAATAAGGACATATGTATCTTTGCATATAGGTACAAACAACCTATATATACAGAAAAAGTTTTATACAAACCTGTGAAACCTGTTTTGCAACAGAATTAAGGAGGGACTTCCACCTAGATACATTCGTTGATGTTGATATGCCACTCTTAAAGTCCTTTAATTCATCTGTAGCAAGAAAAGATGAGGCTCAGTTGGTATTGTTTATTGTGAATTTCCATTAAAACAGTCAATTAATAATTCCTCCTGTCCAAAATAACAATGAATAACTGCACTAACCATTAAGACTGTTGCAATAAGTGGAATAGAGAAAACTGCTACGATAAGTGGAATAAAGAAAATTTACATGTTTATCATCCTGACACATGTCTACCTCCTTGCTTCCTAATTTAAGATGATATTGCATGGACCAGGACCCATGCATGTCATGAACTAATCTTAATTAGGAAAAACAGTTATAACCATCTCATCCTGGTAGGTTTGTTTCTGGATACAAAGACACAATTCTTTAAAGGAGTTTATGCAATGTTCATTAATGGTAAAAACCAACTCATTTCCTGCATGAACATAGAAATGAGAAGCGACCAAAACCTTGAAAAAAAATTGACCTTATTTAGGGCTTTTTAGGTGACAAAGAACAGGATCCTAGATTTAGTTTACATTGAAATCTGATGCTATCTTGTTTGTATGAATGAATGCATCCACCCATGTGCATGCAATTCAGCATCATTTCAAATAATATTACCACAACAGTGGTCTGAATTAACTACAAAGTTAAAAAGAAGTTAGGGAACATTCTAGTATTTTGTTTCACATATGAAAGTTGAGGACACCCATCAGCGTCTTCAAGATCTGGCAACTGAATCACTGCAAAAGTTTGATTGCAACTTTTGGATCATACAAGGTTTTCTTTTCTGTACATGTGAGTTAGTAATATTCGAAAGCATTAACTTGCAAACTAACAGACAGATATAAATCAGTAAGAATCTTCTATGCTTACCAGAGATAGGATTACCCTCATCCTTCCTTTCTCGTGAATCAACAGTCCCTTCAGAAAAATTCAACTGCTTTCCAAGATGTTCAAAACCTTCCAGAAGGTCTGATGAAGCATCCCTAACAGAGCTGGATCCCAAGTCTGTATCCACCACACCTTTCTGCAAATCTAGGTCACGAACTTCCAGTCTTGTTTCAATATCTAGCACTAGCCCGCCACAATATTCAATATCAACTTCCCATGCCCATACCTCATTCATGTGTGTAGGAAGAACCCTAATACCATGGATATAAGGCGGGAGATTCCCAAGGTTTAGATCAGTACATAAGACTTCGCCAATGTAACTGGGGGTCCTCATATTGGACAAAGTTCTCTGTGATCCAAAATCAGGAAAGAACAATGTCTGAGTACATTAAAAAAAAAAAAAGCATGTTCATATTCATCAAAGAACACCTATTACGTTATAACAATTTTCTCCTCGCCTATGGAACACGGTTCATAAGTTCTAACGGAAGCAGGATATATTCCCTGTTGCAAGAGTTCTATCTACTGCATAAATCAGGGCAGGGAAAAATCCAAGCAGTTGGAATTCGTGAACACTAAAAGGCTGAATGATAAGCACAGATCAGAAACAATATTAAAGCTATGTTCTTACATGCTCTTACATCAAAATAAAAATTATTTGATAGACCAATTCCCAAAATTGCTACCCACTGCAGATATTAAAACTACAAGCAAAGCATCATCTACTCATAGCAGAATCTAACATGCATCAATGGACAAAACTAAATGCTATTGAATATAATTTGGGAAATAATAGACCTGAATCCGCGCTTGCGTTAAACTCTTCATCCTGTCATTGCTTTTGGCATCAAAAAAGAGCCGAGAAATAATCAAGTTCCAGCAGAGCGTTCCCTCATCAACATTGAACTTTTCATCAGCATCTGCATCAGAAATGACTTGAAGCTGGCTTAGGCTTGAGGCACGGGAACTGGTTGATGACGAAGGTAACGAGATATTTTCTTCCTCAGAGTTGATAGGGGCCTTCAATGTTGATAGGGATGGATGATACTTATCATTAATCTTTCTCTCTTCACGACCTAACAAGGAACTCATCTTATTTTCTACACTACTCTTTGATGCCTTTCTGGCAAGCTTTTTCCAAAACAGGCGAACCTTTGATTCAGAACCATCAAACCTACTGGCCCTATCAATTGGCTCAACATAGAAACCAACAGAGGGTTTCATAAATGAAGGGTATTCTGTATTTAAGGATGTCAAATATCGTAGGAACTCTTCATTCAACTTGATGAACCAGTTAAGTTTTTCTTGGTCATCACTTGAAGCAAGACGGAGGGCTTTACACCATGACTCCTTCTCCCAGGATGTCTCAAGAAATATAAAAACTGTCTTACTTGCATTATATATTGGTGATGTTTTGCTTTCCACTTTTATTGGAAATCTTTTGGCCCTGTTGTAGGAAGAGAGACTAGTCATGTTTCTCCTTAGATAAAGGTGAAAAAGATACCATAACTTCTTGAGCTATTCTTTACTGAATCAAGTAACACGCATATTTCTAACACTAAATAAATGCAAATTTTGATTCTATTGAGCTGAGTTACAAGGAATTTCAGTAAGATTTCAAAGGCAAGTATTTCAGTCCTGGTCAAACAGGTTAAAACTGATGAGTTAAGTCAAGAAGGAAGTTGACATCCTGAACAAATGTGGTTGCTTAAATGGCACTAACCATTACACTGGCAGCATTTTAAGAGTAATGGAAATCCTGATGGTTGAAACCATGGTTATTAGAATCTCATGATTCATCTCAATTCACATAAAAAATAAATCACGGGTGTACATGCATCCTATGATTCAGTCATAATTCTGTTTGATTCAGTATTATTCATTGAATTTTATGGGTCAACTAAAATAGAAAATGAAAGTGAAATTAGTGAGAATAAAAATGCTAAGGCAATTTTCTTTGATTAATACTTCTAATTGAGACTGAAATGTGTTATAAATTAAATCTTACAAAGAAAGGCAAGAATAAAAGAAAGTAAGAGTACCAAAGACAACAAGAATGACAAAGGTGATATTAAAATTGGGGAAGAATGAGACTATTGCTTTTTATTAAAACTCGGAGATCTAGTAGTTTACATAATTAGAAGATAGCTCTTAGATATGTAAGTTATTTAGTCTTTAGAATGATCAATATGTTAAATTTTGAGACTTTGGGGTCATTTAGCAACTAAGAACTAAAAAAATAAATGATTTGTTGCATACTTTGTTTTGCAAATGATCAAAACTCCCTTTATTTAAAAAAAATATTTATAACATTATTTATCTTTTAAATGTCATTTTCATGTACTGAATCAGCAATTCATAATTCCAAAAATGAGCTTTACAATTCATGATTCAAATCTCGGTTTGATAACCATGGTCACACCACTACAAGGAGCTGTGAATGAGAAATAGTTACTGAACTATCAAGCTGAAGTTCTTTTCCAAAATGAAATTCTGAGCAAAAATCAACGCACATAGAAGTAGGAGGCTTAAGTATTTGGTCCTTGACTTCTCAATAGCAAAACCAACCCCAAAAAAAGCAATATGAAGGCAATTGATTAATTAGCATGTGTGAAACTATACAGCGTAATAGAAGCCAACCAAAAGAATACCATAAGACAGCAGTTACCATTTTCTTGATGGAAGGCTTGTAGCTGACACAGCTTCTATTGCACAACCTTTCAAAGGTATAACTCTATGTGAACCACCTGAATCTGTCAAAATAAGTGAACTATCCTTGATTTTTGCCTCTTTTCGGATGGGAGTGACCTCAAGGAACTCCTTTTTCTTCTTTTGATCTTTCGGTACTTTTTCCACTGGCCAATTTTTCAGAACCTTATCTGAATCAAGAACCCAGACATATCCCTGAGTCACAGAAGTAAATCAGCGAATGAAAAAAAAAAACCCTTTAACTACTAAAAGACAAAATCAACAATGAGTTTAAATGTGCACGATTGTGGTGTGAACATGCATTTCTCTATCTATGCACGATGGATGAACATTTATTTAGAAGCTCCTTCAAAGACGAAGTTTGTATGATTCTAATAGACATGCACTTTCTAGGGCAGCATCAAGACAACAATCCATACAATTGTTGGATAAAAGGGAATGCAATTAGAAAGTTGAATAGGGATTTGTTGGCATAATCAAAAAATCAAAATATAGTACAGAATTAGAGATGTATGAGCAATTCAGTTGTGATATGAAATAGAGTAAGTTAGTTGAACAATCATGCTCTTTGAGAGCCAGTTAAAGAAAAAAAAAACTATCATGCCTTAGTTAATCACAAAGAGTACCACCCACAACCAGAGAATTTGATTCAATTAGAGAAACAACCAAAACCCCACCGCCCCATTTGGCAGCAATCAATACCCAAATCAAAAGAAGATAATATAACAAGAAAGCATCATTAATAAATAAAAGATACCATTTTGACAAGAATTCAAGGAAGAAAACTAGACGTTAGTAATTGAAAGATACCACAGAGAGATACCTTCTTGTTATGGGCATAATCAAGGGACTGTTGGGGATCGAGGTCTTGATGACGTGGAAGAGAAGAAGAAGAATGTGATGCATGTTGTTGTTGAGTCTTTCGATTCAATCTTTTAATCAAAACATAAACACCCAAAGCTTGTAAAGCAACAAGAGTGAGCAGGCCAGAAAGAAAGCCACCAGCAAATATTACTACCATGGGCCACATCACTACCTTTCTTCTCTTCTTTTCACTCGATCTAATGATTTGATCAGCAACACAGCATGAATCACAATGAGTAAACAGTGTTATTGTTAATCTGCGATTCGCTGACTTGTTGGAGTCGTAGGTAGAACGAGTCAAAACCCCAGAAAAAAATTTAAAAAAAAAAGAACCAGAAAAAAGAAATGGGCAACTGTGTGGGCGGGCAAGGTGGTGTTTTCTGAATCAATCAAGCAATAAATCATGTGGGGGTGGAGTTTAAAAAAACGAAAAGAATGTTATTCAGAAGGAATAGCACCACTACTGTTTACAATTTGCTCAAGAAGAGAATCAGCTTCTCCCTCATTCTCTAGAGACGCTATTTGCACTGCTTTTGCTTCGCCAAGACCTGTCCTTTCTAGATTCCTTCCACAGCGCATTGAAAAGATAAGAGCAATAGAATATAAGAAGAGGAAAAAGCAAAGCAACACGCGTGTTCATCTTACACTTTCGTATTCTTTGACTATATAGATGGACCGATCATTTCAGTATCGTTACATTTCAGGGAAGCAGTCTCATTTAAAAATTATTATTATTATTATTATTATTATACAATATATTAAAATTGTTGAGTATTATGAATTGGAGTGCTGCAATAGTTATTCTTTAAAAAAAAACTTATTAGGTATGGAATGAAAACAGTTAATATTAAAAAAATAATTAGAAATAAAATAATTAATTTAAATTTTGTTAGGGCAAAGCATTTCTATTGATTCCAGGTGCTAAAACATGGTATGATAGTCAAATACCTAATGTTAGAGTCAAGCATGATTGTCAAGTATGTTTGATATTATAGTAGTTTTATAGTTTGTGGTTGAGGTTGGTTGGTATTTATATATATTTGGTTAAAATTAAAATTAAATAAAAAATAATTTCATATTTTTAGTTGAATTTGTAGGGCTTTTATAGTAAAGTTAATCTGGTTTGGGATAAAACTGCTATTGGTATTTATGAGTCAATCGTTTATAAGTAGGCTTTTGGTTTGAATATTTTTTGGGTTGTGAATAGGTTTTACTATAGGAGGGTATTTTAGTGGAAAAGTTAAACTGGTAACAGAAATTACCAAGCTCTTGTTTAATATGTTTCATTTTTCACTTTAAGTGTTTTTAAAGTTTGAGATCTTAATAGATCTTAAAACCTTCTTTCTGTGTGAAGCTCACAAGTTTACCATATATAAGCTAGTTATATGGTATGGTTTTAGTAGTAAAGGTATCCTTGATTTTATTTCAGACCTTTTCTCTTAAAAGAATCAGTAAGTATACAAGGAATTTTTCTTTCCAGAAAGGCTGATTTGAATCTTCTTGAAGCATAACGTAAGTAACGAAAGTATTTTTATGCCATTAAAAGTCACTAAGTTTCTTGCACTGAAGGTTGGAGAGAGGTTCAACATTTTTATCTTTCAAATTGGAAGGATTTCTTATAAAATATAAAGGGATGGTAAGAATAAGAGTGGATACAGCATCTTGGATGGTATTTTTTGAAGGGTTAAAGATAGGTATTTGGTCTTTATAAGTTTGAACAGAGTTTATAATATTTAAATGATCTATTTTAGTGAAATGATAATCCCACCATCCTTTAAGTTGGCTAGAGAAACTTGTAGTAAAAAGTTCAGTTATGGCTTTGTCTGAGATTCATGTTTGGGTTTTATAGGCATTAGTTGTCATAGTCATTTATTGAAGGGTGTTTAGAATATTATATTCAAACATGTCATCTATGTGCCATTCATAGAGGGAAGATGCATTATATTTACGTTGGCTAATGATAGTTGGTTCAATAGATATAGACATGTCCAGAGCAATAATTGTTTCGAGAGCTTACCCAAGTAAGTATGTTTAGTTAAAAAGATTGATCTTGAAAAGTATATGTATCAGAGATTAATACAAGGTTATTTTGGAGAGTATTAATGTGATTTGTAGATGATGAAGGGTTGGATTGTTGAGGGGTGTATGGGACAGTCAATGTTATCCAGTCAATATTTTGTAAGTGTATTTTAATGGCTTTAAGAAAATATATTTGATTTTCTTGAATTTATGCTTGGCTCATTTTAGTAACTCGATATGGTTTGAATATAGAGTTTTTTAACTTAAGGTCGATAGGGTTTTTATCAGTCATAAAGTGGACTGAGGTCTTTTATATGTGTTTTTCCAATCTAGTGAGCTGTTTACCAATGGTATAAAGGTTGATATTTCTGAAATTGTTTTGCTAAATGATATGTTTGGTATTTGTAAGGATATCTTTACCAGGTAATTTGTATGGAGCTGTCAAGTGTTTGGTCTTTGTAGGTAAGTTATATTTTGTGTAAAGGTGGATAATTAGACTTAACTGTAGGTCCACTAGTAAGAGTCCATGTAAGAGTTTTTGAATTGGTTGTAATAAGAGATGCATGGTTAAGGGATGTAAATGGATATATAATATGTTGTGCTAGCATATTATGGAATTCAAACTAATCAAAGAATAAAATTTGAACGTTATGGGTCTCAATGTAAGCATAAAATTGTTTTTGAATATCATTCCCTTTATTGGAGGAAGTATTGAAAAAACCAAGATCGTTTTTCCATATTGTGATCACCATAAAAATCTCTTCTGAGAAGAGTTTTGTTTATGATAAAATGGTTTTTTGAAGTGAAAATATTTAGCTAATTTTAAATGCTTTTAGTAATAGTTAAAAAGGTTGATGAAGTTGGAGGAGATGGTTGCTCAAAATCTGTATAAACAAATTTTGGTATATTTGATGTAGATTTTTTAGAAGGGTTTGTATGATAAAGGATATCGATAACAGAAGGGATTTTAAAAATTCTTCTTGAATTTATTGTACTGGAAGAGGAAGAGGCTTCTGAGAATCTAAAACTTGTAGAGTATCAATGGAAAGATAATTTGATTTTTCCATCTATATACTGGTAATATTTTTAATTTGAACATTGCATTGAGGTGGTTAAGGTAATTTTGATAGCGCTGCACCTTCATGGATTTAATTTTTTGAAAGGGATATATCTTTCCATTTGATTGCTTTTGAGACAATAGTGTTTAAGCGGAATAAATTTGTTTCTAGAAGGAGTGTTTCTCCCTTTTTATATTAGAATTTGTATTTGCTAGCAAAAACTAAGAACATGGTTTTATAGTGAATTTTAAATATAAAAGCAAAAGGGATAGATCCTTCGAGCATGTGATAATTATAAGTTTTTATTTATAATAGCATATTTTACAAAATATTTTTGTCTTTCAAGGATATGGTTATGTTTGGATAACAGTTAAATGATACTGGACCACTACATAAGCTAGACTCAATAGAACTAAGGAGGGAGTCTTAGAAGTTTTGAAATCTAACATATCGGAGGACAGCTAAAATGGAGTATTTAAGCCTTTTTTTGTAATGGGTTTTATCTTGACATGGACAAGTCCAACATAAATATATTTATAGTTTAGGGCTAGATGTTTTTATAGGGATTTTGAAGAAAATAGTTGAATGGTTTCAAAAGATTTTGTAAACTAAATATTTCTTTCTTTAGTTTTGATAGTAAAATCTGTTTTGAAAATATTATATATAGATTTTTGATAAATCAGAGTTTGAGAAATTTTTGAAATTTTCCAATCATCAATGTTTTTTGTAAAATCTTCAATAGTTATTTCTTCACTTTATACACTTGTTCTACTTTCAAAAGATTCAAAGAAAGCTGAGATAGAAGTAGTCTTGTTAAAAACATAATTCATAAAGAGAAAAGATAAATTAAAAAACAAGTTGTAGGTTACGTGGATTTATTATCCTAAAACTCAGACGGGCCTTACACCATGTAGTTGCATACCTATAGTCTAATGGACTCTGTTCTTTATAAAAATTATATCTTTTATGTTACTATTTCTACCTAGATCCCAGTAGGCTCGGATATTATTGCTATTAAATTTTGAAATAGATAATATTTTATATAAAATATTTTTATTATTTCATTAAACAATCTAAAATTTTATCAAGTATGAAATTCATCTGACAAGTACCACAATTTTTATAGTTTTTTTGGTGTGTATCAAAATCAGGTAAAATATCATCAGGAACAAAATTAGAATTACTATCAAATTTTACAAATGTTATGTCATCTACTTCTAATTTATATAATATCATTAAATAATGTTAAATATTTTTCTTTATATAAAACATAATTAAAAATAAAAAATGGATTAATTTTTTTAATCAAACCCAGTCTAATATATTTAGATTTGGACCGAACCTAGTCCGATCATCAATAGTGCAGACTATTCACAGCAAGTGCACAGTAAAATTCTCACTCTGCACTTCTTGTTATAGTATTTGAGAAGCAGCTTTTTTTTCACTTATGTTTTCATCAAAAATTTAATTAGCAACCGTAAATAGTAAACAATTGTTTATATATAACCAAATATGTAATTTTCATGGTTTGCTTCAAACATAGAAGCAATTAGGGAAACAAACACACCTGTCATACCCTAAGCATTAGAGTCAAACTCATGTACCTAACTGCAAACCCGCTCGTTTTTGTAGACAAGCATTTGGGTTTGCAGACTCGTTCGCCTCCACCTAATCTAAGTCACTTGAAGGATAAATTTAAAAATCATTCTTGTTGTTGTTGTTCTTGTGTTTTTAATTAGTAGTATTATTCTTAATAATAATAATAATAATAATAATAATAAATTTAAAAAAAATATATGTATTATTACTATCAAACAAAAACCATAAAATTTATTTAAAGAGATTAAATAGTATAAAAACTTGAGTTAGACAAATTTAATTTTATTAAATTAATTAATATTATTAAATTTAAAATAAATATTATTACTAAAAAAAAACATATATTTGATTTGAAAGGTAAAATTAATTGTTGTTATTGTTACTAGCAACTTGAGTTTGACATCGTCTTCCAAACCTAAAAACCTTGGGGTTTGAAAAGAATACCTAACTCAGGTTGTTTGGATACAGCAGAACTGCCGATGCAAGTATCTTGGATCTTGTAGCCCTGCCTAGCCCTAGACTTTGGGGTTCAGTGTCAGAATCCAAGGCTTTTAGAACTAGCATCAGACCCAAATATTTATGGCTTGACATCTAGAACCATAATTCTTTGATTCCGCTTAGGACCTAAAATTTTTAGATTCAACGTCTAGGTTTATGACACTTGGATCAAATGTCTAGATTTAAGATTAATGGATTCAATGTTGTATCCAATTCTTTGAGGTCTGACAACAGAACTGAAGGCTATTAGGTTTGACACTTAAAAGGAGTTTAAAGTTTTTTGAACTTGGTGTTGCCATTTAAACTTAGGTCAAACAAGTTTAATAGTATTATTAATATTAAAAATATTATTATTTGTATTATAACTATTATTATTTTAATTATAATTAATATAATAATTAAAAAAATTAAAATATATTATTGCTATCAAAGAAAAACTATAAATTTTATTTGAAGAAAGAAACTATAAGAATGTGAACAAAACAAGTTAAGTATTATTATTAAGATTATAACTATTATTTAATTCATTAATATTATTAAATTTAAAATAAATATTATTACAATTAAAAAAATATAGATTTGATTTGAAGGATAAAATCAATTATTATTATTATTAACTTGAGTTTGATATCACCTTCCAAACCCAAGAAACTTGGGGCTGGAAAGGGGTGCTTGATTCATTCCAGTCCCAAGTTGCTTAAGTGTAGCGGGGACGCAGACTAAAGTCTCTTGGATCTTGTAACTCCCCTGGCCCAAGGTTTTAGGATCCAACGTTCGAATTCAAGGCTAATGAGTCAAGCAACAAGACTTAAAACTTTTGAGTTAACTTAGAACTTAGGGCTTTTAGATTCAATGTCTTGACCTAAGTTTAATAGGTTCGTCATTGTAACCACGCCTAAGACTTTTGGGCTTAATATTCAAGAATGACCTAAAACTTTTAGACCTATTGCTGCAGTCATACCTACTTAAATTTA
Organism: Populus ilicifolia; assembly: GCA_015708895.1. NCBI lineage: Eukaryota > Viridiplantae > Streptophyta > Magnoliopsida > Malpighiales > Salicaceae > Populus > Populus ilicifolia. Next base: position 170,965 of record SRLM01000020.1, read on the forward strand.
GGTCATACAAGTTTAATATTATTATCAATATTAAACATTTTATTATTTTTTTAATTATGATTAATATAAAAAATATTATTATTTTATTATAAATATTATTATTTTTATAATAATTAATAAATTTTAAAAAATATTATTAATATTGAAAAAACCATAAATTTGATTTAAAATTATTTTTGTTGTTGTTGTTAAAGAAATAAAATACTATTACTATGGAAGAAAAACCATTAATTTGATTTGAAAGGATTGAAAATGATAAAAACTTGGGTCAAACAATATTATTATTAATATATAAATATTATTATTTATATTATAATTAATATTATAATTATTACTTTTGGTGTGGTATTATAGTCAGATCTAACGCTCTTGAATCTCACGTTGCGACCAGACCCAAAAGGATTAGGTGTGATTATAATTTCAGGTCTAAGAGTCTTAGATCTAGTGGTAATATTAAACCCAAGTTTTTTTTATATAATTTTTATGAAAAAAAATTGGCTTGCAGCGGAACGCAAACCACCTAATTCGTCTATATACTAAAATGTGTGGGATTTTTGTTGTACATTTGTTAATATATAATTTTTTTTCAATTTGATCCTTAAACTTTATTTTAGGCGATCAAATCTTATTTACTGAGCAATTGATTTCAATTATTTTATATACTTTTATTTATTTTATTATAGTGGTTAATTTTGAATGCTAAAAACAAGTGATTTTCATTTTTATAAAAACATTATGTAAATACAACTTATTTATAAAAAATACAAGATGAAAACAATTGCAAGCAACTTATTTATATAAGGTATTATGAAATTAAAGAAATAATTAAAAAAATTAATCACTATTTAAAAGATAAACTAAATAATTAAAAAAAAAGAAATGAGTATTAATTAAGATTTAAATAGAAAAAAAGTAATGAGAAGTAAATAAAAAAAAAATCAACTCATACATTGATTATCAAGGGGTGTTGGATGCAGTAGCCAAAGCTAGTGAGCCTAATTGGTTTTCTTTTAAAGGTGTACTAAATTTTGTGTATGAGTTTTTTCTTTTTAACTAAGTAACATATTTTCAATTTGTTTTTACATGAAAATGTTTTAAGAATATCCTAGAAACTTGAATATAAAAATTTTCAACTTCAAAACATTATCTAATCACTTTAAAAAAATAAAACATAAATAAATATAAAAACTTTTATACATTGTTATCTAATTTTTATATTATAGTTAATATATAATAACTTTTTTAAAAGAAAACTTGTTAATATGAAAATTAGCTTTTATGATGATTAGAATATAATCATCAAAGTACTTTCTATCTTCTCAACTATTTTATGCAATCTCTTGTCTCAACATCCAACAATTACAGTGTGAAAAAAATGAGGTTTGAAGTCATATGTAATTTTTTTTAAAAGGATCAAATAAATATATAGAGTAGAACTTTAGGGAGCATAGTGAAGTTTTTGGCTCCCAAGTTTAAATGGAGTTTCTTTTTTGTTAAATTTGAACTTTTTTTTAACTATAAACTAAAATTTAATTTTACAAAATAATCCTTAATTCACCATTGAAATATTTACTTTTGATATGCAAAAACATGCAAATTAAAGGAAACCTAAACATATAAAGTCATGCTAATCAGAAAGAAAAAAGTTCAATAAGTGAAATGAGAAAAAATATGCATTGTTAATAGCAACAACACACCTAGTTGATAGAATAAACTTGACCTAATTCTTGGTATAACTTGAATTTAAAATTAATTAACTTGTATAAAATGTGTCTTGACATTATTAGTTGATTTAATATTTTTAAAGATAACTTAGAGGAATGGTAAAAAAAAATTCAAAATAATATTTTTTTAAAAATTAAGATAGAAACATATTAGATTGATTCAAACTTCACGGTTTAACTTGTCAAACGTACAACTCAGATCATGAATTCTATTAAATTTAACAATTTTATTTAAAAAAATTATTTTTTATGTAATGATACAATAACAAAAATATATTCTTCCAAAATTAAACACTAACTAAAGGTTGGAATGTTTGTTTAAGACTGTAGTAACCTCATAGAAAGCAAAATAAAATATATTATAAAAATTAATAGAAAATCAATCAAATTGAAAAAAATCCAAAAAAGTATTCAAAAAAATTGAAAGATAGAATTAAAAAAAATAACACATACAAGAGTTCTTACAATGTAATCAAGTCTATTTGATGGTTCTAAAAATAAAATAAACGACTAGTAAAAGCATAATTTGACTTAAAAAATCAAGTTGATATTTTTTTATTATTTAAATAATAATATAATAGAATAATCCGAGTTTCACGACTTAATTTGTCAAACTTGCAACTTGTATTACGAATTCTATTAGGTTTAAAGATGTTATTGTTTTAAAAAAATATATTTTTTATTTAATAACATGATAAAAAAATAAACATTTTCAAAATTAAGTATTAATCAAATAACAAAATGTTTATTTGTGATAATCTCAATCAAAATAAATTATGATAACCAATTCAAAATAAATAAATATTAAAGTATAAAATTGAAAGAAAAAGAATAAAAAGCATTTAATGGAAAGAAAAAAAATACTTGGAAAGAAAAAAAAATAGAAGATAGAATTAAAAAAAAAAAGGTAACAAACAACTCAAAATTCAATCAAGGATGAATATATACAAAAAGAAAAATAAGTGGAAAAAAAATAAAAAACACTTATTAGAAGCCCAGTTTATTTAGTGTAGTAGTTGATAGCGTGCTTAAAGAAGAAAGGAGAAATGTCAATTTAGTCCCAAACATACAACTCCATTACCAATTAAGTCCCAAACGTTCTAATTTTATCAATTTTGTTTCAGAGACGGTCTATGATTAACAAATTTCGTGTAATTTGCACATGGTTTTCTCAGGAGTAGCAAGTGCATTCTCAACTAGAAGATACAATCCTTATTTCGGATAATAAAATACAAAAGAAACTAGGTTGCCATTCGACAAACTCTCACTTGTATTCTCTTCTCCTTCTTTGCGAAGGAAACAAACCCCCCCCCCCTCTAACAAAACTTTCTGGATCAAGAAGCCATTGGATTCTTGGGGAATCATGGATTGTGAAAAACACGTTAGCTTTGAAAACATTTACATATATGCTTATCGATCCCAAGAACGCTTAGTATAGTTGTACATTAATATCAAAACGAATTAGTTTCTGAAAGCAGTCACAACTGTCGAAGAGGGACTGCTTTCATGGAGGTTGCGGAATCACTAGAGAAACACGAACCAAGCTAGGAGGGAAACAAGTTAAAGCACAAACCAATTTACATGGTGCAGTGGCAGCTGGTGAAAAAGTTATAATCATGGTGGTGGACATTTAGCTGCTTCAACCAGGAACCAGCAGCACTTTCAAGATAGATCATTCTTTCATCATCAGATGTCTCTGGGTTTATCCAAAGACCCCCTTGCATTTTGTACGTGGCCAGACCAAACGGGGGAAGGGAAATCTCACCATTTCCTTCTCCCTTTTGCTCACTTCCTGCTCCATTTGCTTCAATGTCATCATCCCCATTGACACAATCTGCAGAATCGAAGGCCAACAAAGGTGAAGAAACTTAAAAGCATTGGTGACAACAATTGCCTCTAAAATGGATAGATGTATAGCGAAGAGTAGATTGATCTGCAAGGCCATGGAACAAATCAAGCCAAAAGTTCCCACATTGGATAGACATGGAAGCAGACAACAATGAGCAAAACAAGAATTACAGCCATGAAAAGTCTACAACCCAATCAACTCCTGATTTTCATTCGTAGGAGCTGTTTAATACCTATTTACATCAATAATCAGAAAGGCATTATCAAATGCACTGCTTTCAGTCTACATTGTAAAGCATCAGACGTTATAAAACACAAGGATGGCAGTGCAAGAAGTTGAAACTGTGCTAACCCAGGAAAGTTGATATCAGCAACTCCATGTCATTTTGGATAACCATGTTAAAAAATGATACTGAAAGAAATGGGACAAAGATGCTTCGTTCTTTGAAAATCGAAAAAGCCAGACAAAAATGTGGAAATAAATTAACGGTGCAAGATTAAGATACCTTGGAATGATGATGACAGTGTATGATAAGTCAAGAAGCACGTTGACAAGTCCTTATCATTTCCCTGAGATGGAATATGATATATAGGGTACCTAATCACCAATCAAGACCGTACAATTACTACAACCTTTTTATAGATAAGAAAAAAGCTGGACTCACAAACGCAAGAACTAGTAACTTTTACCAAGCAACTGCCATCCAACTTGCTGGAGAAAGATCCACGTTCTTAAGTGTCATTAATCCCGGATTATTCCTTGATAATTCAGTTACCTGAAAATAACTAATAAATCAGCATGGCATGTACCTAGGTAGAAATAAAGACAAAAGCATATCATTTTCTAGGGATTTATAGGGCTGTTACTGCTAAATCGAAATCAATTACTGGAAGAAGAAAAATAACCTTTTGCATAAGTGAAACCCTCCAGTAAGGAGAAGATATTTCGAAGTACTGAAAGTACAGATAGCCAAGCTTATCCCTCATTGACAAACAACCCTCATGGTCATAGCTGGAATCCTCGGAAATGGTATCCCATGTCTTGCTGGAATTGTTGCTTAGAGACCTGGACAGTCTATCACTCATGCTGTCATCGCTCCAAGAGTCACTTTCAAGTTCGACAACGTCATTATACTCTCTGGAGTTCCTACAAGAAGAAAAGCGGGGTAGCTCAACTTAACTGCCGCAAATCATCAGAGATAACGGAACTGCTATATATCAGCTAAAGTTTTGGTGGATTAAAGATGAATAGAAAAAAGGTTACAAAACCTGGAAGCCACCACTGACTTATTGCTGTAAATCTGAATGGCCGATAGGTAAGGAACATAATATTGCCTAATGGTCTCACCGCTGCTCAATACTACTTGGGTGCCAGCACCATACGCACTCCATTCATCATAGCAATCCCATAAATCTCCCAAAGTGAAATATTCAATCATATCCTTGGTACCAGGTGGTTGCCATAAGCTATTTAGATCATGAATGCAGCTCTGCAGAGTATTCAAGAAAGCAAATTTTCAAGATTAACAGCAGTAAATGTTCCAAGAGCATGTACGAGGCTAACCCACCTAGAAGAGATCTTGTTCCTTTTAGAATTAAGATTAGCTGGCTGTTTTTCCTTGTCTTTGGAAAAATGAAAAAAATCTTATAGGTTGCTATATTTTCTTTCTTGTGTTTTATATGCTTCTACGCGGTTATTGTATAGATTAGTTAAAAATAAATTAAAATAAATTATAAAATTTAATTTTTAATTAACTAAATATTAAAAAATAAAATTTTAAAAAATTAATTAGAAAAAAATTATAGAATTAACTAAATTAATTTGTTAAATATGTGATTTGAATTATAAAACCCTAATAATTTTATAAAAATAAATTAAAATAACTTAAAAATATAATCTTTAATCAATCTAATATTAAAAAATAAAATTAAAATTAAAAAATTAATTAAACATAACACAAAAATAATTCAAATCAACTTATTAAACTTATAACTAAGATAATAAGATTACATAATCTTATAAAAAATAAATTACAAGAAATATAAAATTTAATTAACGTTTTAAATTTATGGTGTATAAAAAATAAATTAAATAATTTATAAAGTTTAATCATTCAATAAACTTAGTATCAAAAAAAAAAACTAAAAAAAAAATAGTAATTCATGAGAAGGGCTAAGGCTGTAGTGGTAAGCAGATAATAAATCACCTCTTTATCTTTTAGGTTTTTTATTTTATTTTTAATGGGTTGCAAAAGAAACTGCAAATTGAGCGCGAAGCAACACACAATGAGTCCATAAAGATCCTGGACTCAAACAACAACACAAGAAAGACCATGCATGTGTGTGTATGCGGCGGGCGCTATATGTTTGGATCTGGTAAGCGATATAAAAAGATTCCTAATCACACTGCCACGTGCCCAGGACCAATCCATCCATCACCCAGGGCAGGGGCCCAGGGACTGTGACATTTTGGCTTAAATTAAAAAGAAACAAGAAGAAGAAGAAGAAGAAGAGCTGGCACTTAGTCACTGCCATCAACATCAAAAAGGACTAAAATTCAAAAAATTCATTACTAGAGATTACAACTTTTATCTGTTTGGACTCTTCCAGCAGGGTATGTTAGGTTGTATTTATTTTGGTGGTTCAATCCGGTCTCTAAATTAATTTTTATTCTAAAAGGTATTAAATTGGTTTTTTTATAATGTTTTCCATGATTTTTATGTGTTAAAGTAAAAGGTTTAAAAAATTAAAAATATATATTTTAATTACAAAATATTTTTGCAAAAAGTTAACCCAATCTAAGAGTTGCAGCAACGGGAAACACATGGCAAATAACTCATGCGGCTGGAAAAAAAGAAAAGATAGAAAAAAGAAAGAAAGAGACAATCATCACATTATCCCATCTCTATAATATGTGAGTGTCTTTTAATTAGAGGATGAGGATATTCGCGGCATCCGCCAAGTATTCTGCTGGAACTGGATGAGGCCATTTTGAAAACGGGCCATGCCCGGTTACATCACGACAAATCATATCAATCTACTTAGGCCCACACAGTACAAGAACAAGAGTCATGAATATTATTCATACATGGCCAATCTCATCAGTCATTTTTTGTACCTAAAAGTAAAAAAAGAGGAAAGTAATAAAAAGAAGAGGTCGTCGACATCTCCCCCAAAGTAAAGACTGAACAGTTGAGATCAAATATAGCAGCACCATTTCTTTTTCTTTCCTTTTTTCCTCTTCAATTTATAGTTTCATTGATGAGACACAAACAAAACAAAAAAGCCAAAATAGCCCAAAAAACACATTATTCTAATTAAATAGAGTATATTTTATATGTATGGACAAATTAAGAAAACGACGATTATATTTAAGAGCTAAATGGTAAATTGTTCAAATAGTGGATTATGAATTTACAATCAAATAATTCTTCCAATCCTAGTGTTTCGATAAATAGAAGAAAAGGAACATCTAATTAAAAGAGAGAGAAGAAGGGAATTAAAGGGCACATTAATAATTATACAGCAAGGACTCGGTACCTGAGGAAGGAATTTAGGAGGAGGAGTTGGAGTTACACATTGAAGAAAGCGTTCGAGATTGGAGGGGTGCCGCTGCTGGGTTGTTGAAGGCATCAACACAGACCACGATGAACTTTCTCTACCACCCATGCCCACCATGATGATGATACTAATTCACTGCTCGCCAAGTACTCTTCTTGAGTTGAAGTTAGCTGGGCAGCGAGAATAAGAGAGAGAGAGAGAGAGAGAGAGAAGCAGGCTGCAGGCAGGCACTGTTAAGAGACACCTCAAACTAGCTATTTTGGCGATTTCTTCGCTATTATTTTAAACCCCCCACCCCCACACATATAAATACACGTGATCCTAAAGAGGGAAGCAAAATATCAAAACCCGAATTTTGTTTCATTTCTTGCACAGAAAGAGAGCTCTCCTAGCTACAGAAATAAATTGATATCAAGACATATAAATACAGATAACAGCAAGAAAAAATGCAGAAGAAAACGAAGGATTGGCTGACAGACAAACCAACGCCTTAATTAACTCTCTAATTTGCTTAATTTTCGTTGCAGCTTTTAGCTACGCGGGCGTATTAGCTGCTTTAATTAATAAAATTTAGTTCAAACCGAGATCAGATGTTAATTAATTAATCAACAGTACTCCTACATACACACACACACACGCTACTAGAACTAATGTATACAATTACAATTACGTAATTTTATATTTAACTAGTTACATGCCGTGTAAATTTATTTTACATAAAAAATATTAAAAAATTTAAAATTTAAAAGTATTAATTTTTTTTTATAAAGTTATATCCAAAAATCTTAAATTTGGATGCAATGTTTGATTTAAGAGTAATATTTATAATATTAATAATAATATTAAACTTGCATGATTTGAGTAACACGACTAAAAAATTGATATTTTCTCTCAAGTGTAGGAATGTCAAAGTAATAAATAACCCGGCAAGACCGAGGTCGAATCACTGGGAGGTTAATTATACAACTTATAAACAATAATTATAAACAACAACAATAGTAACAATAACAACAACAACAATAATAATAGCAATACTAGTAGTAGTAGTAGTAGTAATAATAATAATAATAATAATAAGAAAGAAAAGTTGATGAGAACTATGAGATGGAAAATTAACGTAAGAATTAAATAATGATAACAAACAATGTCAATATTAGAGGATTCACTAATGGTACGTTAAACAAGTATAGTATAAACTCTTATTATTTAATTAGAAACCATACATAAAAAATGTTCCAATCATATTATAGATTGTTAACATGATTACATTAGTCATCTTATTCAATTAATGCTAATATTTGTAAATTTTATCAAACATTCATGATTATAACTTATGTTAACAACAAATCAAGTTTCTTTTATAGCTCAAGTGTCGGTTATACCATACAGTATAAGCTATAAAAGTGTCAAGTATTTGTTGTATCAAGTGTTATATAACATAAATTAAGATTAGTCATTTAACAAGTAAAGTATTAAAGAAGGAACAAGATAACAAATACAAAACATGTTAGTATCAAGCATTAAAGTTCATATTAAGTTTATATTATACATATTCTTACATCATTAATGTAACTTTTTCACCATGACATCATTAACTTAGCTAGATATAAGGAAAGAAAAAAAATAGATAAACAAAATAAGAACATAATAAGATAAAATTTAATTAAGTAAAGAAAGAAAATAAAAGGCATAAACTTGATACTAATGAAAACAAAACATAGACATTACAAAAAAATACAAAGAGAGAAAGCAAGAGCATGATCTTGATCTAGACATCAAGATGCCTAAAATGCATGGCAAATGCCTCCTTTTATAGGTTAAAATTATGAACTATTGATTTGATGACTAATTAATGAATGGGTGACCAACTCTTGACTTGATAACAATTCTTATCTTCTTTTGTTTGCCTAAAATGTCATTAATAACGTCAAAATTAAAGTCACTTCAAAACATGAAAGTTGTAAAAAATTATTTTAGTTTTTTTATATAAAAAATTCAGCTCATTTCGACTTTTAGAACTCTAAATATGGTCAAAATACTAAACAATGTTGGGGCTAAAGGACAGATTTAGGTTTTTTTTGTTGTTGCAACAATTTGAACTTGAAAATGATCTTTTTAGATCTTGGACTCCCTATGAGAGTTATAGGCCTATATCTTATATTTCCATCAATATAAAATAGATATAAATGTGAGATCTATAACTCCAGATATGACCTAATTACTGAACAATGTTATAGTTTGAATTACACCGATATATCTTTTCTAAGTTTGGTCATCTCTTTATATTTTTAATTCCAGTTCTTAAATTCACCAATCAATCCTTTCATTTATGTAACATTTACCACAAATTAAAGGTATCTTATATTATTAGATATATTATTATAAAACATACTTTAATTAAGGAGTTATTGATACTTCAAGTATAAAATGATGATATAAAATCTTGATAAAAATACACTTTTAAGTATCAATAACCTAGTTTAAGTGGTTTTCGGTTGCAATACCAGACATAATAGCATTGGATATAGATCTGACTGCGTGGTTATGTTATAAAAGTATGATAATTAAATAGATTAATTAAAAAACCAACACAAAGAAAAAACTAATAAGAAAAAAGAAAAAAATCAGAATCAATTGGGTTAACTCGCCAAATCAAGTTAACTTATCAAACATGAGATTCGTGTCATGAAAATATGATAACTAAATAGAAAAAAGATTTAATATTAATGAACTAATTTTTTTAAAAAAATATTAATTAAAAAAGAAAAAGTAAAGAGAAAAATACCCACAGAAAGGAAAAAACTAATGAAGAAAAAAAATCTGAATCAATTAATTTAAATTATCAAACTTAAGATCCGTGTCATGAAAGCCTGATAATCAAACATGAAAACTTTAATATTAAGAAACTATATAAAAAAACTAAAAGCATAAGCTTTTTCACTGTGTATTGCACCGTGCTATTCATAGTAAAAAACTTAATAAAAAAAAGAAAAAAAAATAAAGGCATATACCACAGGTTAATTTTTTTTTCTTGTATGAAAAATATAAAAAAATGCTAAGATCAAAGAGTATTCGGTATTTTTGCAAAGATATACCTAAAAGCCTTGGGTTTAGCCGTAATGCTTAACCCAAGAATATTATTTATAATATTAATAATAATATTAAATTTGCATGACTTAAATTTAGGTGAGCCTAGTTGCAACACCAAATCTTGAAGCATTAGATGTGGGTTTGAATATAAATTCGTGTTATAAAAGTGTAATAATTAAATAGATTAATTGAAAAGAAAAAACAAAGAAAAAAATAATAGAAAGAAAAAAACTAATGAAAAAAATAATATGAATTAACTGGGTTAACTCATCAACCCTGGAATTTACGTCATGAAAGTTTAATAACTAAATATAATAAAATAATTAACGAGTTACCCAAAATTAACTGGAGTAACCCGTCAAACCTAAAATACCTATCATGAAAGCCTTATAATTAAATATAAAAAAATTTAATATTAACAAACTAAACTAAATAAAAAAATTAATTAAAAAGAAAAAAATTCAAGTTAACTCATCAAATCAGGCTAACCTATTAAACCCAAAATTAAACAAAACAATTCATTAAAAAAAACATTTAAAAACAAATAATGTAGCTTTGTCTGAGATTCATGTTTGGGTTTTATAGGCATTAGTTGTCATAGTCATTTATTGAAGGGTGTTTAGAATATTATATTCAAACATGTCATCTATGTGCCATTCATAGAGGGAAGATGCATTATATTTACGTTGGCTAATGATAGNTTATTTTATTTTATTTTTTAAAATTAATTTTTAATACTAGCATATTAAAAAAATATAATTTGTAAAATAAAATAAAGTAAAAAAATAACTCTTTTAAACAATAAAACATTTTCATAAATACTTATACATGTTATGATTGACTTCTCTCTCCGGTCTATTTAATATTTTTTATTAGATAATATTATTTTAAATAGCAACAAATTATAAAAATCATGTTTAAATTATGTTCTTTCATTATTTTTTCAAAATAAAATATGCTAAAAAAAAACTTGTCACAGGGGTCTTTTAGCGTTCTAAAATATTTTGGTAGATTTTTTTAAAAAAGCAACACATGTTAGAAAAAGTATTTAACACNATATATATATTGATGATTTTTAATTTAAATATTATAATTTTTTCATAATCAATAATATTTATTATAAAATATTTTTTTATTATATTAAACTGTTTATAATTCTATAATGAATAAAATATATCGGGTAAAAAATACAGTTTTATAAGTGTACAATAATATCAAGTAAAATATCATTAAAAATAAAATTAAAATTATGATTAAATTTTATAAAAGTTATACTATTAAATAATTTTTTAAATTTATATAATGTCATTAAATAATATAAAATATTAATTTGATTTTTTTTGTTATACTAGATTGCATCAGGTTCTATAAATTTTTAACTTTAAATTGACACTGGTCCGGTCAAAATAGTGGATACAGTCTCCATCATTTATGTTTACGTAAATGAGAAAAGAAAAACAGATGAAAATTAATGGTCTCTCTCTCTCTCTCTATATATATATATGGTTTGTATTAGCCAAATACGCTTCTTATTATTGCCGTGTTCCGTTATTAGCCGCAGTGTCAAACGATCACAAATATTTTTTAGTTATCTCATCGAGATATTTTTAAATATTATTATTTATATGCTTGGAACACGTGCTTGTTTCAATTTCATAATTCGATATCCCTCACCGCAGGACCAATGATTAATAACGGATGTTTTGTAGGCTTCTCTCCTACATAAATGTCCACTTCCCATGCTCACTCTTTCTCTCTCCCATTCTAGGGGGG
>SRLM01000021.1:0-25995 GCA_015708895.1 Populus ilicifolia
TATAAACTTTTATTGTTCAATTGGAATCCACACATAAAGGAGTTCCATATTATAGATTGTTAACATGATTACATTAGTCATCTTATTCAATTAATGCTAATACTTGTAAATTTCATCAAGCATTCATGATTATAACTTATGTTAACAACAAATCAAGTTCCTTTCATAGCTCAGGTGTCGGTTATACCATACAGTATGGGCTATGAAAGTGCCAAGTATTTGTTGTACCAATTGTTATACAACATAAATCAAGATTAATCATTTAACAAGCAAAGTATTAAAGAGTGAACAAGATAACAAATATAAAACATGTTAGTATTAAACATTAAAGTCCATATTAAGTTTATACCATACTTATTCTTACACCATTAGTGTAACCTTTTCACCTTGACATAATTAACTTAGCTAGACATAATGGAAAGGAAAGAAAAATAGATAAACAAAATAAGAACATAAAAGTTAACTAAAGAAAGGAAAGGAAATGAAAGGCATAAACTTGATATTAATGAAAACAAAGCATAAAGAATACAAAGAGAGAAAAGAAGAGCATGATCTTGATCTGGACACCAAGATACCTAAATGCATGGCAAATGCCTCCTTTTATAGGCCAAAATTGGGAACTATTGATTTGATGACTAATTGATGAGTAGATGGCCAACCCTTGACTTGGTGACAATCCTTATCTTCTCTTGTCTGCCCAAAACGTCATTGATGACGTCAAAATTAGAGCCACTTGAAAACATGAAAGTTCTAGGCAATTGTCTCAGCTTTCTTGTGTGAAACATTCAGCTCATTTCAACTTCTAGAACTCCAGATATGGCCAAAATACTGAACAGTGCTCGGGCTGGAGAACAGATTCGGGCTTCTTTGTTGTTGCAATAATTTGGACTTGAAAATGGCCTTTTTAGATCTTGGGCTCCATATAAAAGTTGTAGGCCTATGTCTTACCTTTCCATCCATATAAAGTAGACCTAAATATGAGATCTATAGCTCCATATATGACCCAATTACCGAACAGTGTTCCGGTTTGGATTACACTGACATCTCTTTTCTAAGTTTGATCATCTCTTTGCCTTTGCAATTGAAGTTCTTAAAGTCATCAATCAATCCTTTCATTTATGTGATAGGCCTGCATTTAAAATGGACATTTACCACAAATTAAAGGTATCTTATATTATTAGATAAATTATTATAAAACGTACTTTAGTTAAGGAGTTATTGATATTTTAAGTGCAAAATGATGATATAAAACCATGATAAAAATGCACTTTTGAGTACTAATCACTTAACTAAATTGAACTAACTCTAATAATATATTAAAAATAACTAGAGAAGTAGGTAGGAAAACGAACTCTTATATTATGTTACTCTTAAATGAAGTCCTTATGGACTTGGACTTGAATACAATACTAAACATATATATATATATATATATATATACTACTCTAGGATGATTCAAAAGATTTAAAAGACAAAAATATATCAATAATAGTTATACTAGAAGACATACAGGAGAATTAAAAGAATACTTTGACATCAAAATTAATCCCAACAATGTTAACCTAATTCATATTTGTATTATTTTATAAATAAAATAAAAGGATAAGAGTTACGACTCTTTCAAGTATATTTAGATGCATCCTTACTCTTCAGGTTTGACTTTTCAAAGGATGTTTAAGTACATCGAGAATTTTCTGGTATATTTTAACTTTTATGTTACAAAGATTGTTTTACCTTTATAAATGTGTTTATTAATAAACAAGTAAAAAATATAAAAACAGAAAAGAATATATAAAAGAGACTCTCAAAGAAAACTCCTTGTCAATTCCTAGAAAAATTGTTTCCATAAACAACATACACCAAGACAATGAATTAAAAAAATGATTTCATATTATTTGAAGTGATTATACACATACTAGTGATATTAGGTTCCTAAAACATGTTTATAATGTTATTTGTTTCCTAACAAATACCCTAATCAGTGTTTATTAGGTAAAACGAATTAAATATTTTTATTTTATCTCCATTAATTAAATACAAAAGCAATAATTTAGAGAAACTAATTGATTGTTCTTTGACAATAGAAAGGGTGACATGGTGTAACAGCTAGAACAAGAACAAAAGATGCAGAGGTTATAAGGCAAGCCAAATGGAAATTTGACATCTTTCTTTTTTAAATCGATGATGAGACTTTTATTTTGACTAACATATATTTTCATAACAACTAATTGTCGATACTGAATAATAAAAGTGCTCATGTTCATGTTTTCAATATATATATATATATATATTGAACATGTATATATTACATTGGATCTAAAAAAATAATATCCTATAATTGTATTAAAAAATATAAATCTTTTTAACTTATATGTATATGATACAAATGTATATATATCATATTAGTTTTTATATCAAAATTAACAATATCTATTACTTATCAAATAAGAAAACTATTTAAAAGAACCTAACCATTTGGGTTAGTTTGCGTTGATATCCATCAAATTTTAGTTGAATTATCATCCTTGCACTTGTTTCTAGAATTGTTAGAGATGAAAGGTTTAGAAAAAATAGATCCAAATCTAGATCCATTATACTATGAGATAATCCTTAGAAGTTCTCATTTTTTTAAAAAAAAAAACAAAGAAAGAATTAAGAAAAGAAAAATAATGACGTATAAAAAATGTTAAAACACTAATATAACCAAAAAATTTATATTTTCTTTGAAGTGCAGGAGTATTAAAGTAATAAATAACCTAACAAAATCAGGGTTGAACTACAAGGGGGTTAACTATATAAATTATAAATAATAATAAGTTAAAGAGCACTTTAAAATGTAAGATTAATATGAGAATTAAACAATAATAAAAACAAATGTCAATGTTAGAGAATTCATTAATGATATTAAAAATAAATATAATATATTTTTTTATTACTCAACTGAAATCATGCACTAAGTAGATTCCAATCAGATAATTTATCATTAATAACTCATTATAAATTATTAACATAATCATATTAATTATCTAATTTAAGTAACATCAAACTTTTAAATATTATTAGAAATTCATGATACTAACTTATATTAACAACAGATTAAGTTTCTTTCATAGCACAGATATAGGTTATATCATATGGCTCGTTATGAAAGTGCCAAATATTTGTTGTACCAAGCGTTAGACAACACAAATCTAGATTTACTATTTAATAAACAAGATATTAAAAATTAATAAGATAAAAATGAAAAGACACGTTAATAGCAAGTTATTTAGGATATAAGTATTGAAGTTTATATTGAGTTTATAGTATATTTATCCTAACACAATTAGTGAAACCTTTTCATCTTGATATAATAAACTTACCTAAATATAATGAAGAAGAGAAACATAAATAAACAAGATAAGAACTTAATTATATAAGTATAGTAAAGAAAATGAAAGGCTTAAACAAGAGATTAACGAAAGCAAAACCTAAGCTTTCTATACTGTTAAAACAAGATATTAACAAACCTTTTTTTTATGTGCTAAATGTATGAAAATATAGATGATGGGGCTTTTATTAGAAGAAAACAATAATTTGTTCTAATATTTTTCTAAGGTTAATTTCCTTAGACAAAGATTATTATATTTTTTTTTTAAATATATATATATACATATAACTTAAAACACAATATATTTTTAACCCATATAACAAGCTTTCGACTAATGACTCTTCAACTAGTTGGTCTTAGAGCATTAGTTGTTGAAACACCTCTACGAGCTTAGTAACTCGAGTTGCAGATACTGATACATAGATAGTGTAATGTTTGATTTCTTTAAGCTTATCTTCTTAACCTATATAACAAGCACTAGGCTAATAGTTTCCAAATTAGTTTACTTTAAGGTATTAAGTGTTAAAACACTCCTTCAAGCTTAATTGTTTAGGTTAGGGAGGCAACAAAACCAAATTCATCTATGTTTTTATTATCATCAATATTAACAATTTGATTTTTTTTTCAAATTATATACTTTTTTTTTTAGTTGTTACCTTTAACAAAATAACATAAATAATATAATAATCCAATGTTCAACCTACAACCATATGTTAAAGTATGTGTGAGAAAATAATAGTTTAAAAATATTTGTTAAATGAGTATATGAGGATAATTAAGTTATGATAATGCGAGAGTTTGTAAATCTGAATATTTCAAGAAGTATTCTGATAGACATTGTTAAGAATGTTTATTAAGATACATCTTAATAGTCACTTTAACAAAAAAAAAAACTCATTTACTTTGTCATCCTAGTAACAATAATTTTACAAATGGTTTGTGAAATAGAAAACATATTTAGTTAAATTTTTTTTAATACCAACTACTACCCTCTCCTCTCAACCAAAACGAGACATTGTTTTCAATATCCTAAGTAAAAAGATAAAGTATAAAAGACATCACCTAAAATAATGAACATTGGGAAACCTGAAACACACTTAAACAAATATAAGAGATAATAAAATAGCAAAATATTATGCTATTAATAAAACCAAAAGACACAAGTTTTTACAAACTAAGGTTTAAATTATAGATATGATTGTGACTCACATCTTTCCTTGGTTTTAAATCCATGAACGACTTAAACGCCCTTTAAGAGTTGGGATAGGCTTCCCATCTAATTTAAAAAAAAACTCGTAAATAACATCTTTTGTAGTTAGATTCCTAAAACTATGTCGAACATGTTATTAGTGAAAATTAGGTTATAAATCATGAATTGCACAATACACATCTCTACCAGGATATATCTCAAAAGTCAATAGAAGATTATCTAAATATTCCTTATGTTTTGAAATAAATCTTGACTTTTAATAATTTTTATAAGCGTTGTAGAAAACATGTGTCTTTGAACAAGGTAAACCAATAAAATCTATATTGTAAGATTTTTACAGTTATCTTTTTTAATGAGAAATGACTCTCACCTGCCTAAATTGACAAAGTTTAATGACACTACTTACCTCATTGTCCGAAATGCATCTTTGAAATATTTGATCAGGATAATATTTAAATAAGTAAGGATCATCCTAATAAAAGTTCTTCACTTCATTCAAAAGCTTTCATTTGGCTTCAGTACTTTAGTGAGTTGGCAAAAATTATAAAGCATGAAAATTGATATTTGTAACAAATCAAGGCATTGAACTAAACGAAAGTAAAGATTCACTAGGAAAGTTATCATCGATTGGTGTGATGTCAGATGTTGAATCTATTGTCAATCTTGATTAAAGATCTGTATCATTATTTTCGGTGCCTTTCTTGTCCTCAGTTTCTTCTTATTCAAAAGTTTCAAAGATTTTAGAATTGTGATTGACTTCTCTTTGTTTGGTCATGACATGAGGAAATGGAAGTACTGATGAAGAATCGGTTTTTTCTTTACAATGTTTAGGTTTAACCTTTTCCTTGCCCTTAGAGAGATTGACTCATCATCTTTCTTACAAGGTTGAAGAGTTGTTTTTTGAATAACCTTACCATTGTGGAGAATAATAACTTATTAAACTTAATCCATGAGTTGACTTTCAGAGTTGCTTGCACTTGAATTGTATTGTCCTTTGAGATTTTACTATGATTGAGATGGAAACTTATATTTCTCTTGAAAACTGAGAGTAAATGTAAATATTGCAAGAGTATCTTTAAAATCTATTATGCTTTGTACAAGTTGAGTGTTGATTGTCTCTTGCTTTTTAATGAATGAATACAAAGTTTCCTTAAGATTTCTTCTTGTAGGGAGAACATAAGGAGGTGCATATTTATGAGAATTTCTAAAATTATGGTGTGCTTGAAATGGTGGCTATGAAGTTTGTGCATTATTGTTACCACTCTTTTAACTGAAAATTAGTTGATTTCTCTAACTAGGGTTATATGTTCGTGAGTATGGATCATGATTTGGCCATTGGAAACTGTTTAGAGTATTAGCTTGTTCATGGAAACATTCCTTAAAAGAAGGTAAAGTTGGATAATTATAATTGTTCAGTAGTTTTATAAATTTGACATATAATTTCCCGAATAGATTTTAATTGACTACTCTTTTACAATTCTAGTGTATCGACGTTTCTAACTAAAGATACAAATTTAGCTTAGGTGTCATGATTTTCTCTAAGGTTATATATATCTCCACTGAATGTATGAGATTGTGTTTTATTTGGTGCCTTACAAGTGCTTATAGTGTCTCAATTTTTGTATTTTTAGCTAGCAAGTCTAGGTAATTCATTATTTCATTAAGGTCTTTATCTTTAAAAATTCCATTGCACATTAATTCAACCATTTGGCTATTGACACGACTAAAAGATTGATGTCTTCTAAAAAATATAGGAGTGTTGAAGTAATAAATAGCCCGGCAAGACCGGGGTCGAACCACAAGAAGGTTAATTGTACAAATTATAAACAATAATTATAAATAACAACAATAGTAACAACAACAACAACAACAACAATAATAATAGCAGCAATAATAATAATAATAATAATAATAATAATATTATTAATAATAATAATACTAGTACTAATATTAGTAGTAGTAGTAGTGGTAGTAGTAATAATAAAGAAGAAGAAGTTGATGAGAATTTTGAGATGGAAGATTAATGTAAGGATTAAATAATGATAATAATAAATGTCAAGGTTAAAGGATCCACTAATGGTATGTCAAAAAATATAGTATAAACTCTTATTATTCAATTGGAAACCACACATAAAGGAGATTCCAATCAAATTATAAATTGTTAACATGATTACATTAGTCATCTTATTTGATTAATGCTAATAGTTGTAAATCTCGTTAGGCATTTATGATTATAACTTATGTTAATAACAAATCAAGTTCCTTTCATAGCTTAGGTGTCGGTTATACCATACAGTATGTATGAGCTATAAGAGTGCCAAATATTTGTTATACCACGTATTATACAACATAAATTAAGATTAGTCATTTAACAAGCAAAGTATTAAAGAGTGAACAAGAAAACAAATATAAAACATGTTAGTATCAAACATTAAAGTCCATATTAAGTTTATACTATACTTATTCTCACACTATTAGTGTAACCTTTTCACCTTGACATAATAAATTTAACTAAACATAATGAAAGAAAAAAAATTAAATAAACAAAATAAGAACATAAATAAGATAAAAGTTAACTGAGTAAATGAAAGGAAATGAAAGGTATAAACTTGATATTAATGAAAGCAAAGCATAAACATTACAAAAAATACAAAGAGAGAAAGTAAGAGCATGATCTTAATATGGAAACCAAGATGCCTAAATGCATGAAAAATACCTCCTTTTATAGGCCAAAATTAGGAACTATTGATTTGATGACTAATTGATAAGTGGGTGACCAACTCTTGAGTTGGTGACAATCTTTATCTTCTCTTTTTGGTCCAAAACATCATTGATAACAATTGAAACCACTTGAAAACATGAACATTGTAGAAAATTATCTAAGCTTTTTAGGGTAAGAAATTGAGCTCATTTGAACTTCGAGAACTCCAGATATGGGTCAAACATTGAACAGTGCTCGAGCTGGAGGATAGATTCAGACTGTTTTTGTTGTTGCTACAATTTAAACTTGAAAATGATCTTTTTAAATCTTGAGCTCCATATAAAAATTATAGGTATATGTCTTACCTTTGCATCCATATAAAGTATATCTAAGTCTGAGATCTATAACTCTAGATATGACCCAATTACCAAACAATGTTCTATTTGGACTCCACCGACATTTCTTTTTTACGTTTGACCATCTCTTTGTCCTTTCAATTTTAGTTCTTAAATTCATCAATCAATTCTCTATTTATGTCATAAGTCTATATTTAAAATAAAAATTTATCATAAATTAAAGGTTTCTTATATTATTAGATATGTTATTATAAAACATGCTTTAGTTAAGGAGTTATTGATACTTCAAGTCCAAAATGATGACATTAAACCTTGATAAAAATGCATTTTTAAGTACTAAACAACTATTTTTAGGTGTTAACCTTTCATAAAAATATGAAACCAATCTTTATATTTCAAAACTATGACGAGGACAAGTATTAAGCAAGTCTCGATATCTATCCCAACACTAATATAATATTTCTCCTGGTTTTTGAGTGAAATTGGTGTTTTGTTTTTTGAAAGAGTTTGTTTTGTAAGAAGAAAAAATTTCTTTAAAAACTGTAGTTGCATTTCAAAAAAAGCATGAATGGATCCTAACCTAAGATTTTATAGCCATGTTTTAGCTTTATCTTTTAAAGAAAAAAGAAAAAGCTTTAATCTGATAGTGTTTATACTACAATTTAACTCATTATAAGTGTTACAAACTTATTAAAATTCTCTTAAATAAAATGTGAATTTTCTAGATTTAAGCCATGAAAAGAAGGTAAAAGTTGAATAATGTCTAGCTTAAAATTGAAGTGAGATGCATTAGGAGAGAAAAGTATACATGAGGGTGCACTTGTTCTTGTGAAATTTATATAGTTTCTAAGTGTTCTAATTCTCATTACAAAGCGATTGATTATCCTCTTCAATCATATTTTCTAAAAATTATAAGAATTTTTTAGAAAGTCTACCACTTAGTGTGCGTGTCCAAACTCTCATGCAAGTACAAAAGGAAAGGAAAGGAAAAGAAAAGAAAAGAAAGAAACAAAAAATAATAAAATAATAATAAAAGTGAAAAGAAAAATAAAATAAAATATATAATTTATGTAGTAACTTACCTCCCCGATAATGGCACCAAAAACTTGACACAACCAAAAGGTTAATGTCTTCTTTTAAGTGTAAGAATATCAAAATAATAAATAACATAACAAGATCGAGGTCGAACCATGGGGAGATTAACTATATAAATTATAAATAATAATAGTAATAATAATTATAAGTTAAAAAGGACTTTAAGATGTAAGATTAATGTGAGGATTAAACAATAATAAAAACAAACATCAATATTAGAGGATTCACTAATGGTATTAAAAATAAATATAATATAAACTTTTTTTAATTACTCAACTAGAAACCATACACAAAGAAAGTTCCAATAGGATGATTTTTTGTTAATAGCTCTTGATAAATTATTAACATGATCATATTAATTATCTTATTTAAATAACAATAAACTTTAAAATATTGTTAGGAATTCATGATGCTAACTTATATTAACAACAAATCAAGTTTTTTTTATAGCCAGGTGTACATTATACCATATAGTTGGCTATGAAAGTGTTAAGCATTTGTTGTACCAAGTATTATACAACACAAATCTAGATTAATCATTTAACAAGCAAGATATTAAAAATTAATAAGGTAATAATTATAAGACACGTTAATAGCAAGTTGTTTAGGATATAAGCATTAAAGTTTATATTAAACTTATCCTAACACCATTTGTGAAACCTTTTCACATTGACATAATAAGCTTAGCTAAATATAATGAAGAAGAGAAACTTAAATAAATAAGATAAAAACATAATTATATAAGTATAGTATAGAAAATGAAAGGCATAAATAAGAAATTAATAAAAATAAAACTTAAGCATTATAAAAATATAAAGAAAGATAGCTAGAATATGATCTTGATATAAAAACCAAGATGCCTAAATATACAAATATCTCCTTTTATAAGCCAAAATTTAAAACTATTGATCTGATGACTAATTGTTGAGTGGGTGGTCATGACACAACTAAAAGATTGATATCTTCTCCTGAGTGTAAGAGTATTAAAGTAATAAATAACTCGGCAAGACTGGGATCGAACAATAAGGAGGTTAAATGTATAAATTATAAATAACAATAATACAACAATAAGAAGAAGAACAATAATAATAATAATAATAATAATAATAATAATAATAATAATAATAATAATAGAAGAAGAAGAAGAAGAAGAAAAAAAAGAAGTTGATGAGAACTTTGAGATGAAAGATCAATGTGAGGATCAAACAATGATAACAACAAATATCTACGTTAGAGAAACTCCTAATGGTATTTCAAACAAGTATAATATAAACTCTTTTGATTACTTATTGGAAATCATAAACAAAGTAAGTTCCAATCGGATTATAAATTGTTAACACGATTACATTAGTTATCTTATTCGAATAATGCTAATACTTGTAAATATTGTTAGGCATTTATGATTATAACTTATGTTAACAACAAATCAAGTTCCTTTCATTGCAAAAGTGTTAGTTATACCATATGGTTGGGTTATTAAAGCACCAAGTATTTGTTGTATCAAGTGTTTAGATTAACCATTTAACAAGTAAAGCATTAAAAGTGAACAAGATAACAAATATAAAACATGTTAGTATCAAACATTAAAGTCTATATTGAGCTTACACTATACTTATTTTTATACCTTTAGTGTAACCCTTTCACTTTAAAGACATTAACAGAATATTAATGAAAGCAAAACTTAAGCTTTATAAAAATATAAAAAGAGAAAGTAAGAGCATGAACTTGATATGGAAACCAAAATGCCTAAATGCATGGTAAATGTCTCATTTTATAGGCCAAAATTGCAAACTATTGATTTTATGACTAATTAATGAGTGGGTGACCAACTCTTGACTTGGTGAAAATCCTTATCTTCTCTTGTTTGAATAAAACATTATTGATAACGACAGAATTTGAACTAGACCTCTAAATAAAAGTTCTAGAAAATTATCTCATCTTTTTATGAAAAAAATTGAGGTCATTTGGATTTCTAGAACTCAAAATATGGGCTGAACATTCAACAATGTTTGAGCTGCAGTAGAAATTCAGACTTCTTCTTTGTTGCTACAATTTAGACTTCAAAATGACTTTTTTAAATCTTAGACTCTACATGAAAGTTGTAAGCTTCAAATATGATCCAATTATCAAAAACTGAATGGGCAGCTTATCCTTAACTCATAGAGGGTGTTTAAGCCGTTCTTGGATGTAAAACCAAAGGAAAGAGTGAGTCACAATCATAACTACCTATAAATACACATGTTTTTTCAAAAACATTAAATTAAAATAAAAATAAAATAAATAAATAAATAAATAAAGAGAGTGTGTGTGAGTGTGAGACTCTAGCTGACCTATATATGGGTGATGTGATTGTATTTTCAAGTACTCATCTATAAAATCTTCTCTTCCTTCCCTTCATTCTACTCAAGCTATATATTCAATAGATATAAAAGTTTGTAGAAATGATATAAACTCTCACATTTACAAACTACTTGATTCTGCTCATATAACAAGGTATATCAAAATACTTCTCATGAAATATTTAGATTTACAAGCTCTCATATTATTATCACTTGATTATGCTTATTTACTCATTTAACAAGTACTCTTAAACATTCATTTTCACACACACATTTTAACATATGATTGTAGGTTGTAGATTGAATTATTATATTATTTATGTTCTTTTGTTAAAGGTTACAATTAAGGGAAAATGACATTATATATTTGCAAGAAAAAAATAAACAAGAAAAATTAATAATAAATGTAAATAAATAAATAAATGAAAACATAGATAAGTTTGGTTTCGCAGCCTCCCTAACCTAAGCAATTAAGCATGAAGAGGTGTTTTAACACCTAATACCTTAAAATAAATAACTTGGGAGCTATTGGCTCAATGTTTGTTACATGGGTTAAAGAGAAAAGCTTAAGGAAATCAAACATTGCATTACTTTTGTATTAGTACCTGCAACCTGAGTTACTAAACTCGTAAGGGTGTCTAAATACTTAATGTCCCAAGACTATCTATGTTTTCTTCCAATAAAAACCTCATCATCTATGTTTTCATACATTAAGCATATAAAAACAGGGCTTATTAATATCTTATTTAATAAGTATAAAGCAAATATATAAATTTTATGAGTTTATTTACTTGGATAGATTAATAGAAGTTGAATGGTGAATGACTTGCTTTGTGGAACTTGCAAAAAAAAAAATTCTATTTTAGTGCTTTGACTACTAGGAACTAGTAATAATCTGGTTGGGGGGTATGATTAGTATTTAAAAGTATATTTTTATCAAGGTTTTATATCAGAATTTTGCACTTGAAGTATTAATAACTTCTTAACTAAAATATGTTTTATAATAACAAGTCTGATATTATAAAATACTTTTAATTTATGGTAAATATTCATCTTAAATACAAGCTTATCATATAAATCAAAGGATGAATGACTTGCTTTGTGGAACTTGCAAAAAAAAAAATTCTATTTTAATGCTTTGACTACTAGGAACTAGTAATAATCTGGTTGGGGGGTATGATTAGTATTTAAAAGTATATTTTTATCAAGGTTTTATATCAGAATTTTACACTTGAAGTATTAATAACTTCTTAACTAAAATATATTTTATAATAACAAGTTTGATATTATAAAATACTTTTAATTTATGGTAAATATTCATCTTAAATACAGGCTTATCATATAAATCAAAGGATTGATTGTTGAATTCAGCTACTAAAATTAAGAAGATAAAGAAAGGGTGGAGCTTAGAAAAGTGATATTGGTTCGGTCCAAACTGGAACACTCTTCAGTCATTGGGCCATATATGGAGCTATAGATCTTGGATTTTAATTTGATTTATATGGCTAGAAAACTAAAACATAGGCCTAAAATATTCATGAGAATGTAAGACTCAATTCTATTGTTTGGAGGTCCAAACCCTAACAACAGCAGAGCAGTTTGAATCTGTTCTACAGCCCAAACACTATTAAGTTTTCAGCCCATATCTCGAGTTTTAAAAATTTAAATGACCTTTTTGTTTCTGTTGGAAAGCTAAGACAATTTTTTAGAACTTCCATAATTAAGCCTATTCGAATTCTAATGTTAGCAATGACGTTTTGTTCAGACAAGAAGATAAGGACTATTACTAAGTCACGATGTGACCACCCACTCAACAATTAGTCATCAAATCAATAGTTTCAAATTTTAGCTTATAAAGGAAGGTATTTGCCATACATTTAGGCATTGTTTTTTTCATATTAAGATCATGTTTTTTCTTTCTTTTTTTATTGTAATGTTTAAGTTTTAGTTATATTAATATCTTGTATATATTTTTCATTTCCTTTCCTTTACTTAGTTAACTTTTATCTTATTTATATTCTTATCTTGTTTATTTATGTTTCTCTTTTTTATTATTTTTAGTTAAGTTTATTATATCAAGGTGAAAAGGTTACACTAATGATGTAAGAATAAATATAGTATAAACTCAACATGGATCTTAATGTTTAATACTAACATATTTTGTATTTGTTATCTTGTTCACTTTTAATACTTCTCTTATCAAATCGTTAATCTAGATTTATATTATATAACACTTGGTATAACAAACACTTGATATTTTCATAGCTCAACCGTATGGTATAACTTACACTTGTGCTATGAAAGGAACTTGATTTGTTATTAATAAGTTATAATCATGAATACTTGACAATATTTATTAGTATTAGCATTATTTGAATAAGATAGTTAATATAATTATGTTAACAATTTATAATCTGATTGGAACCTCCTTTGTGTGTGGTTTCTAATTGAGTAATAAAACTAGTTTATAGTATACTTGTTTGAAATATTATTAGTGGATCCTCTAACCTTGATATTTATTCTTATCATTGTTTAATCTTTATATTAATCTTACATTTGAAAGTCCTTTTTAACTTGTTGTTATTGTTGTTGTTGTTGTTGTTGTTATTTATAATTTATATAGTTAACCTCCTTGTAGTTCGACTTTGATCTTACTGGATTATTTATTACTTTGACACTCCTACACTTGGAAGAAGATATTAATTTTTCGATTATATCACTAAACTACATGTATTTTTAAGAATCATCACATATATTTGATTTATTGAAGGTCTAGGGTATTAGTTGAAAACAAAAATAGTTTTATTGCATAATATATACTTATAGTCTTTTCACTCATTTAATTAGTTATCTTAACATTTTACAATTTCATTGAAAATTATAAATAATAATATATAAGTTTTCTATATATATGTGTGTGTGTGTGTTTGTGTGTGTGTGTGTATGGCCACCTATAACCTAACCCTTAATTGATCATCTCTCTTAGTCACATGATTTGAAAAGGTTGTTTATTTTTTGAACTAAGTTTTAGCACATACAAATAATTTAAGATTTTCATGTCTTTTAATTAATTAACTTGGTGATAGATCCATTATCTTTAGACAAAAAAGAAAAAAATGTATTTGATTAACAAGATAAAGATAAAGATAAAGAAATAAAAATAAATTTATCTTTAGGATAATTTTGAAGTAAATTTCTGTATTTTTAAAACAAGAGTTATATGAAAATCATGTCTTCATAGACAATATTTGTTTTTATTCTTGAAATATCCTTGTAAGTTTTTTTAATTACGATATGTTATAATAAAAATAATTATTATCATAGTTTTAAAACCCATCTTGAAAGTCAATCTTAGAAAAATCCCTGGTCACGGGTCAGGTTTACCCAAGTTAGTAAAAGAATAAAATTTATTACTATCATAATTTTAAAACCCAATTCAGGAGTAAATATAAGGCAAGGTCTAGGATACAAACCAGGTTGACCGTTGAGCTTGATGACCCAGATCAATGTAAGAATAAAAATAATTATTATTATAGTTTTAAAATTCAATTTAAGAATTGAACTTATAAGGCCTAGGTCACGTGTTAAGAAGGTTACCTAGGGTTGATGAAGGTCAATATAAAATAAAAAAGATTATTATCATAATTTTAAAACTTAATTTGTGAGTCAACCTGGGGCAAGTCTAAGGTCATGAATTAGGAGGGTCAACTCAGGTTGACCTGGGTCAATTTTAAGGATAAAAATTGTTATTATTATAGGGGTTGATAGGGCAAGGCTTAAGTCACAAGTCGTGAGAGCCAACACCTGTTGACCCGAGTCAACTTATAAATAAAAAATAATATTATTATCATAGTTTTAAGACCCAATTCAGGAGTCGATGTAAGATAAAGTTCAAATCAGTGGTTGAAAGGGCCAACTGGATGACTTAAAATTTCTTTAAAAACCAAAACAACTTTGTTTTGACCAAAAAAATTAAAAAACAAAATCAACAGGTTCTTGACCCAAGTTATGTCCTAGGTCAACTTTTTTTTTTTTTGGATTCAAGTCGAGTCAATCCTTTTTATATTTTTTCTTGAACTTGGACTAACTTAGGCTTCAAGTCAAATCTAATTATTTTTTTAAAATATGCAAGTTTGATAATAATACAAATTTAGAATAAAATAGAGTTTTTTATATTTTGTTTCCATTATAACCAACCAAATAAGATACAACAAAAATTATTTTATCTCGTATATCAATATTATCAAACAATAAAAGATTTCACGGTTTTACTAACGGAACTAATCCATTAGTCTATGATTTATAGTTCGTCAATAAGTTTTTTACCAATGACATCCTCGACGGAAACCTTCCATCAGCTTTTCTTTTGTCGGTAATACTTCATTTTTTCACTAAATCAGTTGGTAAAAAAAATTACCGATGGTCTTACAGATGGAAATTGCATCCCAAAAAATTCCCGCTTGAAATATACTAACGGGTGTATTCCGTCGATGAGTGTGTGAAATACCGATAGAAAATATCTGTCAGTCAAGTCGTCGATGATTGTGAAATTTGCACCTAACTACTGTGAAATGCTGAAGAATGCATTCCATCTAGAAATTTGTTAGTAAGATTGACATTTTCCACTCTGTTAAATGTCGACAAATACAGTCTGTCGGTAAAACCCTCTGTAATTATTTTTAAATATGTTTTTAAAAAATTATTTAGAATACATAATATAAAATTATATAAATTAATAGTACAAAAAATCAATTATGAAAATAATTTTTTTATTAAACATCAAAAACAAAAAAAAATAAAGTTAAATAATATTCATTACAGACTTAATATATTTAAAAAAATATTAAATTAACTATTAAAGTTAAATAATATTTATTACAAATTAATATAATAGTGGAGTTGGAGGAGGAGGAGGAAGAGGCGCATATGTATCACTACTTTGTAATGTCATGTTTATGACTATTAGGCAAAATTGTTTATAATTCATCTAGAGTTGTGTATACTTGATTGGTAGGTGGTCGTATTTTTTGGTGAGATAAGTCGTGTGTTACTGCAAGGCCACAAACTCCTTAGATTGACTGCTTGATACTAATTGGAAGCTTCCAACGATTGAGACACTACAGGTCACCCATAAGTTCTCAGTTGTAGTGTCAAAGAGCCTATACACGCCATTTGTATAGGATTCATCAGACGATCCAATCTTCATCCACAAATCCAGATAGAAATCCGAATGGTCAAAGGATCGTCCCCATATCTCTTAACATGCTATTATAGGTCTCCTGAAAATATAAAAAAAAATGATCCCCATATTCAATTCAATAAAAATAATAACTTACATAATAAAATGGTTGAACAAACATACCACAAATTTGCCCTCATAACAAAAAACAATTTCCTCAATATATCATAAATCAAAGTTCCAAGGGACCGCAATTGCGCCAACTCATCAATGAACAGTTGAAGAAAAACATCTATATTCCAGCCCGGGCTGTTTGTACCAGGTATGACAATAGATAAAAATATGAACTTCGGCCTCATACACATTTTTAGTGGCAAGTTATAAACAGCAAGTACGGCCAATCAACAAGAATAATGAGTAACAATGACAAAAATGGGTTGAATCCATCTATACATAACCCAAGATGCATGTTCCTTGAATCAAATGAAAAGTGAGGATGCACACTGTTAAAGTGTTTCCATGCTTCGCTGTCAGAAAGATGCATCATCACTTCATCAACCACATCATGTGATTGGCGCCATGTCATGTGCTCAACAATTCTTGGTGACATGAATAACCTCTATAATGTATGTGTGATTGAGATATATCTAAGTTTTTTAAATGCCACTAGAGTCTTTTCCCTATTAGTTCTAAGTTTGTAATGGGAATTCTCATATGTTATGCACTTGGTTAGCTCAATATTTTCAAGATAGTATAACATGTACAAATTAAGGAAAATGTTAATTTTTTGGTACCCTAAACAAAGAGGTTTCATTATGAACTTCGCAGCATAGAAATTTTATTCCAGCCTATTCCTTTAAGGTAAAATGTTTCTTGCTCATTCAATAATTTTATCATACCCAACCTCACTTAACTCATGATTTAACTTGATGGTGAACACTTGTGTTACGACCGATAATTTACTATGGTTCGTGCAACCATCACAGAATAGTTCTTCAGAATCTTTTGACAAATTAAAAAACCTAGTTGCATCTGCATTAGGTTTTTCTTTTATGATTGGACATTGACTGACATTACCTTGATTCATTCTTATTGCATCGATAACCATATTTCTGTAAGGATTGGTGTTGTTATTTGCTGCTTCATGCACGTTGCTAGCACTAGAAGTTGACCCAGCCACCCTTTCTCCAATTCTCTTATTACAAACAAATACTTCTCCATGTGTATACAAACACTGATAATTCTTCATAAACCCTTTGTGTAAAAGATGCATCATTACAACATCTGGATGCAGATACCTTTTTATTTTGACACTTCTTGCATGGACACCTAATACCGCATTCAGTAAAATTTCTCGGAATAGATATTGTGAAACTTGTGACAATAATCCATCATTCGCAATCCTTAGGATGAATCTCCATACATCCATGAACAATCATTCATACTTCTATCGAATCTTTATAAAATTACGATGATAACATGTATATGTTTGGTAAATAAATTTGTAAAAATATTGGTTTACTTCGAGATTATCCAACAAACTAATTATAATTTCTCATAAATATTAAATATTCATTATCATTAATTATCAACGTCCATACAAATTAATAAATATAAATTTATAGAAATTACAACTCCATAGTACCATTGATAAAAATTAAAATGAACTCGTTAAACAAGCTATTAATTATTTCAAAACAATACATGTAATTTAGTAATTCAATAAAGTTTCAATAATTTACAAACAAATATAATTTTACAAAATCTAAAACAAACCATAACAAGTATGAAATTATACATTCATATTCTACAAGTTTGTTTGAGAAATAACAATAAAACATGTACATATATTAACAAAATACATATACTAATAAAACAATAAAACATGTATATATATTAACAAAATACATATACTAATAAAATAATAAAATTAACATTTAAATGTT
This sequence comes from Populus ilicifolia, assembly GCA_015708895.1. NCBI lineage: Eukaryota > Viridiplantae > Streptophyta > Magnoliopsida > Malpighiales > Salicaceae > Populus > Populus ilicifolia. The sequence goes on from SRLM01000021.1 coordinate 18,197, forward strand.
AAAATTTAAAAAGATAAAATCACTTACAAAAACTGATAAAATTCATTGGTAAATCAGAATACGGATGATGTGACTACAAAACTTGAAGAAACATGACTTATTATGCTGAGAAGAGGAAGTTTTTTTAGGGGGTGGTTGTTTGCAGTAGGGGAGAGATAGGATGGGAAAGAATGAGAAATAAAGGAGGAAAGGATCGGTAAAGTGATCATTTATTAACTTTTACTTACAGCTTCACCAACAAAAATATTTGGTTGGTGAATCCATCTACTATTCTGATGGTAAATATGGCATGTCATTGTACAGATATTCTGATTTGAACTTCTGATTTGAATCTCTTGGTGATTTCATCAACAATTTAATGATAAATCGGTCACATCATTGTATAGATTTATATCATTGTATAGATTTATTGTTTTGATTTTCTTGATGATTGATGATTCTATTAGTAAAATCACCTCTCAATGATGATCACAAGTTGCCAACAGAATTTTATTATCAATAATTCTATTGATATTAAATGAATTTTTTGTAGTGAAATACAGGCTTGCCTGTTTCTTTTTCCGTGTTATTTCTATATCTTAATTGTTTCTGTTTCTTGTATCCGGAGAGAGTAACCAATCTCTACCCTAAAAAATACTCGTACGCTCGCAATCTAACTTCGATATTACAGATTAATTCATTTTCCCAGCTTGAACTTTCGTTAGAATGGTAGCCTTGGAGGCCTGACATCATATGGTTGCTACTTGCAAGATCTCCTTTATCTAGGGCAAATTTGGCTTTTTTCTTTCACTTCTCTGAGGGTATCTTGAAGCATCTGGGATTATTTTCCTTTCCTCTTAATTGGTTTTGAGATTAGTTGATTTAATTCCCTTTTATTGATTTTAAAACTTGACTACTTGAGAATTATAGAATATGATCATCTACAGAATATCTACGTTATCTGGAGATGATATCATTTACGTGTATGGACAGCAAAACACACCCCTCCAAACTTTTAATAACCAAAAGCACATCCTAATACATCAATCACTGGTATGGCATCAATATTTACCAGCAAAATGTAGTAGTATGAGCACCACTGGTATAGCAGCTTATGCAAAGCACATACACAATCATGCCTGTAGCACAGTAGAATAAGCGAGTTAATATTATATTTCTTGAAGGATCAAGTACTCTTACACCGAAAGATTCAGAACACATAACATAATCATAAGTAGGTGTTCATCAGATGTATTTTTTTTCTCACTAATCTACATTTTGAGCCCTTGCATCCTGCCATCCTGCAAAATCAACCAAAAGAGAACCAACACATATCTAGCTAGGTAGCAAGCTATTTCCTTTTGCTTATCAAAAAGGTTTTCCTTACCTTGGAACCACTTTGAGCTGAGGCATTATTAGCTCTTTTTTCCATAAACGCCATTGCCTCTTTCTCTTCCTTTCTCCCACTTTCAGCTTTTTTGTTTTCCTTTGGTTTGTTAGCTTTCATCTCCATTTGATACTTGCCAACATGCTTATCTTCTTCCTGCTTCAAATGAGCTATGCCATGATGGCTTGGGCCAGAAGAAGCATCAGAAGCCATAGAATCATCACTGTCATCATTGTAACTTTTATTGTCACTTCCATCACCATCAGAACTATCTCCATCGTCACTTTGTTCATCGTCATCACCACCATCATCGTCCTGTGTTGGGGAGCCAAGATACATGGTCCACCCAGATTCACTACTGTGACACTCTTCCGCGACAAAGATTTTGGAAGACTCCATTACTGCGAGCAAGAAGTTGAAGAACAGGATGTTTGTGAAGGGTTTGGCCTTGATGAGAATTAACAGACAGGGGAATCGTGTGTTCTTATATAGAAACTTGAGGACCTGTGTATGTAGACACCTGAAAAAGCCACTTAAGCCTTTTATCTCTCTGACCAAGAACTGTTTTTCAACACAAAGAACAGATATACTCTTCTCATATATATTTTGAAAGCTACACAAATCCACTTTTCTTTAATGGCTAGGATAAATATCACCACCTGGAAATCTAAACACAACCCATTAATTCTCTGACTTGAATCAGCTGAAGACAGCTAGAAGCTGTCAAGGAAAGTGAAATGCATCTTTACAAAAGGCATAAATATCAAAGTTTCTTGAATTTGAAAGGACATGAGTTGTTCACTTGGTCATTGGGCTGCACAAGTGAAGATAGAATCCATCTTTACTCCTCTGCGTTTGTCATTAATAAAAAAGGATGCTTTAAATGCAAAGGGCAGAGTGGCTCAGTCCACAAAACTAGAGAGAATATATACACACACACACACAAGACTCAATGTTTTAAAAGCTAAATAGCTAGAGGAGGAGTACCTCTTCAGTCTTCACTACCAGCTCATTTAACTCTCACTCCTTAATAATTTTGTCCTGTCATTAAAAAATGAACAGGCTTTTTACCTGTGAAAAAATTGCAAACAAGCCAACTGTAAGTTAGGTTTTAGATAATGCTATATGAGAGGAAATTGTCAAAATAGCTTTCTGCTTCCGCATTCCTGTCCTCCAATATGCTGGAGCCTGTCCCCTACGCATAGCAGGATTATGTCTTTGGTATGAGAGGTACTGCGTGCATATATATATATATATATATATATAATGGGTTAAACATATTAGCTCCTCGATAGACACGTTTCTGTCTTGTGAGTTAAACAATTTGGTAGCAGTAACTTGTATCTCTCCCTGCGTCAATGGAATATGTTTTTCAGCTTGTTAGAAGTCATATCTAATGAAACAATATTGGACTAGATTGGTAGAAACTCAAGGAGATCCATTAATATTTCTGCTGGGAAGTTAACGAAATCCTTGGGCTCAATTTGAATGGTCAATCCCTTGTACATTAATGTTTCAATTTCTTTTTTCCTTGGAAAGTACTGCTTTGTATAAAATAATAGTGATCAGACAGATAACTTCCAGAATTTACTTCTGCATTAATTCATTCCTGAAAATGAATTTTGTAAGATTGGAATGACCCTTTGAATGGTCATGGTGTATTTACTGAGCTTTCATGGGTTTGGTAAGGAAATCTGTCCTCCTTGCTGGAGTGTGTTCAGTTATACTCTTGCTGTACAGCATATTCATTGTGAGAGACCCATGACATATTTTATTTACTACAAAGTAAAATTACTCCTTGCCATGATCGTATAGTCTTCATAGCTTCATCATTAACGAATTGACTCTTGCTTCTTTAATGATCATTGTAATGCAAATCAAGTGAAATTCAACAAAGTGATCATCTGATGCCACTTTTCCATCCCTTTTTACTAAAATTATATATATTGCCGTGTAATTCTACCAGGCAAAGCCATACCTATCAGGAAAATACATAAAAAAGAAAAAAGGGTCTCATTTTGCAAGGAGCACATGCTGCGCTCCTTAGGCACTCGTGGATTTGATGACCGAACATCAAGTAGGATGAAGAACATCTGGTTACTGCTAGAACTACCTGTTTGTCACTGCTAACCCTAGATAAAAACAAAGGAAACAAAGGTGTTTAATTTGCAGTGATAATTGACTAGCCCGTTGAAGGGGTCCTCCATGTTTTGGAGGTTAAAGAAACAAAAAGAACTTGAAAGAGTTCAAATCCAGTAGGTCTGGGCACCCCCATGTCCCCATACTCGAAAGCATGATTTTGATGCTTCCCCACTTATAATTAATCTATGACTTATTATATGGTTTTACCAGACAGCTTTGGCCCATGAATTATTCTCGCTGCTTGTCCTCTTTTCGAATTCGCACCTTCAGCTGCTCATCTCTATGGCCCCCACGTGAGGATTGAAAATATGCATGGTTTATTACAAATGGGGAAATCCTTTCTAGGATGGACATCTTATAATTCTCATTACTTTTAGTTTTTACCACGAAGACGAGCGTGTGCATTAAAAGAGAAAAGGAGAAGAAATGGAGAGAGAAGCTGTATATTCTCGCTTTCTGTTAAAAAAATTATATGTTTTTGTGTTTTAAAGTGTTTTGACAAAAAAAATTAATTAATTTTTTAAATATTTTTATATTATCTAGATGTATTACATTATTAAAAATAAATTTTAAAAAGTAAAAAAAAAATCATTGTAATATATTTCAAAATAAAAAATTCTTAACATGAGAGAGAGAGAGAGTTTATTCTTTTTTTTTTATTATTTATGTAGGGTGTCCGGGCCAGCTTACGCACATCACGACTAATTCTCATGGCCCACTAAATACCCTGCAAACCCAGTAGACATGTAAGGTACCGCGGGAGTGACAGACGTGCACGTCAGGGCTCGAACCCAGGTGCAGTGGAAGGAGACAAACCCCTTCCACTGCTAGGCCAAGCCCTAGAATGCAAGAGAGAGTTTATTCTTCTTTGACTTGTATGATGAAACTCGGCCGGCAACAAAGCACCCGCATTGGTTAATTAGACGTATACTAAACTTGCAATTTTGAAATACTCCATCCGTCCCCTCAAAGAAAGGTTGTGGGATTTGAAGGGTTGGCCGGTCGCAGTTTCTCCGATTGGTAAATTATGTAACTTTTATCCTATTGTGGGTTCTCTATTGTAACTTCATCGACTGCATAAAATCAGGGAAAATTGCACTAACTTGTAAGTTGACTACCATTTGTCAAAAATGCTTAAGAAACACAACAAAATAATTTCTCATCAAAATCAAAATTTCCCATGATGTTTAAGGAAGAAAAAATAGCGACCGAGTTTTTTTTTTATTTCCTATAAATTTTTATTTTTAACTCTTCAACATTGAAAAAAATAATTGTTGAGAAAGTTTGATACTTTCTTTTACTTTTGAAACTTGTAATTTTTATTGTTTTTCTTTAATGTTTTGAAAAATCTTAATTCTTGAGATGTTTTGAATTTTTTTTTAATTGTTTGATAAATCAATCTTTGGACTAATATCATATTTTTTCAATTCATAAATTTTTTTGACTAATATTATATTTTTTTCAATTCTTAAAAAAAGAAAAAAAGTTATGGTTCATTATTTTTTTTGTTAAATATTTTTAACATCTTGACTCTCTCACAATTTAAGATTTTCTAAATTACATGTTTTTTTAAGTAAATTAAATAATTAAATTTTAAAAAAATTATTATCTGATAATTTTTGTGATTTTTTTGAGTAATTTGAACTTTTCTAATCCTTAAAAATTTAAAATGTTTATTTTTTGAAAAAAAAATCATATTAAAATCTTTATAAAAATACACTTTTAAGTACTAATCATACCTTCCAACCAGCTTATTAGTAGTCTCTAGTAATCAAAGCGTTAAAAGAGAAAAATAATTTGCAAATTCCACAAAGTAATGCATTTATCATTCAAATTTTATTAATCTATCCAAGTAAATAAACTCTTATTAAATTTATATACACGTTTCATACTTCTCAAATAAGATATTAAAAAACTTTTTTTATACTCAATATATTAACACATAATTATGAGATTTTACTTAGACGAAAACAAAATTTTGTTCAAATATTTAAGGTTAAGTTTCTTAGGTTAGGAATTTTTTTTAATATATATATATACAATACATCTTTAACTCATGTAACAAGCTTTCGGCTAATAACTTCCAAACCAGTTGATCTTAGAACATTAGGTGTTAAGACATCCTTTCGAGTTTAATAACTTGGATTGCAAATACTGATACGTAGATAGTGTAACATTTGATTTCCTTAAACTTTTCTCCTCAACTAATATAAAAAGCATTGGGCTAGTAGCTCCCAAGCCAGTTGACTTTAGGGTATTAGGTGTTAAAAAACCCTTTCGGGCTTAATTACTTAGGTTAGGGAGGCTAAGAAACCAAACCTATCTAAGTTTTTATTATCATCATTTTTTTTGGTAAATTATATATTATCTCTTTTCTTTAGTTGTTACCTTTAATAAAAGAACATAAATAATGTAATAATGCAATGTGCCAATCATATGTTAAAGTATGTGTATGAAAATAATGGTTTAAGAATACTTGTTAATTAATTATATGAGCAGAATTAAGTGATAACAATGTGAGAGTTTGTAAACTTGAATATGTCAAGAAGTATTCTCAAAAACCTTCTTAAGAATGTTTACTAAGATATGTCTTAAGAGTCATTTTAACAAAAAAAAAAGTTTTTACTTTATCATCTTAGTAACAACAGTTTTGTAAATAATTTATAAAATAGAAAACACAATTAGTTAATTGTTTTTTATATATTAATTACTACCTTCTCTCCCTAACCAAAACGAGACATTACTCTCAATGTCTTAATGTAGAAAGATAAAGTATAGATGACATCACCTGAAACACCAAATATTGATAAACCTCATACATACTTAAACAAATATAAGAAATAACAAAATAAAATAATATGCTATTAATAAAGCCAAAAGATACAAGGGTTCACAAATAAAGTCTCAAATCCAATCTAAACTTTTTATGGCTTTTCTTATTTAACCAATTTATACGACTTATGGAGGGATCAATTACAAAGATAAAAGATTGTAGCTGGTCAATTAGTTGTTCAGCAGTAGAAGTAGAGATTATAATATGTCATGTCGAAGATATTAGAAATTCCTGTTTGATTAGTACCTAAAAATGCATTTTTATCAAAGTTTTATATCATTATTTTGCACTTAAAGTATCAATAACTCCTTAACTAAAGCATATTTTATAATAACATACCTAATAATATAAGATACCTTTAATTTATGGTAAATGTTCATTTTAAATGTAGGCCTATCACATAAATGAAAGGATTGATTAATGACATTAAGAACTGAAATTGAAAGAACAAAGAGATGGTCAAACTTAGAAAAAAGATGCTAGTGCAGTCCAAACCGGAATACTATTCAGTAATTGGGTCATATTGGAGTTGTAGATCTCGGATTTAGGTTTACTTTATATGGACAAAAAGGTAAGACATAGGCCTCCAACTTTCATGGGAGCCCAAGATTTAAAAAAGTCATTTTCAAGTTCAAATTATAGCAACAACAAAGAAGTCTGAATCTATCCTACAGCCCGAACATTGTTCAGTGTTTGACCTATATCTAAAGTTCTAGAAGTCTAAATAACCTTTATTGTTTTTTCTTGAAAAGCTGAGATAATTTCCTACAATGTTCATGTTTCAAATGGTTCCAATTCTAACATTATCAATGATGTTTTGGGCAGATAAGAGAAGATAAGGATTGTCACTAAGTCAAAAGTAAGTCACTTACTCACCAATTAGTCATCAAATCAATAGTTTCTAATTTTGGCCTCTAAAAGAAGGCATTTGCTATGCATTTAAGCATCTTAGTCTCCAGATCAAGTTTATACTCTTACTTTCTCTCTTTGTATTTTTGTAATGCTTAAGTTTTGTTTTCATTAATATCTTATTCATGCCTTTCATTTCCTTTCATTTACATAGTTAACTTTTATCTTATTTATGTTCTTATTTTGTTTATTTATTTTTCATTCAATATATTTAGTTAAGTGACACGACAAAGAGATTGATGTCTTCTCCCAAGTGCAGGAGTGTCGAAGTAATAAATAACCCGGCAAGACCGGGGTCGAACCACAGGGAGGTTATTGTACAAATTATAAATAACAACAACAACAATAATAACAATAACAATAATAATAATAATAATAAAGAAAGACAAGAAGATGATGATGATGATGAGAACTTGGAGATAGAGTATTAAAGTAAAGATTAAACAATGATAATAACAAATGTCAAGGTTAGAGGTTCCACTAATGGTATTTCAAACAAGTATAGTTAAACTCTCATTGTTCAATTGGAAACCACACATAAAGGAGGTT
>SRLM01000022.1:0-181881 GCA_015708895.1 Populus ilicifolia
CATCTTCTCTTTCTTTATTATTATTATTATTATTATTATTATTCTTGTTGTTGTTGTTATTATTTATAATTTGTACAATAACCTCCCTGTGGTTCGACCCCGGTCTTGCCGGGTTATTTATTACTTCGACACTCCTGCACTTGGGAGAAGACATCAATCTTTTCGTCGTGTCATTAAGGAGATATTTTTATGCAAAAAATATGTTGTTTTTATCCATTTCTATAAAGATAAGTTATTCCTATTAAATGTTTATATTTCATTATCTTCAGTGAGCTTAATAATATCATATCTCTCATCAACTATTACTGTATTTTTAGATTCTAAGCTAACCAATTTGACAATTTCAAACTAATAAATGTAGAGCTATAAACCTTTAAATTGAGTAAAGTTGGATCCTAATGAAATGACTACACCTTCTCTATGAAGTTCAGGTGAGAAATGCATGTTTTTATCTTTAAGAAAGAGATAACCACCTTGGCAAAACCACCATCCCAAAAAACCATTAAAAGACAAAGGTTTTAGTTTTTAACATTTGTCTAGAGTTCTCTCATTTTAATCACTTTATATAGGAATCTATCAAAAACCTTAGAAAAAAAATTATAAACACCCCACCAAAAAATCAAGAAAAAAAAGAGGGAAAAACATAAGGATATATTATGTGAAAAGACCTTAGAGTAGATGTTCAAAGATCTAACACAGAAATGTCTTATAAGCTTTGAAAAAATAGTAAATAAAAGGAAAAGAATGAAGGAAAAGAAAAGGAAGTAGCAACTTATAACCAACAATCTTAGAGAAGGTATATAATCATATGAAAACTCAAGGGTAGAGTCAATGTAGTTTACCCATTCATGCTTTTTCAATATTTAATGATGTTTTTGAATCTTTTTAATAGTATTTTATGTTTAAGCATTTATATGGATTAAAGAATGAAAATGTTATTTTTATTAATTAATCATGTTTTAAAGTTGTCATTAATGTTTATTAGATGTTGAGAAGATGTTTGGATGTTGTTTTTACTAAAATATAATGATTTTTAGAATCTGTCAAATATAGTAGTAGCTTTATGATGATTTTTATTGGTTGCTAATATATGTTCTTGGTTTCTAAGTTTAGTTTGATCCCTAGTATTTAAAGAGTCAGTTTTGGATTGATATTTCATGTTTTTAGTTGGTTGTCATTGGAGCAGCGATTTTGAAAGGAAAAATCTAATGAGTGATTTTAATAACTTGTTTTTGTTGTTTATTTTGAGTCAAATAAGCTCATTTTTTATAATGTGGTATTTGAGGATAAAAAACTAGAAGTTTAAAGGCCTATAAAGCTAATTTTTAGGTTTAGTACTAACTTAGGCATTTTTGGAAAACTTAGGTTATGTTCTTTATGTTTATTCAAATAATATCATCTTAAGTGCTAGTTTTAGGCTATAATTTTATTTGATTTTGGTTTATACAAGTTTGCATATCATTATTAATTAATAATCTAGGAATTTCATGCATTAATAACATGTTTTTGTGGATTTTAATCCTAGGATTTTTATTTTAAACTGAAACTTATTTTGATAAAAATTATGATGTTCAAGTAATAATCAAAGCGAATCGATACTTAATTCTTGATCTATACTTAATTGTGAACAAAACCATGACCTCTATTGCTTGAAATCTAGTCTGGTTTGATGTTTATATTGCAAGGTTTGAGTTTGAATGTTCTTCCTATTCTTCATTTTTCTTGGTATTTGATCTATTTTTGTTAAAACAAATTATGATTTTATTAGCCTATAATATAATAAATTTGAAATGCTAGATTCATTCATAAGAATTACTCTTTTTTTTTTTTAAGTCATATACTGATCACCAGTTAGGAACCCATCAAAACCTCTAAACTACATTTAAACCATACAATGTAACTTATCTCAGGTAAGGTATGCTAATGGTGCTAATATCTTTCTTAATCAATACTAGTGTCTTACACTTAGAATTTCTTATAGATCTTCTAATAAATTGAACTAAACAACTAGGTGGTAATGCCCTTTACTAACACTATACCGCACGCACTAGGTGCGACAAAATGATAACTCTACTAGAGATTTTTTGTTTTGACAGTATTAAACTAGACTTTGTGTATTTTATGTGGTCTAATTGATTTGATACATTTAAATTTTACATTTAACTTATTTATACTTTAACATGTTTTATCCTTCTCATGCATGTATATTGAATATAAATAAATGTCTTTATGCATCACTAGTGTATTTGTTATATATCATTTTGGAATGCACATATATGGAAACTTTAGTTTAGATGAAGTAGTAATGAATTATCCTATGACTTTTAGTAAGGGTTCTAAGTTTGTGAAACCATCCAAATCTTTGTTAAGTGTTTAGACTGGTAATGATTAATATATGTGTCATCTCATTACCTATTGATTCCTTTATATTTCAACTATGAGGGTGATTATGAGGATAATAAGAGACTTATTTTTTAAAGATCAAGTAGTAAACTTATCTCTTGTCTCATATAAAAGAATCAGAACCTTTCTTTAGGGTGTATTTTTTCTACACATGTTTTCCATTAAGGCAAGCCCTTCATGTAATATTTTGAGTTTAAGACTTACAAGTGACATAATGGTCATTATTTAGAAAATTTTTCCTGTAAATTTTGGCAAGAATCAAAATTTTTATTTATCATACAAGAGTAACAACTATATGTTACCCTTTGAAGGATGAGTTCACCAATTAAAGTTTAAGTAAGAGGACTTCCCTTTGAAAGTATCTTTTATGAGCTCTTTCAACCTGTTAGAGAAGTTAAAGAACTAGAGGATAGAAGGACCTCTTATCAGCGGTCAAGGTGTAACATTGCTTGAATTCTCTTTAAGGACCTTGAAAAATTTGTCAAAAATAGAAAAAATAATCCACCTATTAAGGTGGTTCTAACCAGGGTTTAAATTATAGTATCTAAGCACGTTTCTTACAAATCTTTATAAGAGGAATAAGTACCTAAATGTATATATACACATAAAGGAAGTAATGATAAATTGACCATCTTTATTCTTGCTGGTGACTTACGAGATACAATCATTAGATGCTGGTAACTTGACCTAGTAATCCCCTCGTTGTTTAAGATTGGCCTAGTTTACTTAGTTGAGGGACACCGTGCTCTAGGTCTTATTTGTAGGTATCTTTAAGCAATCTCAATTGTCCTCTAAGATTTAAAACCTAATGGGGGGCATGCCTTTCAATAATAATAAAAAAAAGATAAAGATTTATATGTTTACCTAAGTGAATGACTTCTCTATAAAGAGATTTGCTCATGTATGATTTTGTATTAAACTCTTAGTTTAGAGAAAGTAAAGGAAAATTTTGGTAAAAGTAAAAAAAAAAAAAACTAAGGGAAAATATTGTTTATATAAGTTATCACCTTTTATTCCTATCAACAAAATGAAAGGCATGTGATGTTACATCATAAACCCTAAAAAGCCTAATTTTTTTAGCATATTAGTTACACGTAGTTGAATGATCTTAAAAGAAAACCTTTTCACTTCCCTTATAACATCCTTTTAGATCAATTTGGGGATACACTTTTTATAATTTGACAAATTGTCTCCCAAAAAGTCTTTTCAGTCTTTGCACCTAACATGCATAACGATTTAAAGGGGCAACTGGTGAGTTAATATTTTTTTATTCAATAATTTTATGCTTTGAAAAAGTCCAAATCGATAGATAGGGTATTAGCCTAATCAAATATGAGTATACAAAGATATTATACCTAATTTACTTGGGTTTAACCATAAGTTGAGCCTAAATTATTGTGGGTTTGGTATGGTGTTAGATCCAATATACTTGGATTTAACCATGAGCCAACCTAAGTCATCATGGGTTTGAAGAGGTGTTAGACCTAAAATACTTGTGTTCAACCATAAGCTGAGCCCAGGTCATAGTGAGTCTAGCAAGATGCCAGATTCAAGATACTATGGATTCAACCATGAGCAGATCCCAAGTCGTCAAGGGTCTGATGAGATATCATACCTAATATACTTGGATTCAACCATGAGTTAAGCTCAAGTTATCATGAGTTCAATGAGATGCTATACCTAATAGACTTGGGTTTAGCTATAAACTAAGCCCAAGTCATCATGGGTTTGATGCGATTCTACACCCAATTCACTTGAGTACAGCTTTTATCTAAGCTCAAGTCATCGCCTATCCAACGAGATTCTAAACCTAACACACTCGAGTTCAAAATGAGCTAAGCCCAAGTCACCGTAAGTGTGGTGAGATGCCAAAACTTGAGTTCAGCAGCAAGCTAAGCTTAAGTCACCACAAGTTTAGCAAGATAGTGCACCTAACATAATCAAGTTCAACCATGAGTTGAGCTCAAATCATCATGGTTTTAGTAAGATATTAGACCTAGTATATTCAGGTTCAACCATGAGCTGAGTTTAAGTCATCATGAGTCTGGCAAAATGTCAAACCTAGCATACTTAGGTTTAGAAATGACAGTTCAAGTCATCATGGGCTCGGTGAGATGCAAAACGCAACATACTTGGGTTCAACTATGAGCTAAGCTCAAGTTATCGTGGGTATGGAGAGACGTCAGATCTATTATACTTGGGTACAGCCATGAGATGACTTTAAGTCACCATGGATCCTATAAGACATTGTACCCATTTCTCCTGGGTTTGGATCTACGCCAAATCTAATTGGACTTAAAAATCCATGTTAGAACCATATAATTTTATCTTTACAAATTATTAATGGAGAAAGTAATTATAGCCCTACATCTATAGATGCACAAAAGGGTCTCTCAAGGAGCCTGTCACATTTTCATTCTTATTAATAATGTGTAAGAAATATGTGTCTTTTATTAATGAGATTTAATAGATATTTACCCTTTATTAATGTCATTAGAAGCTAAGGACTTCTTAGTCTTTTATTTTTTTGAAGACGATAAGGTTAAAGAATTATAAATACCCTTTCAACTATTGACTTAAAAGTTCACAAATTTTCATACTTTAAAAGCTTATATATTTTAAGAGTATTAATAAAAAAAAAAGAATAAACACTTTTGTTGTTAAGATTCAAAGCACCTTTTATTTCTTGTATTTTTTATTTAAAATAATTGATTTTATCATTAGAGGGTCTTTAAATCTCATCAACATGGATTGTTTTTGCAAGTATTAAGACTTGTACTATTAGTTTTGTACTTTCCAGATAAGAAGAAGAAGGACACTAAAGGCATTGATATTTGATTAATTATTATTTAAATATCAAATAATTTATTTCTTAAATATATTAATTTTAGAACATTACCAATAAAATCATTGGCATAATGCCATTTGTAAAATTAAAAAAACAAAAATTATTGCCATGCCAAGCCAAGCAAACAAATTCATTTTATCATACTAGTTAGAAACTCATATAATTTTTTTCGCTTGTGTGTCGGTGAACTGAAGGTGTTCCATCATTTTTATAATGACTGCCGACCATAATTTAGAGTGATGATGTGTATTATGTATTCAACACTTTCTTTTTTATCAAGCATGAGATTTAGTAGCGAAAATTCATAGATTAACTGAGATTGGTTTTGAAAAAATGAAAAAGTCACATGCATGTTCAAGATTCGATGGCCTCGACCGCAAAAAAAACAAAAAACAAAAAACAAAAAATCAACGGCCTGAGCGTGGCGGTAGGCGCTTTTTATAATTCTTTCCCTGAACAATTATCATTGTTTTTCAAATGAAGGGCTTCTCGAAGATGAACAGTTCCATGATGTCCTTGTAAGCTGTCAAACTTCTTGTCTATCAGGCTATCCCTCCCTGTTTTACTTTCCTTCCTTTCTTTGTTTTTGTATGGTAGAGAACAAATCATGCCGTTTTAAGTTGACTATCAAGAGAAGATGCCCACAGAAATTTCTGCAGAAAAGACAAAGAAGCCAAAAATTAAGTAGTTTTGGTGAGGTTTTCAGGGTATAGAAAAATTCCAGGGGAAAAAAGGAGGGAAAGGTGCGCAGAGTGTTCATGCTGACATGCGTACCTGTCATAACAGTGCTATATATCTTCAGTTTTCGGCAACCTAGAAGTTGACCTTCAAATTAAAACACGTTCAATCAATAAGATATCAATTTTCAGGAGAAAGATATGGCAGATCTAGATGTCTCCACAGATATCGTCAACTCTTATATCCCACACGTTGGCGACGCAACATAATTTTCAAGTTCAAAGTTTGAATTTGTAATTTCGGGATAGCCCGGTAGTAATTAGAGTTTTATATAGTTCCAGTTTCCAGATTTTCATATTCAAGCTTTTAATTTGATGGGGGTACTCTCTTCACAAAAACAAATAATTAAACAAGTTTTTAGTTGCGAACCAGAGGACATGGTGATGAAGGCTGGATCAAGGAGACAGCATCATTGGAAAATCAACAGCTGGTTTGGCGAGAATTCTGCTGGCTCGAAGTTACTGTTAAGAGTTAATAATAGAAAGTTGGTTTGGATTGGAAGGGCCAGTTCTCTTATAAGATTCTAGCGTATCAATTTCTGGGAAGTAATCATTGATGAACAAATTGCATCATCCTTCTCTGATCCCTTTTGTTTTTAGTAACCTGAAATGAACACCATACATTTTTTTTGTAATTAAATAACTGAAAAGGCTGATATATTTATGAGATTATCTAGGTAGCCCAGAATTCCTGTCAAGAGAACAAATTCAAGCCTGATATTATTAGTTCTACAGTATTTGTGCCTGCCTTCTCTGATCCCTTATATTTTTAGTAACCTGCAAGGAACTCCATGCATTATTTTTGTAATTAAATAACTGAAAAGGCTGATACATTTATGAGATTATCTAGGTAGCCCAGAATTTCTGTCAAAGGGAACAAATTCAAGCCTGATATTATTAGTTCTACAGTATTTGCGCCTGCCGTTGCATTCCATGCAGGGATTCTATCATTGACTATCAGCTGACCACCACGGGAGAGCTAAAAAAAGTTGGAAAAAAGAGTTAGTGGGTTGCTGTGACTTATACAAAAGATATATATTTATTTAAAGAATACAGAAATTTTTTATTTTTATTTTTATTTTTTTCTGGAGGTTAGATTTGATTCTAATGCCCACGATGAAAGCTGGCTCTCCAGGCTAAAGTCAACTTGATACGTGCATAATATAAATGGTTAGTTGCCTTGCTGATCGAAGAAATTGTCTCTTTTCTTTTCTGGAACTTGATTGTCGAATAGTGCTGTCCACCTTCAAACAAGAAAAGAACAAACTAGTCTCCTAATTCTCAATTAATTTACAATTTGGTCCTTCTGGAACTAAAATAATCACACACTTGAAACATTATTCATTATTTAACACTAATCTATCATCTAATTTGGTTAATTTCTTACCGATACTAATTTTTATTTATTAGAAAAATACAAAAGGATCTTATTGCAACATATCTACAAGGATGATTTATTTAAGAAAAAATAGTATAACTTGAAATAATTTGGAGCTGCATAAATGGGATAATAATTCATGAGATAAAAAGGGTGTTTGATATACCTAAATGCTATTTTTAAAATATTTTTTATTTAAAAATATATTAAAATAATATATATTTTTATTTAAAAAAAATTATTTTTAAAATCAATACGTAAAAGCCATATAAAATAAAAATGTAATCTCAGCAGCTTTTGAGCTTTGGTAATTGTGAAATGTCTTCTCGACAGTTTTGAGACAACATTACTAAAGTAAAAGCTGAGTGGAGTTGGATGACCAATTTGTCGTTCTTGTCTAGATTTTTTCTTTGTATAATTTGCTTTTCTGAATAAGTTTGATTTTGTTCTCGAGCAACGTTGAACATGGACACGGTGCTGATTGGCATTTCCCTTCATCTCTGCATGATTGCATCGTATAACCATATTATTTGATAATTTTATTTATATTAATTTAATATTTTATTCATGTTTTATATGTAAAATGATTTGATATTTTTTATTTTATATTTTAAAGATATTTTTAAATGAAAAATATAAAAAGAGTAAATCGGAGATAATTGACAAATTTGACATTCAGTCGATGTTTTGTGCAGAGCGTGAGTTCTAGAGATCGAAATGAAGTGATTCCATTGACACTAAAAAGCTAACATCCATATCTTTCTGGAAATATAATGCAAGAAAAATAAAAATAAAAAGATCATGGAAATCACATCCTTCGAAGTCAAATCTCGCATTCTGCCGTTGTTGACCTTTGTCTATTCAAAATTCAATATCTGGAGCTATAGAAATCCAATTTATGCAAACTCAATTTTGTGAATTCCTGACTCAAAGGTCTATAAACCTCCAAATTTCATCCAAAAACGATGTCATATGAGGGAGATATGATTTTTCAAAGATGACAACTGAATTCTGTCAGCAATCAAGTTTCATGAAGAAATGAGTTCAAATTACGTTTCGAAGCTTTTAAATCATCATTCAAGTTTTTATATCAGCAATTTAGCTCCTCTAAGTCAGAGTTTGAAGATTTCATGCAAGGCTATTTCTCTTTTTTAGAAAAAATAGTTATTGAAGTATTTAAATGTCAATTGTCAATTTAAGGGAGGACTATTTTATAAATTGGGAACTAGGGTTTCTTAGCATATAAAAAGAAAGAGAGAGAGGAGAGAAGGGAGGCAGCAACCAGAAGTTAAGAAACATAAATTTTCTCCTCTACAAACCTAAAAAATCATGCTCTCTATATTCTTTAAGAGTAGTTGTTCAATAGTTATGCAAGGCTAAGCTTTTTTTTTTTTTTGTAAGGACACAACAAACCTTTGAATTTCAAGAATTATGAGATTTATTCTTCCTTTTATTTTCAGTTTATATTATAAATAAGTATGATTGTTTTTCTATGCATATTTTCTATGATTGTTATTGATAATTGCTAGAGCGGAACTCTAAGTTATTATTGTGAACAATTTATTGCTAAGTTTAATATCAAAACTGGAGTTGTGATGTATGAACTTGTGAAGCAACCAAACTTGATAATTGTGGCGGAACTATATTATTAAACTTAAGGAGAACACTCAAACATCTAGTTCTTAGGGCTACCATTGAACTAAATCATTAATGCGGACATTGTGATTGTTTGTTGGTTAAGGTTAATTATATGGCGGATCCGTTAATTAACCAACATTAAGAAAAGATAAAAATTCAGAATATAAATTGTAGTTTTGTTTCAAGGATCAGTTCTAATTTCCGTTGGTGGATGTGTGTTTGCAACCAAGGTTTGTTTTCTTGATAAATTTTGAGTTCACTTGATTTTGTTTGCTAGTTTAATTTCTTCCATAGTTTAAATCATTACAAATCAAAACCCCCCAATTGCATAACGTATAACATAAAAATCTAAACTAAATCGTACTTGTGGGATCGACCTCTTGCTTGCTCTATACTATCTTATGTGTTGTATTTTAAGTTAGGATAATTAATTTATACGACCACAACATCGCAGCAACACCGCATCCACATGAAATCTAAGAGTAGTTTTTGGTTTTTTTTTTAGAAAATCTTATCAGATTAATCATGAGAAAGCTATCCAGATATCTTTTAGATACCACGAGAGCAGCGAGAAGTTTACTGGGTTGCATCAAATAATGTTTTTCGGGTCCTAAAAAAGGTGGCGATTGGTGGCGTGGGCATGGTGTTGAAGTGGTAATCAAGTTCGTTACAATTCCAAGATCCATTCATTTTTGTCAACCAGGTAGAAACAGAAATGAAACTATCAAGAAGGCAAATAAGAAATTAATCCACGTAGTGATGATGAGTTTGATTAATTGTAGAGCTGTTGGTTTTAATGGAGTTCAATGCATTGCTGAATAAGCTTTCGGTGGAGATGAAATATTATAGTTTGCAAATGTGTTTAAAAGTATGGTTGTGGCTGTAATTCAAGATTGTTTTATTTAGATATTTATTAAAATAATATTTTTTATTTTTTAAAATTATTTTTAATATTAATATATTAAGTTAATCTTTAAAAAATTAATTTTAAATAATTTTGTTTTAAAAAAAGTACATGTATTCCTGGACATTTTCTTGCCTCGTGCGTGCAGATGGTTATGTCCTATCATATCGCGCAATCTTTATTAGATTGCTAAAATCCAATACCGTGACATTTTGAGATGATCATATCACGTCGTTGCAAATATTTTCTTGTGACTTTTGTGGCAATAACCCCATGCATGTGTAGAATTTAGGACAATAAAAAGGAATGGAGGCGATCTCTCTCTCTCTCTCTCTCTCTGTCTGCGCGACCAATCCTGAGATTTCTGTGGAGGAAGCGGCCTTGGTTGACTCTGAGTCCATATTCAGGAACTCATGGGGGAGAAGGAGCCTCAACGGAAAGCCTACTTCAAGGAGGCTCTGACTAATGATTCTCCTGAAGATGCTATTATGGATGATGGGTTGACTCCACTAGTTGATTGGATTTATTCTATGAGAAATCTGAACAGGACAGTGATCAAGAGGTTGATTGCCCTACAATTCACCTTTCGGCTGTTGATAAGAAACGAATCTGCAAACCATGTAGGACAAAACGCTTTTATATGTAAGATATTTGATAAACGTGTTGGTTATAAGTTCCGAGTTAGTAGTTTGGAACAAGCATGGAAGTTGAAACAACCAGTAAGCTCGGCTGATACCGGGAATAATTACTACGTTGCTAGATTAATTCACGTCCGATGAGGATTACCTACGTATTCTGTTTGGTGGCCCGTGGAGGGTTTCAGATCATTACTTTAAAGTCTGTCAATGGCAGCCTCCTTCTTATTCCGAATTATTGCATATTGAATATTATGATAACTGGCTCTTCTCCACAAAATTGGTAATAAGTTGGGGAGAACAGTTAAAAGTGGATGAAGCCACGCTGAAAGGTTCTAGGGCTAATCTTGCTGCTTGCATCGAAGTTGATCCAGGCAGGCCATTGATCTCCAAGTTGAGGCTGGGACGCAGGATATGGCGAGTGGAAAATGAAGGAATTCGCTCGGTTTGTTTCTCATGTGGTCTTTATGGATATTAAGTTGATGGTTCTGTTAAAAAGTAGAAACATATAGATATCCTGCTTGCCCTTATTTCTTCTAATTTTTGGTCGGATATCCCAGTTTTATTGTAGATAAAGCACTTGCTTCTTGGCAATTTCTTTACTTTTCAGAGTGAGCTTCTTTTAATTTTTGTTAGCACTTGTTTCAAAATATTTGCTTTTAAAAAAACCAGAAAAGTTGATTGATTACCATAAAATTAACAAATATAAACAAAAATATCGATAATATTTTTTTATTGGTAGATTATGGTGAACTTTATCAATACAATAATCTATCATTGTATCTGTTGGTAGATTATGATGTACTTTATCAATACAATAATCTATCATTGTATCACACTGATGAAAATATTTTTTAGATATATATCGATAGGATTATAGTAGAAAATTAAGGAATTAAAAAAATAAAAAGTATGATAACCTCTCATTCATACAGATAAAATTATAAACAAAATTAGCCCATCATTGAATTCTATCTGTAATGTTGTCGATAATATTTAATTTATAACTTGGTTAGCGACCCCTCTCTCCCTCTCCTTCATTTGTTCTTCTTCTTTCTTCCAGTTTTGTAACAAATAACACAACCCTCCTCTTTTATCACAAATAAACTTTTCACCACAAATTCTGCTACCCCAACACTTAGTTTGTCAATATCTTTGTTCTGATTCAGATTTTATTAAAGATTCCTCCCATTATGTAAGCAAAATTATCTATTTTTTGTTTAAACTCAATTTTAAAATGTTAATTTTTATTGCATATTTTTGTTGTATATATATTTTTATTTGGGTATTTACTTGTTTTATAATTTTTTTCCAAAAGAAATTTGTTGATTTAATGTATGATTTGTATATGTTAGTGTTTATTTGAAGTTTTGAAAAATTATGTTTCTTTGTAAATTGATGAAATTTATTTTAAATATGTGACTTAAGTGTTTTGAAATGAAATAAATAATAGCTTATTTAAATTGTTTGTTTTATATTTTATCAATTTTATTGTTGAGTTGAGAATTTCAATAAATATATAGGAATTTGAATTTATATAGATAATTGATAATAAATTAAAAGCAATATTAAAATAAATTAAATAAGTTTGAGTTAAACCAATATTAGCTAGCTTATTTAGTTTACATCTTTAATTAATAAATGATGTTATCAATATTCTATATAGATTTGATATAAGTAATGGATGATTGTATCAAGATTCACTTGAAGGGTTACGCATGATGAATTATTTTAATGGAGTTGATGGTTTTATTAATTACACATCATCTTATCCTAGAAATATTAGTGGTGGCAGTATTAAATGTCTATGTGAGAGGTGTAGGAATAAAAAATTCCTCAATCCGGATGTTGTAATAATGCATTTTCTATATAATAGGTCCATGGAAAAATACATGTGTTGGTTTGCATATAAAGAATCATATGTTCCTTATAAGACTATGGTAAAAATGATGGTTGAGTTAACTTTTAGATGTAGTATCGTGCATGGAGTTGTAGATAACAATAATAATCCTTATAGAACTATGGTTATGAATGCGATGAGAATGAATCAGAGTTATATAAGTGAATGTCCAATTGTAAATGAAGAACAAAATAAAGATATAACCAAGTTTTTTTGTTCTTTTAAAGGACTTTGATAAATCATTATGGGATGAGTGCATAAATTACAATAACTTATTAGTTGTTGCATAAGTGTTCATCATGAAGTCATATTATAGGTTGGGTGAGATTCGCTACGACAAAATTATCAAATGGGCAAAAAAAAACATTTTACTTAAAAAGAACAGGCTGAAAAAGAATTTTTATGTTGTTAAATTTATAATGAAACCCCTCATACTAAACTATCAAAAAATAAATATTTGTCCAAACTTTTATATGTTGTATTACCTTAAAAATATAGAGTTAACAAGTGCAGAACATGTAAACGTGCTTATTATAAACCTAAAATTGATAGGAAAAAGACTCTTATTACACATAGAAAACTTAAATACTTCTCAATCGCACCTAAACTATAAAGATTATTCATGTCTCTAAAAACTATTAAGTACATAACATGGAATCATACACATGACGTGATAAATGAAGTGATGGTGTTGTCAAGTCATATCATAGGCTGAGTGAGGTTGACTATGACAAAATTATTGAATTGGTAAAAAACATTTTATTTAAAAGGAATAAGCTAAAAAAAAACTTTTATACTGCTAAATCTATGATAAAACCCCTCAAATTAGGATACTAAAAAAATGATAGGTGTCCAAACTTCTATATGTTGTACTATCTTAAAAATGTAGAGTTAATCAAATGCATAACATATAGACATGCGCGTTATAAACCTAGAACTGCTAGGAAAAAGACTCTTGTTACATGTAGAAAACTTAGATACTTCTCAGTCATACCTAGATTATAAAGATTATTCATCTTTTTAAAAACTGCTGAGTAGATGACATGGAATCATATATATGATGTGATGGATGAAATGGTAGTGCACTTTTCTGGTGGTGAAGCCTGGAAACATTTTAATATGATTCATCCTTAATTTTCAGTAAAATCAAGGAACGCATATCTTGGGTTATATACGTACAGAAACCTATGATTGATGCATAATTTAGAAAGTTTAAGGTTAGTGTTAACTTAAATATTTTTTAATTATGATAATTTCGTTAGTTTATTAATATTAATGGAATTATTCTCTTATAAATTTGAACTACAATGAAAATTTTTACCAAGATAGAGTTGATAACATTGTTGTCAAGAAGGTTTGGGAGAATGATAAAATTGAAATTAAGATAATTTTTTTAATCTAAATTTTAAAATTTTATTTTTTAATTATTAACATATAATTCATTTATACCATATAGGTTGTATGATTTTTGATATGAGATATAACAAAAAAAAAAATAACAAGAGCTTCCAGATTGGAAGGAAGTGATGGTTTCGAAGTAGTTTAAACCATCGTACGTATTAAAGGTTGTTAAGGTAAAATATATTCAAATATAATATTTAAGCATTTTATGTGATGGTTATAATTCGTGTGAAGAACCAGAACTGATAGAGTTATGATTCCATTATCACACGTGTTGACAAATTTATTTTGTTTGTTTTACATGCGAGACGGATAATAAGTTATTTTTTTAATATATTTATTTTTTAATTTGTTATTTTATATGAATATATTTAATTAACAATTTTTTTTTACATGAACCATATTTGGTTAATTTTATTTTTTTTAACAATACACATGCAAAATGATAGCCTTAAAAAAAAAAAAAGACACAACATTAACATAGTCGCGTTTTTCCGTCTCATAAATACGTACTGCACCATATTGTGTTAATTTTGCATACGAGCAGCTTCTTGATAATATTTCATCCTGCATCGTCGACAAGAGTGACCGACATTTTTACCACGTTCGAGGCACTAGTTGAGGTCCAACTTGCATCAAGCGGCAGGGACGAATAAAAGGTACAGATCTCCCCATGTATTCCAGGCATGTTAAAGTCAACAATGCTATTATTTTTTGAGAAAGCCAAGAACCTTAGTTGGGTATGGTTCATGGCAATGGAAGGCTTGAGGTTGATACCACTACAAGGACGAAAGGTTGCCACATCTGGAGTCCACCCTCCACTACAAGTCATGCTCAACACTGCGCCTCCCACAGCCTTAACATTTCATCAACATTCAACTCCACTACTTACGTGTTGACATTCTAACATTTTCTAGGGCCAGGTAACCTTCCACCTTTCAAGATAGAAAACGAATTTGATCTTAACAACGTAAGTCAGAACACGATACAATGAACTTCCCGGTACATTTCTGTAGATTACATCAATAAATATGTGGGATTGGAGATGATAGTTCTTCGAATGCGCACTTCTTTGAGAATCTCGCATTTCAACAGCTAGAATAACTAGACTATAGGTCGATGATTACAGGTGGATTTCGCA
The DNA here is from genome assembly GCA_015708895.1 of Populus ilicifolia. Taxonomy (NCBI): domain Eukaryota; kingdom Viridiplantae; phylum Streptophyta; class Magnoliopsida; order Malpighiales; family Salicaceae; genus Populus; species Populus ilicifolia. Next base: position 14,986 of record SRLM01000022.1, read on the forward strand.
ATTTAAGCAAGGATGGAATTAATCAAGGAACCAGATCAAGTCAACCGAATACTTCAATAGCCATGTGCCTGTAACATCAAGACAAGTGTGGCCATACATCATGCAGAGAAATATCAACCTGAGATAAGTGCAGAAAAATATTTAATTTGCTTGTTTGACTTATGATCAATATAATATTAGAAATCGATCTTCCAGGGAAGGGTTCATATGGGAGAAATCAAGCACAGCCAAGAATGCCTGAGCTGGGGTGACATAGATTGAAGTGCCTTTTAGCCTATCCGCCAGAACAGTTGACCCCAATACAGTTTGATATGATGTCGACAACTAACCATATTAAGGCAAAATTCAATAAATTATTGTGAATTATTTCTTATATTTAAAATAAAAATAATCTCAAACGTTAGGTTATATTTTATTTGATCCAGCTGGTGTACAAATTTTTTCTTGCAGAAGTAGAAAGAAAGATAGGTTAATTTCAAGACTCCTGAAGCAGAGATGGTTGTTGATGTTTTGTCTTGGAGACTTATCCTCTGTTCTCTTCTTGTTTTACTGGTAATCTTTGTCTCCCCTTCTTCACTTACCTCCATGATTTTCTTTCATTTTTAATTTGTTTTTGTCAAGATGAGTGCTTCTAAATTTGGTTCTTCTGGTTTAATAATTTATATATTTGTTTTGATTACAGTTTGCTAAAGACTGTAGTGCAAGAAAGATGACTCACACAAGATGGAGAGAAGTGCCGGGTGATGATACGAACGGTCTGCAACACAATCGAGAACCTGATTTGCAACAGCTTTCAAAGGATGATCATCTTCTAACCAGGCACAGTAGGGATGGTGATCATCGAAACCATGAACATGCTCATCTATCATCACATATGAATCATATGGATCCTTCAGACAAGATTTTCTTCACCATAAAAGATCTGCAAGTTGGAAAAACGTTTCCAATTTACTTCTACTATAGGGACCCTTCAACTTCTCCTCGTCTGATATCTAGAGAAGAAGCCAATTCAATTCCTTTCTCTTTAGCAAAATTACCTTATCTTCTTGAATTTTTCTCTTTGTCCAAAGAATCTCCTCAAGCTAAAGCCATGGAATATACACTAACACAATGTGAACTTGAACTCATGGAAGGGGAGACCAAGTTCTGTGCTACTTCTTTGGAATCCATGCTTGATTTTGCACAGGCCACTTTTGGATCGGAAACCCAAGTAAAAGCCTTAACTACCAATCAACTTAGAAAGCCTGTTGCACCTATACAAAACTACACCATTATGGAGGAGCCTAGAGAGATCTTGGTACCTAAAGTGATAGGATGTCATACCATGCCTTACCCTTACGTAGTTTATTATTGCCATAGCCAAGAAGGTGGGAACAGGTTATTTGAGATTTCACTTGCTGGTGAGAATGGAGATAGAGTCCAAGCTATTGGTGTTTGCCACATGGACACCTCTCAATGGGACCCTGAAAACCCATCATTTCGAGTGCTGAAAATAAAGCCTGGAACTGCCCCTGTATGCCATATTTTCCCAGCAGATAACATAGTCTGGGTGCCTTTGCTTTCATAAATGCAGTAGTAATATTTGTGGTTGTGATTGTAAAACATGTCCTGAGACGTGATGCCATGTGTTTGTCTGTAAAATTGTGCTTGTCGATATAGTCATGGACTGATGTATACCAATGTTCCCTCTTACAAGACTAATAAAGAATATTGGTGAATCTGTACTTCGTTTCTTGGAAATGTCTTGGAATGCTAGTGTTCTACGATGACAGACAAAGGTATTCTCTTTAGGAGAACCCGGCTTCGAAAACTATCTGGGGCATAGCTGGATTTCTTGTAAATCCAGCCAGAACTTGCCTGATTTCTGTGCTATGACCGGATCTGAACATGGCTTAAAATAACGTACAAATTCAATCCAGCTATTTACAACAGGATGCATAAAACCCTGGTCCAGTAATGTTTACCTCGTAATTGATTGAGGTGGCTTGTTTCCTAACCTCAAACGTCCTGAGACACTAAAATACAAACTGAGCAACAACTCAACTTGTTTCATCGACTTCACAGCATACCATCAAGGATCCACATTTGTTTTTATAATATAGCACTCGAAGCAAGGAGGTATCACTGCTAACTTCATTATTTAGAGCGTAAGACAAGAACATCAGTCCCCTTGTTGATACCCTTGGTGAATTTGCAACCTTCTGCTGGTTTGTTTCAGAGTCAGTAACGACTTCTCACTTTTGGGCTCGGTAGTTGTACCGTGATAGATACGGTGGCTGGACTAATCATCACACTTGAGTTCAGTAACAGTAGTTGTTCCATGATAAATTCGTGGTGGGACCAATCATCATTGGTGGCTGAGTAGTTGTTCCATCACAAAGACGTTGGTTCGACCAACCATCCAAATCCATTTTCTCCTTTCTAGTCCCGGAGTTACATGATAAATACGATGATTGGAATTAATCATCCAAATCGAGAGGTCTATCTTTCCTACGCTCTGCAAAATATTGAGCAATTTAATCGGCAATGTAACAATATTTGTTCATGAGAGATCAAGTATATTGATGTAATATTTAATATAATTTGACAAGTCACCTATATTTATAGAAAAAATCATTTTTTATATAGAAAGACTACAAGATTTATAATAATAGAAAAAAAAGAATTATTCACTCTTTAGCAACTCTCAACCTCATTCTATTTCTCTCTTCTCAATATTGCAATGTTAGTCATTGCTGATTGTCCTTGGCAACCCATTCTCTTCTATTTTTCTCATATTTTTTGCTACACCATCTCTTTTATTTTGCTCTCAAACAATGCCTTTATTTGTAGGCATCAATATTAAAACAAGATCCACAAATCATGCATTGGCATCAATTGTAAAACAAGATCAACAAATCATGACATGATTTGTGGCACTAATGGTGGCAACATATAAGTTGTACTATTTTGTCAATGATTGGTGCAACTTGGCTATACCCCTATCATTATAGGCCTTTAACAATGGCAACCTTATTTCTTAGGGTAGGCGCAAAGGTGTAGCTCATTAATGTCAATATCCCAACATAAAAGTCCTATAAGAATTGTGAGGAAAATAATGTCAAGTGTCAGGAAACATTCTTGACAAGTTGGTCATTTTTTTAGCCCCCTAGATTTGGTTATTACTTATTCTATTTTCCTTAATATGCACGTGTTTTGATTCGTTAATGGACATGTAATTATCAATAACATGTTTGTGTGTGTGTGTATAAAGTTGAAGATTTATATTCTATACGATGAAAGAAAATGGATGATAAAAGTACAATAATTTCATGTTTCCCAAAAGAATTGATAAAAGGGTAAGAAAAAAAAGTTTCACGCACAAAACTATACTGTCCCAGAAAGGCCTGAAAGAAGTGCTAGCTAGCATGCCATATTTTGCCTTACTCTATAGGGTCATTCTAGAAATCAAATATACATAAATTTATATAGTTTGATAATTTACTTACTCCATGAAGCTATTGATTTGTATTAATCAATAAATGAAACGATACAAGCAAAGAGGGGAGAAAAACTCTTATCTACTCAACTTGCTCTCACTCAAGCTCTTTATATCTCTTTCACTCTCTACTTTTTTACCACACTTAGCTCATCACTGATATACACACTAAGTTAGGAGAAAAATCCATAAATCATGTCATGATTTGTGTCTTAAATTAAGCCTTCATGACGTGCTTAATGGGAGACTAGTTGTTCTTACTTGCATATGGTGGAGGTGGGGCATTGTTTATCTCCACTTTACTGACAATCTCTAACTTGGGGAAAAACAATGAAATTATCTTTTGTTCTTGAAGACTAACCAAAGTTTTACATAACTTTAGTTTATCAAGTGTAACTCTTTTAGTTAACATGTCAGCTGAATTCTTGCTTCCACAGATTTTTTCTAATATTAGTTGCTCATTATCGAGCAATTATAAGATAAAGTGATATTTATTCTGAATATGTTTAGTCTTGGAGTGAAATGTTGGATTCTTAACAAGGAAGATTGTACTTTGACTGTCACTATACAAAGTACCATTTTCATTCATCTTGTCTAATTCTTTTAGAAAACTTTGTAGTCATACTATCTTTTTTGTAGATTTTAAAACTGCAATGTATTCAACTTTTATTATTGAAAGAGCAATAATTTTTTGCAAAGTAGAACTCTAGGAAACAACAATGCCTCCTACAGTATATATATATATATANATATATCTTATAGTGCTCTTTATACTATCAACATCTCCTACTAGATTAGTGTTTATAAAACCTTTAAGTTTTGAACCACCAGCTGTAAAGAAAAGACAAGTCTTTGAGGAACTTTTTAAGTATCTCATGATCCACTTTACCACCTCTCAATGTTGTTTTCCAACATTGTTCATATATCAGTTTACAACTTTCATTTCATGAGCAATGTCTGGTCTAGTACATATCATAACATACATCAAAAGGCCTATAGCTGAGGCGTATGGAATCTTATACATGTATCCATATTCTAGTTTAGTTTTTGACGATTAGTCTTTACTGAGCTTGAAATGATTTTCTAGAAGTGTACCCTTGGTTTAGCATTATCCATATTAAACATGTTGAAAACCTTCATAACATATTTTATTTGTGACAGTTTTAGTGTGCATTTGTCTTTATTTTTTATGATTCTCATGTCAAGTATTTGCTCAACAACTCTTAGATCTTTCAATTCAAACTGTTTTGACAACTATTGTTTCAATTTGTTAATATCTTCACTGTTGGATCCGACAATCAACATATCATCTATATATAACAATAAAATAATGTAAGAGTTATTAAAATATTTGACATAGCAATAATAATCAGCTTGACATCTTGTGTACCCCAAACTGCATATAAAGTTGTCAAACTTTTTATACCACTATCTTGGAGCTTGTTTCAAACTGTATATACTTATCTTTAGCTTGCAGACTTGGTCCTTCTTTCTTTGTATTGCAAACGCTTCTAATTGTTGCATATAAATGTCTTCCTCTAAGTCACCATGAAGAAATGTTGTTTTTACATCTAGTTGTTTAAAATATAAATTTTCTACAGCTAATGTCCTTAAAACAACTCTAATTATTGTGAGCTTCAGAATTAAAGAAAATATCTTAGAATAATCAACCTCTTTCTTTTGTTGAAACCCTTTTACAACTAGTTTTGCCTTGAATCATTTGCTTTCATCATGCTCAGTCTTTACTTTATAAACCTACTTATTTTGCAAAGTTTTTTAACAAATAATTCATCTCATCCTTTATTGTTAACTCTCACTTGCTTGAGTTTTTAACTCACTTGCTTGAGTTTTTATCTTATAATGATTCTTTATAAGTTTGTGGTTTATTACTATCTGTCAGCAAAATATAATTCAATAGAAGTGTGAATTGTTGTGGGGGCTTTAAAGTCCTTAAAGACCTGCGAACATAAATAATAGGTTCATTTGGCTTTGTATCTTTCTGTTTAATAGTGGGTATAAATATATTTGAATCTTCTTGTAAAAGTTCTTGATTTTTGTTCTGCTCGGTAACATCAGAAAGCCTTTCTGATATTTTGAATTTAGATTCTTATAGACTTATATATGAATCAACTATATTGGTTGTTATATTTGATTTGTCTTTGTACAAAAATTTCTAATTGAAGGTCACGTTCCTCCTTCTGATAATCTTTCTATTTTGATCATCCCAGAATTAAAATCCAAATTTTACATTTGTATAACCAATAAAAAAATATTTCTTGGATTTGATATTTTGCTTGTTGCGAGCTTCAGAATCTATATGAAGAGAGAAAACACACCCAAAGACCTTTAGATGAGAGAGTTGTACTTCTTTTCCTCTCTATACTTCCTTGGGCAATCTGAATTTTAAAGGAACTGATGGTCATGATTGATCAAGTAAAATGCAGTATAAACTGCATCAATCCAAAATGTTTGAGGTAACCTTTATTGTAACCTCATGCTTCTAGCTCATTCATTGATGGTCTTATTCATCTATTCAGCAATGTCATTCTGTTATGATATGCCTGGAACGGTCTTTTCCATTCGGATACCATTCATAGTGCAATACTCTTTAAAACCTCCATTAATATATTCTCCTCTATTATTAGATCTCAAACATTTCAGCTTAAAACTAAATTCAGTCTTAACCATAACTTTCCATTTCTTGAATGTTTCAAACATATCAAATTTATTTTTTAGAAAGTAAATTTATACCTTCTTACTAAAATCATCAATGAAAGTTATATAATACAGAGAACCTCTAAGAGATACCATTAGAGAAGGTCCCTATAAATCTGTGTACCAATTTTAGCTTTTTTGATCTTAAGATTATGCCAACCTTTAAGAAACTAAGCTTCTTCTGTTTTCCAAGAATGCAACTTTCATAAATATCTAGATCAATATTTTTTTTACTATGGTAGTTTTTCTTTGACTAAAGTATCGTCATTCTTTTTTTACTGATATGGCTAAGTGTACACTACCATAGTTATACCTAATTTTCTACTTCAGTAGAGGCACTAATACTTGCAAATCTTATGGTCATATATAGGGTGCTGGTTTTTTTTCCATAAGCCAAAACCATTTATTCCTTCAATATTTTCCACATACCTCCAAAAAAAGAATAAATGACCATTATCATCAAGTTGTCTAACGAAAATCAATTTCTTTTTTTGATCTAGAAACATGTCTTGCATTTTATAAGTTCTATATAAATCCATTCATTATCTTGATTTGCATATCTATTATGCCCGCAATATCCATTGGTTATCCATCGGCCAGATAGAGTAACCATGATCTTTAGCAACATAGTTTTGCATCATTTCATAGTGTAGTGTATAGTTAAATGAAGCACTAAAATCAAGAATCCAATTATCAATTGGACTTTGTATAACAAGAATCAAAGCATTTTGTACCTCATTTGTGGTAGCATTGGCAGAGTCAGCTTCAGGTTTTTTTGATTTTATACAACTCCTCGTATGATAACCAAGTTTGCCACAATTCCAACATTAAACCTGATTTCTAAGTCCAACCTTGCTTTTAATTCTATATCTTAATTTTGATCTGCCTCTGGATAAGCTTTTATTTTGTCTCCTCTCTCAAATGTTGATGCTGAGGGTTGAACCTGAACTTGAACTTTCACCTTATTCTTTCCTTTATAGATTTTCATCCAAAATCAAATATCAGATATCATCATATTTTAGTTTAGATTTTCCAGCTGAGTTACTCATTATTGTTCTCATATCTTCCCAACTACTTGGAAGTGAAGGTAGTGAAATGAGTGTACAAATCTTATCATCAAACTTCATCTCAAAAGATGACAGTTAATTTGTGATTGTATTGAAGTTTTTGAGATGTTGTGTAATAGAGGTGTCTTTTATCATCTTCAGGTTAAACAACTTCTTCATCAAGTGCACTTTATTATTTGTTGAAGGCTTCTTATACATCTCAGACAAGGCTTTCATTAATCTTGCAGTGGATTTTTATTTTATAACATTGTGAGCCTCTTCTTGATGAGGATAACCGAATAACACCCAAAACCTGTCTATTAAGAATTAACCAATCTTTTTCTTGCATATCCTCCGGTTTGCTCCCCGATAAAGAAAGATGAAGTTTCTTCCCATATAGATAGTCTTTGATTTGTATTTTTCAATAACCAAAATCTGTTCCATCAAATTTTTCAATTCCAACAGCTTTTATTTCACAGTTGTGTCCAAAATGGCCAAAAACATTTGAAACGACTCTAAAATCACCAAAATCAGATTTTAGATGGCTTAAATCTAATCAATTAAATTTTCAAACCAATAGAAGGTGCAGATGAAGACACATATCAGTTGAAATACTGTCTACGGTACACTGGATCAAAACTCAATATAATTACATGGTTGGTGACTTGTAAAAGTAAGACGGGTCCACACCCAATGATGTGGTAGAGCCACGTGGAATTTAAGCTGACGTGTCAAGTGATGACGTGAACTGATGACTTGATAAGTGATGTGACGGATGATTGTGCAGAGTTACTCTTATGGCTACTAACTAGCTGATTACATGGCCAGTCAACCCTGTTCAGTTGTAGATATTTAGGTGAAGAAGTAGTGTGCGGCTCATATGGCGTATCGTGCGAGTGGGCAATCCTGACATTGCGCCTGTTGGGGCGTACGGGCATGCAGCATATCAGTTCTTTACTAGAGTTTTACCGGTAGATTTGTCTCGTCATCTCCTACACAATGGTATGTTTAAAAATATGTTTTAAGAACTTTAATTTCTGAGTTTAGATCATACACTTTCTTTTTCAAGAACAAGCTCTGATACTAGTTGTTAGGTCATTACAGAAATCAAACACACATAAATTTACGTGGTTCGATAACTTGTCTACTCTACAGAGCTACTAATTTATATTAGTCAATTGGAAAAATAATATAAACAAGAAGAAAGAAAAAAACTCTTCTCTAATTAACTCATTTTCACTCAAACTCTCTCTATTTTTTTCGCTCTTTGTTCTCTATCATGTTCAGTTCTTGAATGGGTGTACACACACATACACTAAACCAGAACAAATATCATAAATCATCATGTTATAATTTACATCTCAAATTAAGCCTTCGTAATATATTAAAGTAAAAAATTAATTAATTTTACTTACATATAATAAAGATGGGACAGTATTTATCTTTACTTTACTGACATACCCTTCACAGTTTATTATTGTCACAGTCAAGAGAGTGAGAACAAGGTTCTCGAGGTTACTCTAGAGGTGAGAATGGAGACAGCGGAAGCTGCTGCTGTTTGCCACGGATACATCTACCTGGAATCCTACCATTCTTGGCCTGAAGCCAGGAACTTCTCCGGTATGCCATTTCTTCTCTCCAAGCAATCTTCTTTGGGTTCCAGTATTGTCCACCATGTAATTTTAGTTACTTCTGTATGTTTAATTATTACGAAGCCTTGAACTTTATTGTATAAATTTAATGGAGCTAGCATGCTTGTATCGCTACTAAATCCATCTATAAAAACCTTGTTACTTGTAAGAGCAACTCCGAAGCAAGTGTTAAATGGAGAGCTAAAAATAAAATAAAAATAATATTTTAGTTTTTTTAATTTATTTTTCATGCTTTAAGATGGAAGTTAAACAAAATATTAAAGAAATTTATAAATATTATTTTTACATATCTTTTAAAAAAACCAAAATTAACAAAATGAGACCAATAAAAAAACTAATTAAATGCATTCTTGTGAAAAAAATAATATCAAAATTATTAAGAAAAAAATAAAATACTTATTTATTTCACTTTAATATAATTAGCTTTTCAAATGGCTTTGAAAAAAAATATATTATATTTATATTATCTAAAATATTAATTTATTAATTCAGCCTTAAAGATGCTCTAACCATCTGATCCTGGAATAAAATGGTTACTGGTGTATAAAATTTGATGTCATGGGCCTGGAAGTATAATAAAATTGTTAATCGAGTTTTGATCTGATATAAAAAAAATATTCTAACATCATATTAGAACTAGAAAAATATCTTAATATTATAGTATAATTTATTTAAAAATAATAGTTTAAAAAAAAATTAATAAATTTTATAGAGTCAATAAACCTATTTACAAATTTAACAAGGTTACTCGAGTTATTTCGATTCATGAATTTAGCAAGTATCTTTTATATTTTTTATTTTTTTAATTAAAATTAATTTTATAATTATTTATTTTTTATCATAAAATAAAAAAATAAATTTAGAAAAAAATCAGAAAGTTTATGAAGCTATTCACTTATATTTATTTTTTTTAAATTCAATTTTTTTCTTTTATCATTTTATATTAAATTAAATTAAAAATAAATTTTATAATTTAATTTATTTTATTTTATATAATATTATCATAGTCCCAAAAGAAATTCTAATATTGGATTAGTGTTTAATTTTATATCGTTTATTTTTATTATTATAAAATTAAATAACAATAATTGTAAAAAAATATATTTTAATTTTAATAAAATTTGTGATTTAATTCACGGTTTTAACGAATTAATTTAGATTACTTCATTCATTTATTTGGAAAATTTATCTATTAAATATAATATATATTTTTATTTTATTTTTTAATATTAAATTGATTGAAAAATAAATTTTATAATTTATTTTTTATATATAATTATTATAATTTTAAATAAGTATTTATTTTAGAATTGACACTGTGGTTTTATAAATATTTATTTTTATATTTAATTAAACAAAAAATAATATACTTGACGTGATTGATTTAATAACACTATGAAAAAAAAAAAAAAACCTTTTCTCTAAACCTTCTTTTAGTACGTTTTTTCTTTTTTAAATTCGTGCGAACCACCCTGGAATGGAGGCCACGTGGACTGGTTAATACCAAACATAGTCAAACCTTTCCCCGTCATTCCTTCGTTAACTGGAAAAGATGGGAGGGCAACATAAAATCTTCGAAAGAAATTATAAAGGCATATAAGGGCTAACCTGTTTTTTCTTAACCCTGAAATAAAATACAAAGGAAAAAGAAAAGAAAATTGTTTAATTAGCAGCGCCAAGCAAAGCCGAAGATTTCTCCGTGCCTGTCAGCTTGTAAAATCTAAACCCCCTTTACCATCCCCCCCATCAAAATCCCCCACACACTCTATCCATCTCTCAAACACTCTTGAGATTATTATAGCTTCGAAAATGGTAGGAGCATCAGCTATTTTTGCCACTGCTGCCAGCTTCTCAATCTTTCCCCGCGCCAAATCTCCCTCTCTTTCTTTATTCTCTCACAGGTAACATCTTGAAGTATACAACTGTGTTCTTTGCTAATTTTCTATCCGATTTTTCCTAGTGCATAATTGTATCATTTCTTTGGTTAATTGCAGAAGAAACTCGGTGGTTTCTGCCTTGCCTAGACCCTGTAATGATTCTTCAACTAGTAAGGAGTTTTACATGATTTTTTTTATTTACCCAGTTCCTTTTTTAGCTTGATTATTGTTAAAGCATGCTTAAGTTGAGTTCAATGTCCTTAATTTTGAATGTGATGACTGACCCAGTTCTTTTCTTACCTTAATTGTCGTTAAAATTTTGCTTAAATTGAATTCAATGCCCATAATTTGATTTTTTTTGTCAGACCTGATTTCTTTTCTTTTTTTTTTATAAATGTGTAACTCTGTCATGTAGGATTATCCCTAAGGATCGACGAGAAGGGTTTTCGTGATGCTAAACAAAGGTTTCTTGCTTTTTTCCCCATTGATTTTAAAGGGCTTTACATACTCTATATATATATAAAAAAGAAAAATTGAATATTTAATTAGACTGTATCAAATGATTAACTAGTTGTTTCAGTAGTTACACATTTCTTCTAGCTGATACATATTTGTCAAGTAATGATTTTATCACACAGTTATGTCACAGTTGAAGCAAAGGGGGGGAATCCGCCCATTATGCCAGCAGTGATGACTCCAGGAGGACCTTTGGATTTGTCATCTGTGTTATTTAGGAATCGCATAATTTTCATTGGGCAGCCAATAAATTCACAGGTGGCTCAACGTGTTATATCACAACTCGTGACTCTAGCAACTGTTGATGAGAAAACAGATATTCTGGTCTGGCCATTTTGTTAGTTTATTAGTTTTGTACTTAACTGTTGTCATCAGTTTACAGAGCTTGGAAGTAAATGGTTTAGCCAAATTTTATGTGCTTGTGACCTTTTATTGCATTTGCAGTTGTACCTGAATTGTCCTGGTGGAAGCACTTACTCTGTTATGGCAATTTATGATTGCATGTCTTGGGTAATTTTTTTTCACTTATATTTTCTTCTTTCATCCGAGCATAACTTTTAGCACATTGGCAACCTCATCATGGGATTCTGATCTTACAACCTTCTAAATGGTAGTAATAACAGAAATGAACTTTAAAGACCAAATGAAAATTTGTTTTTGGCCCTTGCTGTTAGAGAAGTGATTATAAGATCAATGAAGTGAAGGCATACTTATAAAGTTGGTTTAATAAATCATTATTTGAGCATTGAGGTAAGTGGTATTTAGTCGTAAACAATTAATATGATCTTCTGTCTAAAAAAATGATAACTGCCCCAGAAAAAATGTATGCATTACATTTTGTTACATCCATCTATCTTTTTTTTTCTCTTTGATTTCTTCTTCTATATGATGCAATCTTTGATGACTCTTAATGCTCTCAGATAAAGCCTAAAGTTGGCACTGTATGTTTTGGAGTGGCTGCAAGCCAAGGAGCGCTTCTTCTTGCTGGAGGAGAGAAGGGAATGCGGTATGCAATGCCTAATGCACGTATTATGATTCATCAACCGCAGGGTGGTTGTGGGGTGAGAATCAATTTCCAAATTTCTTTAATGCTTTTGAGAGTATACAAGAGTTCCTTTTTTTGCTGCTAGCTGAAATGGAAAAATTTTTGTTAGGACATACATCATATAATTTCACATCAAAAGCTAGCTGGTACTGTTTAATCGTATGTGATATCCATATTGTTTCTTAAATTAAAAGCTGCATCTTTTTTATTATTACTGAAGTTTCTATTATCGTGTTTAACTTGCTCTTCTGTCATAGCATACTGGTGCATGTGAGTGCAAAATTCAAAATGCAAAAACTGTAATAATACAAGTCCACTACATTGCAACAGTTCCAAAATCTTGGGTGTTCGGAATAGTAATGAATATATATGTTGTAGTCATTGATGCATTTTGCAATATTTGCTTCTAGGGTCATGTGGAGGATGTGAGACGCCAAGTAAATGAAGCAGTTCAAGCTCGTCATGTGAGTATTCCCACTTAGCTTCATTCATATGCTGATTGACTGGGAAGATGAAACCCAATTAATGGCTGGATACCTGTTAGCCTGTTTGAAATCACAATTGGAAACCCAAGAGTTTCCTAGTTCAAGATTTGAGTGTGGCAGGGCCATATGCTCAAAACTGAAGTTCACACTTGAGAAGCTGGCAGACTTGTTTTGCAAGCACCATGGTAGTGGGGCGGGTTTTTTGCTTTTTTGGGCCCAGGGGTGGGACTATTTATCTGTTCCTGTGGTACTTATCTATAACAAAGGTTCAAGGTAAAAAGATATTCAATGTTTACTGAAGTTCTAGAGCCCTGGGATTATTGGCTCTTGTTGTTTGAGTTCCTGTAAAGCCTTCAGCACTTTGCTAGTTTTTGGAACTTTTAAATGGAAGATTGCTCTAATTAACATAAAATGCAGTCTTATTTCGCTTGTAATTCTGCTGCAGAAAATTGACCAAATGTATGCTGCATTCACTGGTCAACCCCTCGAGAAAGTACAGCAATACACCGAGAGAGATCGTTTCTTATCCACTTCAGAGGTATGTGGCGCAACTTGTTTTTCTTTTCCTTTTTAGATGGACATCAGTGCTTGAAGAGAACCTGCTCAAACACTTGCATGCGTGTGGATGTTTATACATATATGTCTGCACTCTCGCATTACTGGAGACAAGAAAATGTCCTAATAAAAATCTTATACATGAGATAACACTAAATTTTATTCTCTTTCATCTTTCTGTACCACCTGCATCATTGCTGTAACTTCAGTATGTGTTTGATTGGATCGCTCAATTCATGGTGATGATTGCATTTCTAACATTTACTTGCATACATGTCATCTTTTAGCAGTTTAAGACCCGCTTCCAACTAATTTTTTTGTCTGAGCTTTTCACTCTACCAATTATCTGTATGCATTTTGACAACCATATTAATCACCATGTTGCTTTTTGCTGCCCTTTGTTGCAGGCTATGGAGTTTGGGCTCATCGATGGCATCCTGGAAACAGAATATTAAACTAGGATTTTACTATTCACCGTCTTTGAATGCAGTGGGAGGTTGGATATAATTTTGATGTGATTGAGTTGCCCTCCACTTTTCATTTGTTGTGATCCTACGTTACCAATTGGTATTTTCAATTTCAATGCCAATTATTCCCACTATTTTGATTTTACAAACTCGATTTCAGGTTCTGTGCACGACTAAGCATATCAACATTCACTTGGTAATTGCATTCTAGGGCTTGGCCTAGCGGTGGAAGGGGCTTGTCTCCTTCCACTGCACCTGGGTTCGAGCCCTAGCGTGCACGTCAGTCACCCCCGCGGTGCCTTACATGCCTACTGGGTTTGCAGGGTATTCAGTGGGCCGTGGGGATTAGTCGTGGTGCGCGTAAACTGGCCCGGACACCCNNNNCAAAAAAAAAAAAAAAAAAACATTCACTTGGTGATTTTTCCACGAGGTCTATTTTTTCTAACCGCGCAGTTCTTCAGCCACTTGAAAAGATAAATCCCGGATTTCCCGGCTCACTATGCATGTATTTCAGTGCCCAAACCTGATGACTCGGTTGGCATCTCGATTATTAAAAAAAATAGCTAGTCTCGTTAATTACTATTATTAAAAGAAACTAAAAATGATGGTGGTTTTACTATGACCATTTTACCATTGCTTTAGACTTATTGTAATGTGGTTTGGAATGGTAAAATTATTATTTTGCACTCCATTATTAAAAACGAATTATTATTTATTTATTTTTAATCTTTTTTATTAAAACCTTCTTTTTTAATTTTATTCTTTATTTTATTAATCAAAATTTTGTTAATTTAAAATTCAATTTCATGGTCCTTTTCAAATTTGTTTTCTATAATATTATCATAATTTCAACCTCAAAACCCACAACACAAGTTTGAAAAATTAATTTACCAATTTAAATATTTTTTAAAATTCTTTTAACAATTAATTTTATTCAATTCCATTCCTTTATAAGATTATCCTAATATTATATACAAGTCAAGAATTTCATAAGTTAACCAAAGTTAACTTAGTTAAAAAAAAAATCCAATTTATAAATCCAATAAAATCAATAACCTGACTCTCAAACTCCTCTTACTTTTTGAAAAAATACTTTCATTGTTTAAGCTCCATTTTTTTTAAGTTAAAAAAATGATCCGGCTCCCGGACAGCAGCACCAGCCACCAATCTCGTAATACATGTACAGCCCGTTGGTCGTGACATCTTAATCCTCTGCTTTGGTTTGAATCAGCATGAACAAGAGTAATGTCATAGCTCGACAAAAGACGGATAGCTAACTGCGGTTGATTTAGGTTGTGGTTAACTTGCAAGGGGAAGGAAGAAAAATGGAGATAGAGATATGCCTCGTTGAACTAATATAATTAGTCAAATTGAACACGGATTACATATGAGAGTGTACAAACCAGTCTGCATTGACAGAGGCATTACAACAATCTCTCGAAGTAGCAGATTCATGTTCCTGTTCAAGAATGAAAACAGACAAATTTAAACCAACTTCTTTGAAATTCGATTACTATTATACTCAGCACACGTTCCACAATTGCCAAATCATTTGCAGGAAATCATCAAGACTGGTTTTGGTGGAAATTCCTAATATTTGCTGCCCATTTTAGCTAGAATATCACTAATTCACCTTCTTGTTTTCTTTAGTGGATCACTAGGCCACACATTTTTTCCAGAATAAATTGCAACACTCAAAAGAGGATCTTACCGTAGTTTTGCCGCACTGTGGTGAACTTGTAAATGGCCTTCACCAGGGAACCGTATCTCACGGACTTCAAGGGTCCCATATGTCTGCAACAGAATAGGCCACAACTTAATCCATGAAAAGCAAGCAGGACACGGATTATGTGGTGCAAGTAATTGATAAAAATCTGAATACAGGATGAGAAAAGAAGGTCCACTGCTGCTTCCATATTCCCCACAGTGATAACAAAGGTGAACAAAAATACAAAATGAATGATCCAACCTACAATTTTCAAATTAAACTATCTTAATCGCCTCATCGAGACAGAAAACTTACACTATCTCGGTATATCGAATTCTCCAAGCTGGGAAACCTAGATGGCATCTTGCAGGTCCATAAACTAATAGCAGATCAGGTTCTGGCCCTCCACAACCTCATAATTCAAGAACATTACCAGTCAATATGCATAAGATTGATGTCTGAAAGGAAATCAATTCCTTCAACCATTCAGCAGATTGAGAAATAGAACAAACCTACAGCTCGCAGTGCCTCAGTCATGTTAGCTTCTGTGAATATCTGTTCTTTCTGTTCTGCACCAGAATTAGCCAGCTTCAAGTACTTCATGAAAAGTACATTGCCACCCTTGGCCACTGCTTCCTTTCCATCTGAGATTGAAGCAAATTCCAGAGTCATGTGTTTCTGGTCCAGTAACGAATCTCGTTCATCAGCTTCCTGCAAAAAGTGGATAGAAAACTTGAGTAAGAAATCTAAGTTTGCCACTGACATTCCACAGTAATTTGCAAATAACTCAAATGAAGCAATAATAGCAATTAAGACATGAGATATAACTATACGAAGTTTTCAACCAGAATTCATTGTACAAAATTTATCCAGGCCATCCTTATTCAAGCAATCCTATTGCAATTCATATAAATCTTTCACTGAATCAAATGTCAGTTTAACGAGTTTTCAAAGAATGCTCACTGGCGGCCAGATCATAATTGAGTACCAGTCAAACAGGCGCTAACTGCAATCTGGATCGCAGCAAAGTGAAAAACAAAGGTACCATCACCGTACAGAAAGAAGATGCTACCTCAAATAATGTTGCATTTTTCAACTTCGCTAAGATGGATTCCTTAGATTTCTTGAGCACTCCTGGAAAAAAAAATGAACGTTCAAAATCAAAATATTTTAAAAACCCAAAGAGTTTCGTGTTCCTTACAGGCAATTATACGGGGAAAATACTCAATTACTCAGTTTCACGAGGCATCGAGCATCCTTACCTTCTGTATCATAGAGGCATAAGTGTTTGACACCAATAACTTGTAGCCATTGCAAAAGCTGAATGACTTTCGAAATTCGGCAAGCATCATCGCTCTCTATCACAATCGCAAGATACCGGAGCTTGCCAACATTAATAGATCCGTAACGCTTCAGCAGCCCACTAGAGATCAAATAGCTCTCGATCACATTAGCTACACCAACTCCAAGATACCAAAGTCTCACAAGAAGATGTACAGAATGCCAAACTAGCCGAAGCCAGAAATTTCCAATCTGCACAAAACCTTAAAATCCAGAGTGACTCTCATGAATCACAAACAACCATATATTTCAGAGGCAAAAACAATTAAGAAAAGGTTCCCAGGAATTCAGTGGTAGCTAATGAAACTTGCCTGATTAGTCCCAGATTTAACTCTCTGCACTTCATCTTTGAGGTCCATTATCTACTAAACCAAAAAAGAAAATCACAACCCATTAATTTTAAATGCACCAATACACATGCATATAAATAAAAAGATATGTAGAAAGCAAAACCCAGATAAAGAATTTACCTACAAGACTGAAGCTTGAGAGCAAAACAGCCTTTTGTGATTTGAAAGGCGAACCAAAAAGGGTGATTTCGTAGAAAAAGTTGCTTAGTGAGAGCCAGTTCCCTGTTCTGCCCGGAATGCGAGACGACAGGTAGTTAACCTTTATGTTCAAGACAAAGTGTCGCTATGGGGATGTTTTTATATTGCTTTGCAAGAGTTTATGGATCAAACGCACGCTCACAAACGGACTTCAAGGGTCCCGTCTCCTTGACGAGGAAGGCTAAAAAATATTTCATTTTAATTTTTGAAAAATCAGAATTACGTGCAAGTGCAAGCCCAATCATGGTATTTAAAAAAAAAGATAGATTTATTTTAATTTCAAATGACTGATACAGTGGACTATTAATTTTTTATTTTATGATTTCAAATCTTGATTCCAATATTTATGAAATTTATTTAAATACATAGTTAATGTGTATAAGTAATTGTCTGAGAAGAGGATTCAAGAATTTTATTTTGAATTTGACATGAAAGTTATCCTGAAAATGCTATTTATTATCAATTAAAAAAACTATTATTATTAAATTTGATTGCAATGGTCTTGTCATTAAGAACTTTCTCCGCTCATTGAATTTCTCAAGTCTGGATTTTAATGTTATTATTTAAGATAAAATATTATTTTTAAATGCAGGAGTGGCTATTGAATTGAGAGAATAGCAGTGGAAATTATATTCCTGATAATCAAAAAATAAAAAATTCTTGATTGTAGATTTTTCTCGAAATTACATCCAGAAAAACATAAGATCTGTTTATTTATATGGTTGTAATTGTATTTTAAAAAAATTATGTTTTGATTTGATATATGAATGTTAAAAATAAATTTTAAAAAATAAATAATATTATTTTAATATATTTTTAAATAAAAATTATTTTAAAAAAATCACTATCTCAATATTAAAATCTATCACAAATAATAATCACAGAAACTGTTTATTTTTAGGATCCAATAACATATAATAAATAACAACAAAAAAAAATAAAAAAAAGGGTGTTAAAACTTGTTTGGACCGGGCCGAAGTAACCATGTACCTCGGTTAGATCACTATCCAACTCTCTCTCTCTCTAGGAAAGTGAGCAGTAAGCAGTCATTAACTGAAATAAATGGGAATTAGATAATATTTAAATCGAATTTGATCGCTTTGTAGCTGATGCGTCCATGTATTTTGTTCAAATTTTAATGGAATACTAAACTAGAGCGGAATAACAAATGTCTGGCAATTCTTAATATATGGTTACAGGGTCGTAGTACCCGGGGCCTTTTTTTCTTTTTTCTTTTTTTTTTGTAAATAATTTTGAAAGCGAAATTAGATAATCTANTTTTTCTTTTTTTTTGTAAATAATTTTGAAAGCGAAATTAGATAATCTAATTGATGCATTGATGCTGAGAAAAGGAAAAAAATTGTAGCCAGCAGATTAATCAAAATAGTCATATTAACAAAAGATGATTAGTTCGCTGTGAGAAGATTTATTATTTATTAAAACCATAAAATCACCAGTTAACTTTTTTATTATTATTGACATGGGTGCTGGGATAGTTTTCGTACATTTCAACTAATCTTATGAACTTTAAAATTAATGATTATATTTTATTGGTCTTAAAAGAACTTAAACTTATGATTATTAAAAACAAATCTAATATCTGATCATTTAAACCATCTCTCAGGATTTGCTATTTAACTTTTCTTAAAAATATTATTTGGGTAATATAGTTTTTTTATATGATATATTTGTCAATATTAAATTCATTAAAGATAATTTAATCTTTTTATATTTTAAAATTATAATCCATTGAGTTATGAGTTACCTTTGATAATATATTTTTGATCAACTAATGTTTAAAAGCTTTAAAGTATTTCCTTCCATGTTATTAATTATAATTAAGTTGATTAAAAAGTAATTTGATATTTTTATAAATATAAAATATAATTAAAAAATCAAGGTTGATAACTAAAGCACATATCAAAAAGTAGGAGTCGTTGCAACGCATGGACTATGCAAGCGATGTCATGTGACAATAAAACAATTTTGTTTGTCATATCACTAGAATCTTCACATTATCAACAAGCAGGATTGGTGGTGGGATGATTTATCATTGGCATTTTTTTCCCTTCTTTTTCATTTTTTTCCCCCTTAAGATTCATGTTGATTATTCAAAATTTTAGGGTTCTCATTTTATTTATTGATTTCAACTTTATTTTTTATTCTTTTAATTTTTAATTATTACTCCTGGTATTTTTATTGATTTCAACTTTATTTTTATAAAACATTGATTTATTTTCAATTGTATCCTTTAATTTCAATTCATGATATGTTTTTTTTTTCCTAATTTGATCTTTATTTTTAGATTTTTTTTTGTTAAATTAATCTTTCTTTACAACTTCACTATTCATTAAAAAATTATTAGTTGTCTTTTAATTTTTTTTTATTTGTATTTTGATTTGCATTCTTTTAATTGCTATTTTTTTTATTCTTTTGTATAATTTATTTTTTTATCTAATTTTTAATATTTGATTGATTGGGAGTTAGACTTTGTGATTTTTCTAGATATGTTGCTTTTAGTTTAATGACATGACTCAAAGGATGTGAAAAGTTAATGTGAATTGACATCATTTATTTTAATTTATTTTTCTTTTCAATCTCATCATTTGAGATTTTTTTTTAAAAAAAGATGCTAAGTGATGTTTTTCATTTTTTTTCTTACCAAATTATTTTAATCTCGTGACATGAATTACAAGTTTAACTAGGATTATTTTAATTCTTTTTATTGGGTTGCTTTTTTAAAAGAAAATTTTAATCTTTTTTAAGTTTCATCCTTTAAAATTTGATTTTTTTAAAATTAATCTTTATTATTTTTTCCTTTTAGATTTTATTGAATTATCTCATTAGCATAATTCAAATCACAGGATTTAGTCATCTTTATCTTATTTTAATTGTTGATTTGTTTTTGGTTATATCTTTTTATAATTGATTTGTTAGGAATTAAAATTTATGATTATTTTTATTTATTTTTTATTAAATTATTTTTTTATTGCTCAAATTATAAATTTATTATTTTAACTCGGTTAGGCTCAAATCATTGATTTTACTTTCTTTTTTAAAACACGATTACATCATTTTTTACTCAAAAATGTAATAACTCATTCTCATGGCGGAGCACAGATATATGGATATAGTCATCCACTAATTAATACAGGCAGGGACTAAAGAGTCTACTCATAAGAAAAGGAAGAGTAAGGAAGGGTAGTGGGTAATGACATCATCAAGTCGCCTGCAAGAACCTCTAAACACACCGAGAGAAAAATTTGCAACTCATAGCTAAAACCAACTTATTGACTCCTGTTATGCCGCGAGTCATATTAAAATATTTTTTAATGCAAAAACAAATATTTAAAAATTAGTAATGTGTCTTCTAAAAAAATTAAATAATAAATGCAATGATATTTTAATTCAATCCTGAGGCAAAAAAATATTTAATTCACTTAAGTTAATTTCAATTGAATTTTGAAATTTACAGAGATAATTTTAAAATAAATTAAGAAGCTTAATCTTAAATTAATTTAATATTGAGGAGCTAAATCGATAAAAAACAATATTTAATTAAAAAATATCAGTTAAACAAATTCATAATGAAAATTATGCACATCATCAAATTCAATAAATTTTTACCCTAGAAATTACTTTAAATTTAATTTTATAGCAATAAATCATATTATATATTTTTTTTAATAAAACAACTTTTTTAGAAGCAAAAATAAAAGCATGAAAGTCATGTAAACCCAAGATAGCAAAGATAAATCTAAATCTGATACTTAAACCAACTGAATTGATATTTTTTAGATTCGATGGATAATGAATATATTATGAATATTGTCAAATCCGACATAAAACCTACCCAAACATCATCTAAAACATATATTTATATTATATAAATATATTTGTAAAACATTTATGATATATACATACCTTAATATTAACATAAAAAACACATATATAAATAATATTTATCATTTTATTATTTAATATATATATAGTAATTATTTTATTTTTTATTGATTAATAAATATTAGTATATAATGGATACTCATTGGATATCCAAAATTTGATGGATAGTTTATAAATATCTAAATTTTTTACTTGAAGGATAATGAATAGCATATAGATATTAAGAAATCTAACCCGTGGATAAAATTATTTTCTTTTATAGACATAAAAAACTTTAAACCACAAAAAAATAATAATAAATAATATCTCAAATGCTATGAGTTAACTCATTAAATACACTACTAAACTAATAGACTTAATTGAGTTCAATTATTTATTTTATTAATTTTTTTAAAATTAATAAAAGAAAAAACCTAGTCATATGGACCTAGATATTAAAAAAAACACCTTCAGCACGTATGAGCTTATCTTATTAATTTATAAAAAGTGTGAATGACCTATTATTTGCTGAATTGTTTTTCTTGAAAAATATAGTAAACAACACATCATTTATTTTCTATAGATTCTTATGACTCTTGTCCTTGAAAAATCAAGCTTTTATTTTTTTTATTTAATTTAAAGTTTATGTTCAACCTATTTTTAACATAGAACACCCTTAACACCTTGATAAATCAATTTATAACAAAAAAAATAATCAAAAATAGCTTAAAAAACCAAAATCAACCCGAAACTAAAATAATTATCACGGTCAAATCTACCTCCTCAAGTAAGAAGCAGGAAAAAAACAACTAAATCAAACTTCTCTCGTTATATATAACTCATTCGTACCACAATTATCTATTTTCATGGCCTAAAACATCATCAATGATAAAAAAATTTCTCAACACCTGAATGAATCCAGTAAATCCCTCTTTTGTCACAAAAAAAGAACTAAAAAATAAGGAAAATCAAGTATTGTACTAAAATTAAATTTTGAAGAAGTAAAGAGACCAATTATCTAATAGATAAAAAAAAGAGGCTAAACAAAACTTTTCAAATAAAATTCAAAGACACCATTTATTTTACCTAGCATTTGAATTTTAATCCTTTATCTTTTAATGCAATTATTTTTTGAAAAACAAATGCAATGGGATGCTAATTTATGCTTAAAAAAACCTCAATTGTGCAATAATAATAATAATAATAATATATGTTTAAAAATCAAATTGATTCTTTTTTAAAATTAACTATTCTAATCTATTGTGATTTATTACGACATCTGAGAGGATAAATAGGGTAAAGCGGCCACACTCTGCTTGGAATGTTAATTAATGAACTGACGCTCCGCATACGTTGAGACGTTTAAAAAGAAATTGGGAAAGAACAAAGCTGCCGCTGACATGTACATGTTACGATTGAACAAGGTGACAAAACGAACAAGAGTGCCTATCATTCACAAAAGGTTCAATAATCATGTTTGATTACTTAAACTAATTCTACAAAATTCCATGTCAAAATTCTTTGCTACGCAGAGAATTACAGATTGCCTACAACCATGAACGTATGATGGCCGGTTTCTCCACCAGACCCCCTAGTTAAGCACATCCTTCACAGTTCACTACGCAATCATCAGCACCCTTAATGGAAGCAGGCAAAAAATAGTACCTACATGTTAAGCTAGAAGCTTTAATAGTTCATGAGTAAACATCGCAGCTCCAGCTTCGCTTCACTCAACCAAAACCACTCTTTCCCTGAACTTCACAACGAGAAAAGAACGACAAAAACAAACAAATACACTATAAAAACAACCTTAACAGCCAGAGAAAAGAAAAACAAGAAAACTTGATCTTTCCCTTCCCCTCCAGTTACTGACTTCCTTCAAATCAAACATCACATAGCAGCTCAATCAGCTCCCAACCCTTTATTTGTGTGGCCTAGATCAATGAGATTGGTCAGATTCATGCTATTATGAAATCACCCGTGTGTTAGAAATTGCAGCTCATAAAGCTCCAGTCACACATGTCTAAGAAAATAGGTTCAGAACAATGGAATTCAACTTAGGAGATAGCTGCATACATTCACTAGAAGAAAAATCTTGTAAGAATACATACTTTGATAAGGTAAAGAACTAATATCCTCCACGCCACTGACAGTTGCTAACTTGCTATGTACCCTGACAAAGTATTAGCAGTGTCCTAATAATCATGCTTTGTAATCAAGCAAGCTCGAAAACATCAATAAAACCAATTCAAAGAGTTCGCATTATTGCAGACAAACATACCTATTGAGCTGGATCCTCAGAAAACCTAGCATCAAAAGGAGCAGAAGGGTGAGCATGCCCGGCCGCACCACCTGCAGAACCCGAACCATGCTGCAACTCAATAACAAGCCATCTGACAGCCTTACTCATCAGCTCCAACCGAACAGCACTAATGGGTGGAAGCCCTGTCATTCCACCCTGCCCAGACCTCCCACTCACGGACCCAGTAGCCTCATCCACCAAACACTCCGATCCTACCCTTTGCTTCACGGACTCCACAAACTCCTCCGCTTGATCACATGAAACTCTAAATAACTCCCATTTCTGCTTGAAATTCTCCAGCGCAACATCCGTTGCCGCTGTTTTCTGCCCGCCGGATAACTCCTTGGCTTCCAACACATTAGCTGCAGCACCGACGAAATCATGGTATGCGTTGTTTAACGAATCTACGATACTGTCCATCGCCAAAATCTCACGATTTCTAAATTGAATTCTAAAATGAAAAAAAAAATCAAAATATTGTAGTTTTTAATTGGAATCATGAAGTCATGAATTTGAAAATAATGGTATAATCTAGTGTAATTCCGATTTCTAGGTCTAAACATGCAATCAAAGCATGAAATTCTATAATTAGTAAATAATGATCAATTAGCTAGACAATCAAGAGCTTAAAAGCCAACGAAGAAGAGTCCGAGGGTTACCTTAACGGTCGCCGGGATTTGATTATTGCGGATCGACCGGTCTATTTCTTGCTGTTTCCAGGCCTCAGCTCCGTCTCCTTCTGCCTTTGTCTGTGTTGGATATATCTGGGCTGCTGCGATCCTTTGAATCAAGTTGGGTTGGGTTGGATTAGGATCGGGCTTTATGAGCCAGAGAAACTTCTGAGATGGCCCATTACATTATTTCCTTTAGCTGCGGTGAAGTGCTCCCTGAATTTGGTTACAGGTATAAATAATGGAATTTAAATCGTCCAGGATTTTCAATGACTGGGTCAAACTTGTGGTAAAAATCTGTTTTTACGCGTTTGGCGGCGGGGGGGATTTTTTTCAATTTTCTAATTTACTATAAATAAGTTTATAGCACGATTTTGTTTCATGCAATGTATCGTATATTACTTGAAATTTCAAATAAAACTAATTATAAAATATAGTTTGTTATATGTATTTATTAATTTTTGAAACCAAATTGATTTGATTGATTACTGTAAAACATGCAGCATGTGCTAAAACAGTCATTAGACATATGTGTGAGCACTAGCAATATTCTATGATGCAACGATTTTCTTTTTTCTTTTAATATAGTAAAAATATAGTAAAGGGTATTTAGAAGTGTGGTGTTGATTTTTTTAAAATATATTTGAAAATATATTAAAATATTATTTTTTATTTTAAAAAATATTTTTAATATTAATATATAAAAATGAGAAAAAAAATATAATTTTTTAATAAAATACTATTCAGTATATACTAAAAACATTAATATCCATTTTGTAGATAACATGCAGCATATGATAAAACAGTCATTAGACATGTGTGAGCACTAGAAATATTATATGATGTAATGATTTTTTATTTTTTAACATAGTAAGCAGTATTTGGAAGTGTAGTGTTGATTGTTTTTTAAATGTATTAAAATAATATTTTTTATTTTTTTTAAAAATTATATTTTATATTAAAATGATAAAAAATATTATATGATGTAATGATTTTTTATTTTTTAACATAGTAAGCAGTATTTGGAAGTGTAGTGTTGATTGTTTTTTAAATGTATTAAAATAATATTTTTTATTTTTTTTAAAAATTATATTTTATATTAAAATGATAAAAAATATTATATGATGTAATGATTTTTTATTTTTTAACATAGTAAGCAGTATTTGGAAGTGTAGTGTTGATTGTTTTTTAAATGTATTAAAATAATATTTTTTATTTTTTTTAAAAATTATATTTTATATTAAAATGATAAAAAATATTATATGATGTAATGATTTTTTATTTTTTAACATAGTAAGCAGTATTTGGAAGTGTAGTGTTGATTGTTTTTTAAATGTATTAAAATAATATTTTTTATTTTTTTTAAAAATTATATTTTATATTAAAATGATAAAAAATATTATATGATGTAATGATTTTTTATTTTTTAACATAGTAAGCAGTATTTGGAAGTGTAGTGTTGATTGTTTTTTAAATGTATTAAAATAATATTTTTTATTTTTTAAAAAAATTATATTTTATATTAAAATGATAAAAAATAATTTTTTTAATAAAATACTGTTTAGAACATATTTTTTTTAACATAGTTGTTTACGGGATTGTTTGAAAATACAATTATCAGGGTTTAAAATATTTTTTATAAAAAAATAATCAAAACAATATAAAAATATATAAAATTTTATTTTAAATAAAAAATTTAAATTTAAAAATATTATATTCCAAACAGGCTTTAATTAAGATTACGTTCTAATTAAGATAACAATGCCTTTCTTCTCTCGGGAGATCTTATTCAAGTATTTTCTTTGTAATAATAATAATAAAAAAAATCATACTATTGATTAAAACAAGACAATGTTATTGTTAAATCTGTTTTTACTATTAATAAAAGCCGCCTTGCTTTATGATTTTGAATGCATCGGAAAATCTTTTAGATACTAATCATAACTGAAACGGACAAAAACTCCTAATTATTAGAATTCAAGAGGTAAATTTAAGTTTTTGAATATAAAAGATGCCCTTCAATTTCTNAATATTTTTGACATCAATACAATTTAAAAAATAAAAAAACAAAAAAAAAACGTGATTTGCATCCTTTCTTAAATATAGCCTAAAAAAGTATTTGAAAGTATAATTATAGTTATTTTTTAAAGTATTTTTTATTTAAAAATAAATTAAAATGATCTAAAAATATAAAAAAAATATTAATTTAAAGTAAAAAAATAATCTTTTTATTTTTTTTAAATATAAAAATAGATATGAATTGAAGAATATGAAAAGGCATCATTAAATCTCTGCTTTATGCTCACATTACGCAAGGCAATATGTTTTCTCGTGGAGGGTTATGGTTGTCTTCAAGTGTAGTTTCAAAATATTTAAAAAGATTATTATAATAATACATATTTTTTAAAATATTATTTTTCACATTAGTATATTAAAATAATTTAAAAATATTAAATAAATATTAATTTAATTTTTTTTTAAAAAATTTAAAATACAAAAACAGATATAATCGAGTAAGAAGGAGGAGCAAAGCCAGGGGAAACTTGTACGGCGTAAACAGTGACAACAAACTCTATAACAAACAGAATCCAAATAGTTTTTTTTTTTTTTTTTTAAATTTTGAAATAAAATTTATCAAGCTACAATTTTTATATATCCTGTTTCTTCAACTATATTTCCAATTTCCAGTGCCCTTTAAAGGCTCATCTCTCTCAATTTTCTCTCTTTTTGCATAAACCAAGATATTAACTTCTCTGTTCCACTAAAATCATAATCTTCTCTCCCACTCCTACCTCTACACACCATGAAAAACCAGCAAGATTTAGGAACCAGTGATCACCAAGGAATAATCTCCACAAAGAGAAAACACAGCAGCAGCAGCAGCAGCAACAACAACGGCAATAGCCGAGACTTGGAAGAGTTTAAAATCCCAAATGAGATGCAAGATCTCGATGAAGATGAAAAGGATTTTGATCTTACACTTTCTTTATCTCTCGGCCAGAGATCTAAAAAGAAAACCACCTTACACACTACAAAACCACAGTTATCGTTGTCATTGCCACCACCTGTGACATCAACATCATTATCAGTGACTTGCCAACCATTGCCCCAACATCAAGAAATCCCACATAATGAAATCGCTGCGGCCCGGAATACGACACCGAGGTCTCTTGACCCTTTTCGGCTTTCTACTTCACATGCACTGCTCGCTGAAGTTCCTCTGACTGAGCCATTGTTATACACTACTGCTCCGATAAACCAAGAAAAGCCCATGGCTGGTCCATCTCGCGCTCCACGCACACGCCGGAACCCTTCTCTGGGTGTACCTCGCGAGGGGAAAGGCGAAACTGTTCCCGTCTTGTACTCCTGGTCCATGGACAGGCGCGCAATGGTACATAGCCTGGACTATTTGCTGTCAAGAAAAATAGAAACCATTACTGGTTGTGTCCAGTGCAAGAGATGTGAAAAACAATATGAAATAGGGTTTGACTTGGAAGCCAAGTTTGCTGAAATTGGTGCATTTATCGCTAAAAATAAGAGTTTCATGCATGATAGAGCACCAAGTGTTTGGATGAATCCGGCATTGCCCAAGTGCCAATTTTGCGAGCAGGAAAATAGCTCCAAGCCGGTGATTGCCAACAAGAAGAGGAAGATTAATTGGTTGTTTTTGTTTCTGGGGCAAATGTTAGGATGCTGTACTCTTGATCAGTTGAAGTATTTTTGCAAGCACACGAAGAATCATCGAACTGGGGCTAAGGATCGTGTTCTTTTTCTTGCTTATCTGGGATTGTGTAAACAACTTGATCCCAATGGCCCTTTTGATCGCTGAAATTGGAAAGGGGATCATTGATTCTTATCAAATTGAGGTGGTATCTATAAATCAGGACTAGAGCACTATGCATACATAGGTCAATTAGTTTAAGTGGGTTCATGGATTTTCTTTTGATTTCTCAGCGTTTAATATTGTCTAGCTAGGAAAGATCATTTGCCATATTGCGAAGCTTCATAATACCATACCATATATGGGTCTTGACTTTAAGATTTGTTTACTGTTTGATTGTTGCTATTTATTATGATATGGTATTAACTTCAATCTTTCCTCCTGTTCAATGAATCAATAGTCTTGAAACAAATTGACAAGTCTGATGCTAGTTTCTAAGCGGCGATTTTTTCTAATTTAGGAACATATATGGATTCTTGTATCCTCATAACCTTTGTATAATTTGTTGTGTGTGTGTATCCTTTCAAACTTTTTGCATCTTTCTAAGCAAATTTTATAGAAGTGCAGGTGATTGAGCTTTTTCCTTAGCAAATTGTCGTTTGCTTCCAGTCTTGATCCAATAGCATCGAAGCCACCCCTTTCTCATCATCCTGTACACTAGTTACATCTACAACGTTTAGTTACAGTCTCGGCACCCGGTCTGTGAGGTTTGGCCTCTGGGTACTAAGCCAAGCTTAGGAGGGTGAAGCATTGAGTCCTGGCTGATCAACATTCTTTTTTATATGTATGTATAGCTTGCCATGACATGGTACTTCCGAGAAGTATATACTTATGAAACGAAAATACGCATGCTGCATTAATATGCAGACTCGATATCATGTTTATTAAAATTCTCAAAATATCTTCTAGTGTCATGGTTTGGAACTTTAAACTAATCACAATCGTAGTACCTTATCATTTTTACCAAAGCTAAATACAATCAAAGTGGATATGAATTCATGAATTCATATATGGCGGAAATAGCTATATATATCGTGGTATCTTCTTATCATTATCTTTTATTTATGTAATTTTGCAGAGATTGATTAAGAAATTAAATCACAAATAGAAACAATAGAGCAATTCATCTTACATCACTAGCTAATGCATTGGCGCATGGTTATATGATATTCCCAAGTTCCAGTAATATGGCAAAATATTGTAATGGACTCTAGATTGTGGGTGCTAGATAACATAGCTGTAAAAGTTATCTCTAATATCCTATGAAACAACTCAAACTAATCTACTGTTCTTCTAATGGACAATTGAACTCTCGGGTGCTAAATATCAAGAGCTTAAAAGGCATCTAGTATCCTATTGAACAAATAAACTCCCATTAATCTACTCGTATCATGACTGAGAGGGAGTAGCCGTATGTAGTCTAATATTTGATAAGCATCATGATCGAATAAACTCGAGTCTCATCCTTTTCCATTACTAATCTTGAAAAAAAAAAACCGAGAGAGAGATTCTAGATACCATATCCACTTTTATAGTCTTTAGAAAAAACCCAATCCCAGTCTCTAGTAAAAGCTCAATCCTAGTCTCGTGTAGTTATATGATGCTCTACGATTTATATGTCATAGCAAACATTCATATGCTTATCATTAACACTGAGTGCATATAAACTTCACCAACCTTATATAAAGGAAGATGGTATTAAACACAAACAAATCTAAACAAGGTCAATCTAGCCTCAAATGATGGTGTATATTGTGTTATAATCTTGTAATTTATAATAGCTTTATAGCATTGATTTAGCCTAAAAAAACATATCCTAAATTTAGTTTAAACAAATGAATCCTATATAATTATATATACGTGCTTCATATTAATAACATGGGATGGTGAAACCCATCATGTTAATTATCTTATATGGTATCACAGTCTCAAATCGCTCACGAGCCAATGATCCCAATTTCAATCATGTCCTCTCTCCTTTAAGTCAAAGTTAAAACCTCCACCTTAACATACAAACTGATCCTAATAATCTAGATCAAAATGTATATATATTAGCTTTCGAATATTGATTGATGAGTTGAAGTAGAGTAGTTATCCGAGACTTTGATTCATGATATATCGAGGAAACATAAATTTCTGATGAAGGCAGCTTTGATATGGACTATTAATGATTTATCAACTTATGAAATGGTTTCTAGTTGGAGCATAAATAGAAAAATAACATGTTTATACTGTATGAAAAATAATAAGACATTCTCCCTAATAAATAGCAGTGAAATGTTTTTTTTTTTATTGTCACTAGTGGTTCTTGTCAACAGATTATAAATTTAGAAAGAAAAAAAATCACTTCTTTATTGGTAAAGAAACTTGAACTAATCACAACCTTACCCTTTTTACCAAAGGTAAATACAATTAAAATGGATATGGTTGATGAATTTATTGGTAGAGAAACTTGAACTAATCATAACCTTACCCTTTTTACCAAAGGTAAATACAGTTAAAATGGATATGGTTGATATATATATATATATATATATAGGTGTCTTTTTATTATTATATTTTGTTTAAGCGGTTTTGTAGAGATTGTTAAATAAAATCACAAATAGAAACAATGAAGTAATCCATCTTGCATCATGAGCTATGTTAGTTGAATCGTAAATGTATTTGCACAACATTCCTGAGTTTCAATAATCACACAAAATGTATAATGTACTCTAGATCTTGGGTGCTAAATAACATAGCTGTAAAAGTTATCCAATATCGTATCAAACAACTCAAACTAGTCTATTATTATAATGGACTTTTGAGTACCAAATAATATAGCTTAAAAGTTGTCTAGTATCCTATAAAACAAACAAGCTCCAATTAATCTACTCACATCATTAACAAGAGGGAGTAAGCTTGTGTAGTCTAATATTTGATAAGCATCACGATAAAATAAATTCAAGTTCTATCATTTTCCATTTCTAATATTGAAAAAAAAAAGAACTCTAGATATCACATCCACTTTTACAATTCTAAAAAAAAGCATAGTCTTAATCTCATGTAGTCAGATGATGCTCTATAATTTATGTTTCACAATAAAGATTTATATGTTTATCATTATACCAGGTGCTTATAAGCTTTTCATAAACTTCATTAACCTCATATAAAAAAAGATGGTACGAAACACAAACAAATCTCAATAAAGTTAATCTAACCTCAAATCATAGTGTATATTATGTTATGATCTTGTAATTTGTAACAACTCTATAACATTGATTTAACCTAAAAAATATATCCTAAATTTAGCTTAAACAAATGAATCCTACTTAAATTAGAAATGTAGAAGTTGTGTATGTATGCTTGATTTCATATTAATTACACAGGGTGATGAAATATTCATTGAAACCTAATATGTTAATTATCTTATATGGTATCAGAATCTCAAATCTCTCATGAGTCAACAATTCTAATTTCAATTATGTCCTCTCCTTCAAATCAAAGTCAAAACCTCAACTTTAACACACAACCCTTTTCAGATTCTGATAAGCCTCTCATTGCCCTAAATATTATTGTCCAAGTTAATGAAAAACTAACTTTATCCAACTTTCCTCGATGGTGTGCTCAATTGAAAACCTTTTTATTAGTTATGATTTACTTGATTATTTTAATGGTGATATCCTATGTTCCTTTTTTGATGGTACCTTTATTTTTAATCTGAACAAAACCCGCTAGCTTTGATAGGACAAACTTATCCTTAATGCAATCCTAACCTCTAAATGACCCATAATCACTCCCCTAGTAGCCATAACAAAAACCTCTCATTAGGTTTGGAAAAAAACTCAACAACTAATATACTACTTGTTCTAGAACTCAAGTCATACAATTAAAAAAAAAAACTTACCTTAGCTACCATGAGACAATATTGGTGCTACACATCTTAGTTTCAATATAGTTAATCAATCTTATATGAAACATATTTAAATTGATCTTTATTTTCTATGAGTCTTAGTTGGTCAAAGTTGCATACATGTTTGTGATTTTCATACCGAAGATAAACTAGCTGATTTGCTAAATAAGCTTATGTTTAGACAACATACAAAACTTCTGTGTAACAAGATTGGTCTTGTTGATGGAAGCTCAATCTTACAGAGGTGTATAAAAAAAAATGGTATGAAACACAATCAAATCTCAACAGAGTCAATCTAACCTTAAATTATAATGCATACTTTATTATGATCTTATAATTTGTAATAGTTTAATAGTATAGATTTAGACTAAACAAATGTAACCTAGATTTAACTTAAACAAATAATTCCTACCTAAACTAGAATTCTAAAAGTTATATGTGTGTGTGTGTCTCTATATATGTATGTGTGTAAGTGTGACTTCATATTAATAACATATGGTGGTGATATATTCATTGAAACTTAGCAGTATCAATTATTCTATACCTTGTTGGGTCATGACTATAACAATTATTAGGTCGTCTCCTAGACAGAAATCCATGTTTTCTTTTTGTTGGACTTCGGTCTTTATCATATGTGTGTGTAAATGTGACTTCCTATTAATAAAATGTAGTGGTGATATATTTATTGAAACTTAGCAGTATCAATTATCTTATACCTTGTTGGGTCATGATTATAACAATTATTAGGTCGTCTCTTGAATAGAAATCCATGATTCTTTTTATTGGACTTCAATCTTTATCCAACGACGGAGAAGAATTGCTAGACTTTCTTTTTTCCAAAACACATCATATCTTATTAGCATTTTTTTTCTTTTCTAAGTTCTAACATTTTTTTTGTTATAAATTTAATTATATATAAAACATTGTTAACATACTTTGATGAATTTATTAACTCTTTCAAAATATATTATATTGATGTAAAGTGTTTACTTAAAATATAAATTTGATTAAAAATTTTCTTGATAACACTAATTCGAGAAAGAAATAAATATATTCAGGTATAAATTATCTTCTTTGTAATTTGATGTAGAACATTTTTATTCTTATATTTATGAAAAGTGCTTGAAAAAAATATACCATAACCAAAGAATTTTATTTTTCTTAAAAAGGGTAAAAAATATCTAAAGTTTGGATAATTTGTAAAATTAGCACATTTATTTTTAAAATTTGGTAGAATAACACACTTTGAATTTTTTTTGACAAAATAATATATTTTTACAAGTCAATGTTGAAAATCACAACATTTCACTACCATGACATTTAAATTAATGTCGCTATTGAAAACCATGATAAAATTTTAATTGATATTATGATTCATAATGATGACATCAATTATATTTTTGTGCTTAAGATTATGCTGATTAGACTGAGAAAGAATCTAGGCGACAATTGTGAGCTAACTTAAAGTGTGAATCTTTGGTTAGTTTTTTGTTTTTCTTAATTCCTCTATAAGATGCATATCCTCTTTAATGTTTAGTATTATGATTTTCTCATAATATGGATTTAGGACAATGACTTCCTAGACTTTAGCATTAATGGATCTCAATATCACCATATTAAATACATGTGGTTTTGTCCGATGGTTAATAAGTTTGCTGTTTCTTGCGTTTGTCCACAGTTTAAAAAATTTGTTGAATAGTAGAAATATTATTTCACATCAAAAACACTCTATTCTGACAATAATGGTGAATTTATAGGTTCTAAACCCTTTTTTAGCAGTCTTCCATGCATTGCTAAAAAAGGAGTCTATTAGCAACTATTTAGTCCATTGCAGATAAAACTAAAATCTATTGCTCATAAAAATCAACAACAAAATTAAAAATAGATAATGTCAAATACAAATAATAGATGTTAATTTTTTATCAACAAATTATCAATTACTAATTTTTTTAGTAACAACTTATCTATTGTTGAAATTTGGTTATTGATTGCATAAATCAACAATAAATATTCTATTACTAATCACCATTGCTTATCAACAAAGGATATTACATTGCTGATCCATTATTAATTAACAATAGTGATCCGTTGCTGATTTGTCTAATAACTATTTTTTAAAAACATGATTTTTTTAAATTATTTTTTCCCTATCTATTGAATTTCTTATAATTATTTATGGATATTTCAAAAATTATAGAAAAATATATAAAGAACATAAATTAATACTAGAAATTATTTTATCAACAATAATAAGTCAAATAAAAATAAATTTCAAAATCTTATTAAACTTACATCAAAATAGATAACTCATAATTTAATAAATATATTCTATCATATAATTGGTGGTTAGGGTAGTGGTGGTGGTGGAAAAGAACCAAAATAATTTTAACCATCATAAAGAGGAACTAGTATATAGTGGTCGAGGCCTAGATCGATATACTGAATTAGATAAGGAATATATAAGTGTCATCATCTGTGGAGCTATATGTGACGGTATAAATGAAGTCATAGGTGCTGACATACCTTGATCCATATTTGATGTCCAAGTTTGGTATCTAATGTTACTAAGAAATTTTTTGATATAGGTCATCTCCTATTGTTGTGATAAAATATGTCTCTTTCCTTTATTTGCTCTTTTAATACTTGAATTGATGAGCTAGAAGATGTTGAATCCATCGTATAGGATTGTGATGAAACATTTGTACTAACCATGAATTTCGGCATACTGGGTGCACCATATATTTTATAATTTGTAACTTCTCCTATAACCACATACCAAGTTGTTCCATTAAATGAAGGATGATTTTTCCGACCAGTTCTATATCTTGAAATCATTTCTATTTTATAATTCTCCTACAACAAAATTAAATATAATAATAAAAGGGAAAGATAATATGTTGTTTTGATTGTCTTATTGATTAGTAAAATTATGTAGGCAGAATAACTAGCTAATTAGGACACACCATGCAAATGCTCTGTTTATTATTTCTCATCATCATTTTTTTCAGCTTTAGTAATCTAGACTATTTTATTAAAAAAAATATAATCGCTTACATTGTCAAGTAATATTACAGAAAAGAAGTTTTTATAGAAACACATGCTATCATTATTTTTTAACCAATTATTAAATATTTATGTAACCAATAATTTATTACTTAAGATCATCATATTAAACAAAGAAATAATGACAAACTAAAATAAGATTATGTTTATGGTTGTTGAACTGCACAACATACAAAATAACAACTTCTTTTTTAAAGAAGTGCGGTATAAACAAAAAAGACATTTTGAAGACAAATTATACCATTATTAGCATCACATACAATATAGCTGCCACAATCATAAAATCATTATGAATTCTAATATCCCAAGCATGCTTAACATACATAACAATCAACAAGTTTTGAATAACTTAGATATTTGCTACAATTCTAAGCATGTAGAACAAAGACTATAAAAGTAACATTTTCAAAACATGAAATCTAAGAAAGGTACACAAGTCAAGATCATTTACTCTTCTATATTAATTGGATCATCTCTTGAAGTCAAACCCAACACATATCCATGATCATATATAGAAATAAAATTACTATGTAGAAGAATTAAATCAGTGTTATACTGTTTCTTTACTTGGTTCTTAATCCAGAAGGACTATAAATAAGAAGTAACTAATCAAATGAAAAACTAGATGAAAAGTAAAGACATGAAATCCTAAATTTTAATATTTTTTAATGAAGCTAAATGCAAATAAGAAAGGAATATCACTGCACTATAATGGTAAGGGCCTTAACATCTACGTTCCAACGAATAAAGTGAATAATCAAGAGTGTATTTTTTTTTATCAAAACAGGATGAGAAAGATAAAAAAATTAATGATGAACAATTTCACTCTCTCTGCCTTTCTTTGTTTAACACGTCTAAACAAGAACAATTTCACTAAAGCAAAGTTGATGATGAAAAAGATAAGTGAAAATGATGTAATAAGCAAAAAATTATTAACCAACGCCAAACAACTTTCACAGCACACGAGTAAAACCCAAGATCTAACTTTTATTTACGGGTTTGTCACACACCACCCACATTTCTCCTCTGAAAAACCATATACATGCACCCAACAAAATAGAAAAAAATCAAAACCCCTGAAAAAGCCTCACTACCTAACCAAGCAACAATGGAATCGTCATAGAACTATGAAGATAAAGAACATTACATTAAGAATTTAAAACATTAGCATGTGACAACAACCATATTTAACAAATAATTTGCAATAAATCGATAAAATTAATTAATAAAACAATATATATTCTCTCTAAATTACAATTACAATCTCTTAAATATGAGCTTCTAATTATACTTGTTATCTTCATTGCACCATATTTATTAATTGTTAGATGAAATTCTTTGGAGCATAAATTCAATAGAGAAGAAGTTAAGAAAGTGACATATAATGTTTTTTAAAAGGGACGTCTTAGGAGCACATATTCATAAAGAAGAATTTAAAAAAAGTGATAGAGATGGAGTTTTTGGAGAAGGAATACAAAGGGACATGTTGGTTAATCAGGGTTCTTTTAGAGAATGACAGGTTTTCCTCTTAAGATTGGTATTTGCTTATGTGTGTATATTTTTTTGAAAGTATACACGTACCAATTAATTATTAACACATCATTATTGCTTATTTGTTTGTGTATAAAAGCCAAAGTTTAATCTTTTCTTTTTAAACAAGCTTTTTCATTGCAAATTTTGTGCAACCATATGAGCAATGGAAAATCCGTTGCTGATTCTTAATATATTAATTTATTTTTTAGTAATTGATTTTGCATTGGTAAATCCATTGCTAATATTAAAAAATTAATATATATGTAATTCGTTACTAATCTGTTATTAAAGTTGCATTTGAATTATTTTGTTGTTAACATCCAATGCTAATAACCATTTTTTTATTAGTGATGGTATCAGTTACTACATCATTGCCTTTTACACACCACAATAAAATAGTGTCACTAAGCATAATCATCGCCATCTTGTTAAAACATATCCTACATTACTTTATGATGCTTCTTTTGAACCTTTATATTGATCACATGCATTACACACAATCTCATATCTTGTTAATAAACAATCTATATCCATTTTACAAAATAAATCCCTTTTTAGAAATCTTTTTGGTTAAAAGCCAAATTATTGCAAGTTAAAGAAATTTGGGTGCATCTGTTATCCTCTCACACAAGTATTTGAGTTTAACTAAATGCAACCTAAGTCTAAATTATGCATTTTTCTTGGCTACTCCTAAACCCAAAATACATATAAATGTCTGGAACCATACACTCAAAAACTGTACATTTCAAGACATGTTGTGTTTAATGAAAACCAAAATGAAAATGCTATTATATTTTTTCTTAACAATAAACATGCTTTACCACCACACAAATTTCTTTCTCTATTCTTTAATGTCTAGTAGTCACCAATAGTCACGAAGTTTATCTCATTGGCATCTTAAAAAGGTGTCTTTACCATTGCTGCGTCTTTTATTAGGTACCTTTTTATAACTTTTTTTTCACAATCTTTTTCTTTCCCAAATCATTTAGGTCATCATTTTTATAAACAAACCTTTACTTATCATGCCTCTGAAAATTCCAATGCTTCTTAATTTGTGATGCCTTTAACTCCTCATAAACTCTTTATGGACATGAATTTAGGCCAGTTTATCTAAACTCAACGAGTTCATCAAATAACCATCAAATCCATGAATAACATTTTCAAACCCAAACAACTCAATTTTATGACCAACCACCCTCTTTCTAAGGACATCGAACCAATTAGTATGCATCAAGTTATCTCACAACCTCAGTGGCATGAGGTAATGTCCAATGAACTCATTATTTTAATATAATATAGTATTGACACTTAGTTCTTTGCCTTTCCAATTTTACACCAGTAGGCTGTAAATGAGGGTTCAGGGTAAATAAGAATCCAAATGGGTCAATTGACAAGTTTGAAGTCTAACTTTGTATAAAAAGCTATAATTAACGACATAGTTTGGATTACAATGAAACTTTTAGTCTTGTAATTAAACATGCAACTATTAAGCTTATTATGACTACTGTTATAATAAATAGATAGAAATTAAAGCAAATGGATGATGATAATGCATTTTTACATTGATACTTGCTTAATGAATGGATAAAAATTAAAGCAATTGGATGATCATAATGCATTTTTACATTGATACTTGGTCTATAACATTTTGTATAGTGCAACCCCCTGGGTTTAAAGATCTATTCAAACCTAAACATAATTGCAAATTATGAAAAATAATTTATAAAATAAAACAAGCTTTATAAAATTGATATGCAAATTTAAAAGTGTCATTCTTTAGTTTAGCCTTTATATTTCAAAGGTAGACTCGTCACTGTTCATCTATAGTCAAACCTTTATAATATGTTATTTCTTCATTTATGTTGATGACCTTATGATTATAGACAATGACTCTACCTTTGTGCCTTGTATTATCTAACAACTCAATAATAGATTTTATCATAAAAAAATAGATGTTCTTTATTTTTTCCTAAGGATTAAGGTCATACCTACTCAAACAAGATTTTTTTTCCCACAACACAAGTATGATCATGATCTCTTATCAAATACCAATATAGATGGTGCGAAAGATGTTTCTACTTTATTACCCACAAGTCAATCTCTTCAATTAGTTGATGACATTTCTCATATAAACACCTCAACATTTCATCTTAATATACAAAGTCTTCAATATCTTTTCTTGATGCATCCAAATATTTTCTTTTGTTATGGATAAGCTATCTCAATTTGTGCACAAGCTAACACAAAATCATTGAGCAGCAACCAAACCACTCCTTTGTTATTTGAAACAATAATTTTTTCATGGAATCTAGAATAAAAGCTAGTGCATTTATTCTCAAAACCTTCTCTGATACTAATTGGGCTGACAATATTGATGATAGGACATCCATTTTTGCCTACATTTTCTTTCTAGGTTCAACTCCAATTTATTAGAACTAAAAAAAACAAAGATTTGTTACCTGTTATTTTATAGAGGTTGAATATCGAGCACTTTTCAATGCAACCTTTAAAACCATATGGCCACACAATCTCTTCACTAAAGTTGTTTTTATACTCACAACCATACCTTAGTTGTTGTATAACAATCTTGAGGCTACTCATCTTAGCTTCAATCTAGTTAATCAATCTCGTATTAAACATATTCAAATTAATCTTCATTTTGTATGAGACTTGGTTGGTCAAGGCCGCATACATGTTTTTCATGTTGATATCCAAGATAAACTGGCTAATCTACTAACCAAGCTTATGTCCAAAAAACATACAAAACTTCTATGTAACAAAATTGATCTTGTTGATGGAAGCTTAATCTTATAGGGATATATAACAGAAGATGATATGCAGCATAATCAAATCTCAATAAAGTTAATCTAGTCTTAAATTATGTTTAACACTTTGTTATGATCCTGTAATATGTAATAACTTATGTAATAGTTGTATAGCATAGGTTTAGCCTAAACAAATATATCTTAGATTTAACTTAAACAAATGAATCCTACCTAAACTAGAATTCTAAAGTTGTGTGTGTGTGTGTGATTTTATATTAATAATATACGGTGGTGAGATATTCATTGAAACCTAACTGTATTAATTATCTTATACATTATTAGATAATGACTATAACAATTATTAGGTCGTCTCTTAGATAAAAGTTTATTTTTTGGTTGGGCTTCAATCTTTATCCAATGATGGAGAAGAATTGCAAGGCTTTCTTTCTTTGTTTTTTTTTTCAAAATACATCATCTGTTATTAGCATTTTTTTTCCTTTCTAAAGACTAATTTTTTTTTCTATTATAAATTTGATTATATATAAAACATTGTTAAAATACTTTGATGAATTTATTAAATTCTTCAAAATATATTAGATTAATGTAACAATGTTTACTTAAAATATAAATTTGATTAGAATTTTTTTCTTGGCAATATTAATTCAAGAAATAAATAAATATATTCAGGTATAAATTATATTCTCTGTTATCTGATGCAGAACATTTTTATTTTTATATATATAAAAGCTGTTTGAAAAAATATACCACACCCAAAGAATTTTATTTTTCTTAAAAAGGGTAAAAAGTATCTAAAGTTTGGATAATTTGTAAAATTAGCATATTTATTTTTAAAAATTGATAGAATAACATAGTTTAATTTTTTTTTAGCAAAATAATATATTTTTGGATATCGATATTGGAAACCACAATATTTAAATGATATCGTATTTCACAAATATGATAATTTAAATTGATATCACTATTAAGAATTATTATAAAATTTTAATTGATATTGCAATTAACAACCATGAAATTAATTATATTTTTATGCTTAAGATGATGCTGATTAGATCGAGAAGGAAATCTAAGAGACGATCGTGAGCTAACTTCAAGTGCAAATTTTCAGTTAGGTTTTTGTTTTTCTTAATTTTCTCTACAAGATGCACATCCTCTTCAATGTTTAGTATTATGATTTTCTCACCACGTTGACCTGCTACAATAGCTTCCTGGACTTCAGTATGTTTATCGAACTCTAAGATCAATTTTCTAAAATGTTCTCTTCTTAAGAAAGACGTAGTAAAGAGCTAGTGAGAGAATGCAAGAAAGAATAGATTATCAAGTTGACAAAGACAACAATTATAACAATCGAATGATGCTCTAGTTTGTGGTGAAGGTGGAATAACATGGGGAGGTGAAGGATGAAATGGATGATTAGGTGGTGTTGCTAGAATTAGGAACTAGATGGCGCATGATGGTGGTGCAATTGGATGATGTGGTGGAGGAACTTTCGGAGAAGAGGGTGTAATGTGTGACGGAGGAAAGTTACAGGGCGGGGACATATTTGAAGGGGATGGAAAACTATAAGATGACATAACTTTTGGAGGAGATGAAGGATTATTTACATATATAAGGCTTAATTGGCCTCCCAATTATACATCACAAAATATATTTAATATCATCATTATAAATCATGATATCAATCAAATTTTTTTATATTTTATAATTATAATATTAGTTTAAATATTTTAAATATTACAGTTCTGATTCGTAAAAATATACTATTTCATAAAAAAAAATTGCTGCTGTGTTAACTCTCTGTTTATTTTAATTTTATGTGTTAATTGTCAATTTTTTCCCTGAAGCTTGCTGACCCTCGAGTCAAAAAGTTTGGTCACTCGTGCAAATATAGCACGAGGAACATGATCAGTTTGAAGAGAACGATGTAGTTTCGAAAGCCAGTGTTTATGAAATGATTATCAGATTAAATTAATATAAAAAGGTGATATACTGCACCTTGTTGATTTTTTCTCGGCTGTGTCTGGGCGGGTAGTTGTCGGTTAGCGAGTGCCTCTAATTTCAAAACACAACGATTTTCTAATAGTAACCTGGCATGCTTTGTCGATCGATGACCATGTTTATGTTTTTATATCAGAAGGATTAAAAATAAAACAATTAATTCAAAATTATACAAGACTCCTGTGGGCCCAAACACTCCTAAATATAAATTATTTTTCTTTTTATTTTTTCTCACAAAAAAGGTTGACAGGTTTCAGTTTTCTTGTTGTTATCGTGTAAAAAAACAAAAATGGTTTTGCTTTTTGTGTCCCTGCAAAGGGGAATTAACAAAAGGAAAGGTATTCAAGCCAGACGGCCCGCTTGACGGGAGAAAGGAGAGGGGGAGGTTGAAAGGAGGATCCAAAGACGCCTCGCAACTATCAAATATATTTCAGTTCCGTCCCTTGTTTATCGGAGACTTCATCAAAACCACTTATTGATCACGACTGATTCAATATCATCCCTTCATTTAACAGTCGTCTATTTTCGCGCCAAACTCTTCATCAGAGTCACATGCATGGCATTTTCCCTCCACTTCGAGACTTGGATGCGTTTTGAACTGAGTTCTAAATGTATTTCATGACAATTTTAAATTTGTTTTGTTTAAAATTAATTTTTATATTTTTTTATTATTTTAATATTTAATGTTAAAAATAATTTTTTAAAAATTTAAAAAATAACGGATATAATATTTTCAAATATTTTTTTAAACTTCACAAAAAATAATAAATTCTTGCTTTTTATACTATGCACAACATGATACATCGTATTATCATGTCACGAGTATACATGATCAATATTTATAAATATAAGTTTATTTTAATTATAGTAAAATAAATTATTATATGATGTTCGGTTATTTTATTACAAATAAATTTATGTATAAAATAAATTTGGTTTTATTTTCTATTATTTTTTCTTATAATATAATTCATACGATTTTGTATAAATATTTTGCCAGTGAAGTGCATTTTAGAGTCCAACCAAGGTAGAATGTGTCATGTAAAAGCAAGATAAAATAAAACTAGATGAATACAATCTTTCTTGTAAGATAATTTAAACGTTTATATCATATAACCTGCTTAAATAAATAAATAAAACATGATATAAATCTTATAAAATAATTTAGATATTTGATGTGCAAGACGTCACTTTTATATCTTAAAGATTTATATTATTTCATCAAGATAGCTTTCACAAATTTAGATTTCAATAAACAAAAAATAATTCTAAAAAAAATATTTTTGTGCAAATAAACAAGGGCTCTAATAACGTATTTTTTCCTACAATTTTAACAATAAAAATATTATATATTGATTTTCTGCATATAAAAATCAGATTTTTTAGTCGAGTTTCGGTGTCCGAACTGGTGCATTCGATGAATAATTTCTTATAACCTCTTGCATAATTAGAAGACGTAGAAAATAAACTCATTTACCACGTGCGCAACAAAGCTAACATCAACTATATGAAAAGCTAATACATTTTCCATTAGAATAAACGAGGGAATATCTTGTAGATCGAGACTAAATGGAAACCTTTGGGATACTTAGAGGATATGAATGTAAGTTTATCAAAAAAAAAAAAAAACCCCGGACATCCACCCTCCGAGGGAGCGAGGGAGCGAAGATCAAAGAGAAAACAATGGCAGAAGCAACAATAAGAGCAATAAAACCAGCAGCAGCTTCACCTCTCCATCACCTCCCTTCTCTTTTACCTATCACCGCCTCCGTCCTCCCTATAAACCCTAAAGACAAGATCATGCCTTCAAAGCATGCGCATTCCCTCTGTCTGGCATAATCACATCAAGTATGTTTCTGTAAATCATACAAAAATCAATCAATTTAATTCTCCGTTTCTCTCCCAATGGAGTCGTTGATCGAGCTATGCGACCTAATTTCACAGAACCCTGCACAATTCGCTAACAAATTGACTTGGCTATGCAATCGCTGTCCTCAACCGGAGGCTCTCTTAGCCGGATCGCCTAGGGTTTCTCACTCACAGATCAATGCAATCCTTGCGATTTCTCGATTCCTCTCCAAAACCGTCGACCACACCGATAACCGTCCAAAATCACTAATCCTCACCTTCTTTCGCTCAATTCCGACCTCGTTTCACCCTTCCTTCTGGCCACAATCATTCCCCAACGACTCGATCGCGTCCTTTTTTACCGATTTCCTGGCGTACGCCTCAAAGTCGGCCGAATTGGATCCGGATTTCGCCGTCGATGTTGCCGGACTTGTTGGAGAAGTTGTCGTGGCTGCGATCGGGAACAATTCCGGTGAGAATTGGGAGAGTTCGGCGATTTCTAGGGTTTTCTTGATTGCGTTAACGAAGAATTTTGTTCCAATTTTGCCGGAGGATGGAGAGAAGTTGATTACGTGTCTTTTAGATCAGTTTAACCTGCCCGTACAGGTGCCGTCGTCACCTAGTGAGCGAATTGGGATGAATTCTGGAACATCTTCGTCACAGAGTTCGCCATTGAGCAATAATGTGAATAGTCATAATAGTAGTTACAGTGCCCATAATGAGATTTCGAGTATGGTGAATGATTTGAGTCAACTGTCAGTATCTTCGTCGAGTGCATCGACGGCATTTGTGGTGAATGGGAGTGGAGTCACGTGGAAGAGTGGATTGGAGACAATGGGAGTGGGACTTGATGGAGGTGGGGTATTGAGTAGGCAACAAGTGGCTTCATTCGAGGAAGAGAGTGTGGAGGGATTGGAGAAGCAGGAGATCGCATATAAGTTGATTGGACTTGTTTTGGATTGTGCTAGGATAGACAACAAGCTTTTGGATCAAGTTAGGTTAATTGCTAAGAAGCAGCTTCAATCTCTCTCTGCATTTTTGAAGGTAAATACTGCCGCTATCATTATCATATTATTGTTGTTTTTGTGTGTGTGAGAATGGTTCTTAATGTGTTTCAGAGGAAAGATAGATGGAACATATTGAGGAAAGGCAAGGGAAACTTAGTAGTGGCAAGGGTACAAGTGTATGAAGGTGCTTTTAGTGCATTCCACTGGAAAAATTTAATCATTGATATTTTTGGGTATTTATTGGCTGCGTGTGAAGCATGCTTATATGATGAATTGATTTTGGATTCACTGTTACATTTTAACATAAGAGGTTTCTCCGTGGATTGGGAACTTGTCACGGTAAAAGCTTGAAATAGGAAATCAGTTATGGGCTCTCTCTATTCATATATGCATGTATTTGGGGATATAAATGTCCGGGCTAGTTTTACTTGCGTGTATGCATGTGTGTAAGCACATGTGTGTGTGTGTGTGATAAATGAATGTGCTTGTGACCTCGAACTGTACCAGGGAATATAAACAATAAAATTGTTGAATTTGTTGATAAGGGAAAATTGGTTATGTTGACAGATACGGAAACGGGACTGGAATGAACAGGGACAACTTTTAAAAGCAAGAGCCAGT
Organism: Populus ilicifolia; assembly: GCA_015708895.1. NCBI lineage: Eukaryota > Viridiplantae > Streptophyta > Magnoliopsida > Malpighiales > Salicaceae > Populus > Populus ilicifolia. The sequence goes on from SRLM01000022.1 coordinate 59,740, forward strand.
GCAAAACTTTCTGTCTATCAAGCTGCAGCCAGGATGAAAGTTCAGAGTCTTGCATCTCTTGATGTGGATGGCAAGACATCTAAGAGGTTGGTGCTTGAGACTCTGGCATTGTTGATGGATGCTGCAGAATCCTGTTTGTTTTCAGTGTGGCGGAAGCTGAGAGTTTGTGAAGAGCTGTTCAGCTCATTGCTTGGTGGGATTGCACAAATTGCGGTAACCAGGGGAGGTCAGCCAATGCGAGTCCTGCTTATTCGCCTTAAGCCGCTTGTGCTGGCTGCATGTGCACAGGTATGTCTTATGGACAGTTTCCTATTTTGCTTGTACAAGCATGCAGCATGGTCTGTAATGTTGTTCATTCCAATTGTAACAGGCTGATACCTGGGGTGGCAGTCAGGGAGTAATGTTTGAGATTGTCATGAAGACAAGTTGTCAGATAATTGAATCTGGCTGGACAAAGGATCGGGCTCCTGTAGACACTTTCATCTCTGGTTTGGCCTCCAGCATACGTGAACGAAATGATCATGGTGAACAGGTTGGTTAATATTACAAGCAACAGGCTCCAATGCATCCATAACTTTGATATACAGATGACGGACACTTTTTCTCTTGGCGTGCCTGTCTGCTTGTCCAAGTTAATTTGGGAGGGCACATCTTGTTTCTTTTTCTTAATTATTCTTATATTCACTATGAATGAGAAAATCAAAATGTTCTCATCCTTTTTTTTTGGGGTGAGATTATAATGACAGTAATAGAAGTTGTTTGCTCGCTAGGATTATAACCTTCTAATCATGGAAACCTTCACACCCTAGTTCATAGTTTCCAATTTTTTAGCGATCCCTTTTTCAAATTCATTCTCTGTTTACTAGTTGTGCTGATTTTCAGGTTGAGAAGAAGCAGGGAGTTCCTGCTGTGCAGCTTAATGTTATTCGCTTGCTTGCTGATTTGACTGTTTCCGTTAACAAGTCTGAAGTGGTAGACATGATTTTGCCACTTTTTATTGAAAGCTTGGAAGAGGGTGAAGCTTCAACTCCTGGTTTATTGCGACTTCGAGTATGGAATCTGTCTTCGGAGCAATTTATTATCTGATATAGATTTGATTTGCTTGTATCTACTCATTCATTTTTATTGGTGGCCATTTCAATTGGTAATTTACTATTTTGCATCTTAATTTGGAGGCATGTTATCTAACTTCTTTCTCTCCTTAACTTCTTGCAGCTTCTTGATGCTGTTTCTCGAATTGCAAGTTTAGGTTTTGAGAAGTCATATCGTGAGACAGTTGTTCTTATGACAAGAAGTTACTTAAGTAAACTATCAAGTGTAGGGTCTGCTGAAAGCAAAATATTGGCAGCAGAAGCCACCACAGAACGTGTTGAGGTATGCATTGTTTATAATGATCAGTCATGTATAATGTCTTTAAGATGGTTGATGGTTTATCTTATCATATGGTGGCTCACTTGTTCCATCACATTCTAGACTCTACCTGCAGGATTTCTTCTGATTGCTAGCAGGCTTGAAAATAAGAAATTGCGTTCAGACTATCGTCATCGATTGCTATCTCTGTGTTCAGATGTAGGCCTGGCTGCTGAATCTAAAAGTGGAAGGTAGTTATCTTTTTCTTTTTGTGGAATCTCTTGTTTTATTTGCCTACCACACAAATTATTTTCCCTCATTGCATTGTGTTTCTGGTATTATTCTGCCTGGTACTCCAATTGTTGCAGGAGTGGAGCAGATTTTCTTGGACCTCTGCTTCTTGCTGTTGCTAAAATATGCTCTGATTTCGATCCCGCTGTGGATGTGGAACCATCACTCTTGAAATTGTTCCGCAACCTGTGGTTCTATGTTGCTCTTTTTGGTCTAGCACCTCCAATTCAGAAAATTCAACAACCAACAAAGTCAGTTTCAACTACACTGAACAGTGTGGGAAGCATGGGCACAATTGCTCTTCAAGCAGTGGGTGGACCATACATGTGGAATGCCCAGTGGTCGTCTGCTGTTCAGCGAATTGCTCAAGGGACTCCTCCCCTTGTAAGTTGATTGCAAAAGGTTACTAAATGATTTCTTATTTACTAATAATATTTTCCCTGTTTGCTTTGAAATAGTGCCAAATGCCATCAACTTGTTTTTTCATGGTTTGTTTAATTTTATAAGTTGCTGCAACAAATTGCTGTTCTGAAACGCATGTCACACGCTCTACTAATCAGTTTTATTTTTTAATTTTTGCCCCTGGCATGACTTTAACTGAACCTATGAAAAGTTAACATAAGATTGCATGTAAAGTAACGTTGCTCTACATCACCCCTGGTAGAACAATTAAATAGGAAAAAAAAAAGTACGTTATTTTTGCAATTTTATAATGGGACCACTTACAGTGACCTCAGTTTGCAAATGAATTGATCGTTTTCTGAATAAATTGTAAATTATAGTGAAATGTATCTGAATTGGAACGACATTGTCCAATATTAGTAGATACACAACTCTAATGTCTTCTGAAAAGAATTGTAATGATTGCAATATATTTAAGTTTTGCTTATATTGGTTTTCCATTTATTCATATATTTATGTTTCTGTGTTTTCTTTTTTTCTTTTCTTTCTTTTTTTCTTTTTTCTTTTTCTTTCTTTCTTTCTTTCTTTTCTTTCTTTCTTTCTTTCTTTCTTTTTTTTTTTTTTTTGGGGGGGGTATCAGGAGAGCTCCTGATGAATGGGTTTACTATTTGTTCAAATTAGGGAGGTTGTTAGTTTGTCAGTATTTCTCTCTTCTTTCATGCATATGTTTCTTCTTTATCACCATGCCAGCTTTAATAAGAGGACTTTTGTCCTGCAAGATGACCAATGTTTAATATCAACTGTACAAGAAGATCAATTTTTTGTTTGTCTTGTAGATTGTAGTAATCTGAGACTCGTAAGAAATTGGGTTAAGATCATCATTTTGATGGTAAGGTGTTTAGTGTGTCAATTACTATGTACTGGGCATTTATGGATTAAATATAAAACCGATAACTTGAAGTGGTTTCCTTTTCACTATCAAACTAGAATCTTTTTGCTATATATGCTTTTGCACTCTAAAGTATTGCCTTCCTTAATATCTTAATTGATTTTGGATTACTTAAGAAGTTCTGCCTTTTGAATTGGCCTACTTTACATTCATTCTTAATTATATCACTACTACTCTAACTATTTTAGAGAGCATTTCTATGGATTTTACACTTACTTGAGTTTGACATAATTGTGTATCTCTCTAGGTTGTTAGCTCAGTAAAATGGCTCGAAGATGAATTGGAACTCAATGCCCTTCACAATCCTGGAAGTCGTTGGGGCAGTGGCAATGAGAAAGCAGCTTCAACCCAAAGATCTGCTCTTTCAGCTGCTCTAGGTGGCAGAGTTGATATTGCAGCTATGAGCACAATTTCAGGTTCTATAGATTTCTGAGCATGTTGTTGAACTTTAAATTTGTGATTCTGGTGGTGTTTAATTGTTTTCATCTTTATGCATCTTTCTTTAGTCATCTTGAAAATTTGGTTGTTTAAGGACCTTATTTGGTGTAATCTTCCTTGTTAATGTTCCATGAAATATAAATTTTCAAGTCAGCTTTAATTTTGGTGTCCCAATCATGTGTGTTGTTTGCACATTGGTTTTACAGGTGTGAAGGCAACCTATCTTCTTGCTGTAGCATTTTTGGAGATAATACGCTTCAGCAGCAATGGCGGCATCCTTAATGGTGTTGCTAGTTTGAGTGCTTCTAGAAGTTCCTTCAGCTGTGTCTTTGAGTATCTAAAAACTCCAAATCTCATACCGGCTGTGTTCCAATGTTTAACAGCTATTGTTCATAGGGCGTTTGAAGCAGCAGTATTCTGGCTGGTATTTTTCAATTCATTCCATTTAAAGCCTTTCTCTGGCAATGCCCTTCCATTTGTATTTCTACTCATGCAGGGAAAGTTGATTCTTTCCTATAGTGCTTATTTCTTGCATGGAAGGTGTAAATTTTGTAATAATGCATCCCTGTATCTTCTCTGTAAAGTGCCAATTATAATCCCTATAATTCTTCCTCCCAGGACTTCACTTCAGTGAGACAACTAGTGATATCATTTTTGTTCTCATACTTTGTTTAAAATGAAACAAATTTGCTACTATAGCTGTGGATGATTTTCAAGTGTGACACTAAGTTACTTTTGATTTCTTGTTTCACTGGAACTGTTCTTTGTAGTAGATATAAGAATGGTACCTTTACCTTGTAATATGATTTTTGCTTACTGCTTTCTTCCCCTCTTATCACATTGTGAACATCATTAATGCTTTGATATGGTTTCAGGAAGATCGAATAACTGAAACAGGCAATGAAGCCAATGTTAGAGAATCAACTCTTTTCTCCCATGCCTGTTTTCTTATAAAAAGCATGTCTCAGAGGGAGGAACACATTCGAGATATTTCTGTAAGCTTGCTGACTCAGCTTAGAGATAAGTTTCCTCAGGTATGTTCAGCAATACTCTTTGCATTAAATTGTCTTTTTTTTTCCTTTTTTCCTGTGATCCACAACTTCCCTCATCTTATATGGAAGAAATGGGACTCCATATATGCAGGTTTTGTGGAATTCATCTTGTTTAGACTCCCTGCTATTTTCAGTTCACAACGACTCACCTTCTACAGCTATTAATGATCCTGCTTTGATAGCATCTATTCGTTCTTTGTACCAAAGGATTGTGAGGGAATGGATCAGCATATCACTTTCATATGCTCCATGCACTAGCCAAGGTCTGCTTCAGGTTGGTTTTACAATAAGTCCACAATCAGATGAAGTTGATTTTGATTTCTTTATTTGCTATGTGAATGTCTGTGACATAGCTGTTGTGCTCAAGTTTTTTCTGATATTTCTTGCAAATTAGTCAGAATCATGCATGCTCTCTTGTATGCGTGTGTCATGCTTTATTTAAACAAGGTCTTACACTAGTCAAATGGTTATGCGGATATGCGAAACAGAAGTTTCCCTTCTATAGTAGTGACAGTTGGCAATGATCAATTATTAATCTGTTTTCTCAATGGTTATATATTTTGATGATAAACATTTGGTATCTCAATAATTATCAAAGATTTGCTTGGAGTAAAGCGTGAATTTCAGATGTAGTCACATTTTCTTTTTAAGATGCGCTCAGTTTGGATGGTCCCCTCCCTATTTTGGGTGACCTACTGGTTTTTTATGTAAGCTGCCTATGAATTACAAGTACATCTTTCTTTGACTTACTGGAATTTTGTTTAGTTCTGCATTTCATTGTAAATCCTTTTGAATATTTTTATGGAAATTTAGCTTCTTGATGTTTGACCAGGATGATCTTGTTTATTTTATAGAGTTTCCACTTTTCATTAAATTACTTGTGTTTATTTTGTTTTCTGATGGGTTTTTGTTCCTTTGTTTGCGGTTCCAAACACTGTAGGAAAAGCTTTGCAAGGCAAATACGTGGCAGAGAACGCAACATACAACTGATGTTGTTTCCCTTTTAACTGAGATACAGATTGGGAATGGTAAAAATGATTGGACTGGCATACGAACAGCTAACATTCCTGCAGTCATGGCAGCTGCAGCAGCTGCTTCAGGAGCAAACTTCAAATCAACAGAAGCTTTCAACTTGGAGGTGCTCAGTACTGGTATCGTCAGTGCAACAGTTAAGTGCAACCATACTGGAGAAATTGCAGGCATGAGAAGGTTGTATAATAGCATTGGTGGATTTCAATCTGGTGGCACACCAACAAGTTTTGGTGGTGGTGTTCAAAGGTTGATATCTGGAGCATTTTCTCAACAACCACCAGCTGAGGATGATGCATTTAATGAGATGCTACTTAATAAGTTTGTGCATCTTCTTCAGCAATTTGTCAGTATTGCAGAAAAAGGTGGGGAAGTGGACAAGTCACAGTTTCGTGATACATGTTCTCAGGCCACTGCATTTCTTCTCTCAAATCTGGTAAAACGATGCTCCCCATCTTGTCATTGATTTCCATGCTGTTAAGCTCAACTACTTTTGGGTCTTACCTTTTCTTTTTCATCTGTTTGATTTATTCTTTGGTGCTAGGCTTCTGAGTCAAAATCAAACATAGAAGGCTTTGCTCAACTTCTACGTCTTCTTTGCTGGTGTCCAGCATATATGTCTACACCTGATTCAATGGAAACTGGTGTTTTCATTTGGACTTGGTTGGTTTCTGCAGCTCCACAACTCGGTTCTCTTGTGCTTGGAGAGCTAGTGGATGCCTGGTTATGGACAATCGATACGAAACGAGGAGTTTTTGCTCATGAAGTGAAGTATTCTGGACCCGCTGCAAAACTGAGACCTCAGCTAGCCCCCGGGGAACCTGAATCGCAGCCTGAAATTGATCCTGTCGAACAAATAATGGCGCATAGAATATGGGTTGGATTCATCATTGACCGTTTTGAGGTTATGAATTATTTATAATTGGCAGTTACATAATCTGTTATCAGTTTTCATTCTTTTGTATTTATTGGAATGCATTCTAGGTGGGATAATGTGTTTTTTAGTGGTATTCAGTATTCACATGCAGGAGTTTGCACATTAGATTTAGATACTAACATTAAATTTAGATATTAGTTGTATTTCTTTTGCAGCAATAAGCAAATAGTTTTCTTAGTCCATTAAAATATTTTGTAGTTTGGTGTTGTACAGGTAGTTCGACACAATAGTGTTGAGCAACTCTTGCTTCTTGGCCGGTTGTTGCAAGGGACAACCAAATCTCCCTGGAACTTTTCATGCCATCCCGCAGCTACTGGCACTTTTTTTACCATCATGCTTCTTGGTCTCAAGTTCTGTTCATGTCATTCCCAAGGCAATTTGCAGAATTTCAAAACAGGGCTTCAACTGCTGGAAGATCGTATTTATAGGTCACTTCCATTGACTGCACTTCAAATTTGCTGCATATTCTCTTTATTCTTCAATGACTGCTTACTCAGCCCCCTAGTAACTGAAAGAAGAAAGTTGTATCATATTTTTGAAATAATCTGCTAATAAAAAAATTAAAAAAAGGAAAAAAGAAAAAGTACTGAAAAGAATGAAATAATCTGAAAATGGAAACTTTTGGTGACTGAGGATTGGGGTCTCTATGATTGTTTTATTTTTTTGTGTGCCTGTGTGTTGGTCGGGGTAGGGGATTTGGAAAACTATTGAAGTAGGTCAATATGCTGGTTATTTTCCTGCAAAAGGAAATGTTGACGAGGATGGTATCCTTAGTTACTTTGTTAGTGGTCTTATCTGTTGCATTGTTGCTTAACCAATATTTTTGTGGTTCTGCTAGACACCTCCAATGCCTGAGTTAACTAGGTTGGCTTGGGAGCCCTATTGGTTTGGTTTCAAATTTCTTTATTGATGATGATTAAATGCGTTATGTGTTGTGTCATTTGAGGATTGAAAATCATGTTTGGTGCATGTTTCAGGGCCTGTTTGGGATGGTTTGCTTTTGAGCCTGAATGGTTCGATGCAAACAATGTGAACTTTGCCCATAGTGAGGCTCGATCTGTCTCCCTATTTGTTCACTATATTTCTAATGATGGTCAGTCTGATGCAAGAGGAAGGGGGCATGAGAATGGGACTTATTCGGTTGATATGGTAAGATTATTGCATTTGTTGCACGTGGAATCAATCACCATGCATAGATCTAAGACATACTTCTTCCACATTTTAATACTTGTATAGATCCTCATCCAATTTTTTTATCACTATTCTATGGTCCTAAATGTATGTGCTTTTTTCACATCCATCTACTGAAGTGGAAGTTCTGGGCACTTCAAAAACACTTTATTCCATTTTTCAAATAATCTAGTAAACTCATGTAATCCTATATGTAAAACCATTTTGGATAACCTTTTGTGGATTTCCTAATACAGAAAGGTGGAGTACAATATATGTCCTTTTTTTTGTGTTGGGGGCAGCTTCAATAGTTGTTGAATCTCGGAGCTTGCCTTTGTATTTTATTAGTGGATTAATAAAAAGAAGTGATTACAGAATGATCAGTATCACCCTGTATGGGGCCAGATGGAGAACTATGCTGCAGGAAGAGAAAAACGGAGGCAGCTTCTTTTAATGCTATGCCAGAATGAAGCTGATAGGCTTGAAGTTTGGTCACAACCTACTAACTCGAAGTAAACCTTCACAATTCTATGCAATGAATTCATATTCTGTTGCCTAGTTTTTGAAGATGTTCTTATAATGACTTTCATGGAGTTTTTTTCATCATAAGGCATGCCATTAGTTTCTTAAGATCTTGACTCCTTTTGTGTTTCCATTTTAAGGGAAAATACATCTTGGCCAAAAATCAGCTCAGAGAAATGGATTGAATATGCTAGGACTGCCTTCTCTGTGGATCCGAGGATTGCCTTATGCTTGGTCTCGAGGTTCCCAATAAATACTAATCTGAAAGCTGAGGTAACTCAACTAGTTCAGGTATGCATTGCCATATCTTTATTAGCAGGGGTGTAAAATTGCAAGGAAATGATGATATGAAACACCTGAATAAGAATTAAGATTTCTAATTTAATTGTTGGTTGGAAGATTATATCATTTAGGAAAATCATCTTTTGAATGGCTGTTATGGAGTGTGGAAGTATAAAAGCTTATTGGGAACAAGAATTTAATTGTTGGTTAGAAGATTATATCTTTATTAGCAGGGGTGTAAAATTGCAAGGAAATGATATGATATGAAACACATGAATAAGAATTAAGATTTGTAATTTAATTGTTGGTTAGAAGATTATATCATTTAGGAAAATCATCTTTTGAATGGCTGTAATTTAATCCCTTTCTGCTATCATTTTCTTAGACTATGAAGTGGAAATATTATATAGATACCGGAAACAAGAATATTTGCAGAAAGGGATTTCTGTTCTGCTGCACTTGCTTTATTTACATTTTTGCTAAAGTGATCTTTTATTTTTACATTTTTCCTAATGTTCTAGTTATTGTTAAATTTCTTTCAGTTTGAAGTATCATTGATGTTTTTTAGATCTTCTGTTTTTTTATAGCATCTTGTTTTTGTCTTGTTTGGCCATAATTTGTTTGTTCTTTCTTATTCTTTTGTTCTTTTTTCTTCTTGTTCATTTTTGTTTAGAACCTGATTCATTTTTTCCCTCCTGAATCTCTTGTATTCTTCTACTGTCCATGGGTATTTGATTTTCTTTAGGATGTTTGCCCAGAAAAACATCACGATGTCCTTCAATATATAAATTTGAAGTCTAGATCCTAAAACATGACTCAAACAACAATGTTTTTATTTTTTGCTTAAAATATCCTTTAATTATCAGTGATGAGTTGAACTTTCTATCATTTAATAACCATACAAATTTAACAAATCCAAGACCAGGGGCAAGTTCAGCAATTGATAGTAGAATTAGTTTGCATCTCTTGTTTATAAGGTGCTTTAGTGTAAGGTTGATATGATCACAGTCATTTTTTTGTAGCATTTCATTGTCATGCATCGTTTTTGATACCTTGGTGTAGAAGTGTTTTGCCTCTTTGGATTGGAGCATGCTAAGCCTGTATCAGCCAAGTTGGGTTGAAATGGCCCAGTGTTGTCAAAGGCAAAAGGAGCTAAAAGGTGCCAAGCCTGTAAAATGCTTGAGGCACTAGGCGCATGCCTAAGTGCTTGCCTGAATGAACCAAGGCGATATGCTATAGATTAAAAAATATAATATGTATAATATTATATTATATAAATCTAAAATATATATCTTCCCAATTAAGATTAGATCATTAGAAAATCAAAAGGAAATATAAAATAGCATAACATAGTCATATAAAGTAATATTTTTCACCCTTAAAACAAAATAAGATAATTTAAAGCAGTCAAATAGATTAAAAAGCAAACTTAAATATGATCATTGTTATTCATTAATCTTTAAAAACATCTTCATCCATGCTTTCTTGTTCTGTACTTGTGTTGTTGTTCTTTGACTCTGTTCAACATAAAGTGTGGTTGGTGTTTCTCTTCAAGTGTCCTTATCTCCAACATTAATGATTTTTTATTCTTTTTTTACCCTAATCTTTGTTTTTTATAAAAATACCCCTAAGTTGTTTCTTGTGGTAAATTAAAAAATGGACAAATAGGTCAAAACATAAATCAATTAAAAAGAAAAAAGAAAAATCCAACAGAAAAAGAAGTATCTCAACCAGGTGCTCTCTTTAACGCCTAACGCCCACTCACGAGGCACTCACTTAGGCAATGCTTCATTGAAATTCATCGTTCAAGGCTAATAGAGGTGTTGTGGCCTTGCTGGAGCGCCTAGCCTCAGCACCTCTTGACACCACTGAAATGGCCTTATTCGTTGTTTTAATTTGAAGTTAAAACTCAGTGCCCCTGCCTAATTCAAAACCATTGATTTGATAAAGAGTGATGAAGAAATATGATCTTTTATCTTTTTTTTGATAAAAAAAAATTGGCGATTATCCTTGCCTAACTCTAAATTACTCTAATAATTTTGTTTGTAAATATCATCTATAAGCAAGGATATTCGTCTTTAGTTTTGTGGAAAGTTGGAATGGGAGTGATTTATGTTGCCCTTTGGTGATGCCAGCCGTCTTTAATTTATCTGTTGTTCCATTGCAGTCACATATTTTGGACCTCCGCTGCATACCTGAAGCATTGCCATATTTTGTTACCCCAAAGGCTGTTGATGAAGATTCAGTGCTTTTGCAACAACTGCCTCACTGGGCTGCTTGTTCAATCACACAAGCACTCGAGTTCCTGACTCCTGCATACAAGGGTCATCCACGTGTGATGGCATATGTTCTTAGAGTTTTGGAGTCTTATCCTCCAGAACGAGTGACCTTCTTTATGCCTCAGCTAGTGCAGTCTTTGCGATATGATGATGGGGTGGGTTATCTGATGAATCTTGCCATTTGGGTTTATTTTAACTTTTCAGTTCAGGCTTGGTTGGGAAGCCCTAACCTTATACTAAAAGAGGGGTTCTGGTGAGGTGGAGGATGGGCATATCAAATCAATTCGAACCTGTGTAGTTCTTATCGATTTATGTTGCATGAGTTAAGCAAACCAAGGGAAAATTTTATTTTTGTTTTTTTAAAAGGGGAAAAACTTCTTTTGTAAACATCTTTTATCCACACCGACCTTTGGCCTCGTGCTCATTGCAACTTCTCATCTATACTAGTGGAATTGTGGACAATCAGGTTGATGGGGAGTTGGATCTGTAGGGTCTAGTTTGTCTATTTAACCTTATAAAGCTCCAGAATTGAGACAGGGATTACGTACTACTCCTTTCTTGAGAATGAGATTTTAACACTGCCACCGCAAATACACAAGTATGTATCTTCATATTCACTGGATCTGTGCTTATATTATTTTTGCAGAGGTTAGTAGAAGGATATTTACTCAGAGCAGCTCAGAGAAGTGATGTATTTGCCCATATTCTGATATGGAATTTGCAGGTGTGGAAAGATTCATAGATTTGTATGGCTAAAATGTCTGCTAGTTACTAACATATAATAGTCTTATATTCTCTTCTCTGGGTTTCTATAAGTCGTGAGTTTCTTATGCATGGCAGGGTGAAACGTTTACATCAGAATCAAAGGAAGCTTCTTCTGGAAAGGTATATATAGGTTTTACTTTTAGTCAACCAGAACTCTTCCCTTCAGACATAATCTAAGCATTACTCTTGACACCACAGAAACTGTGAATAGTAATGGCCCCTTTATGCATGGTTACTTCATATGGAAGGTTAGGCATGTGTCCCAAGTGGGATGTTAGTTTATTAGTTCGCATTTTGTTCATTTGACCTAGTAGAATACAAGAGTTCCACAATATATGAAAGGGATCAGAGGAAAGGCTTGAGAGAGACCACCTTACACTTCTCCCTTAGTGTATGCATGTATTTGTCATATTTGGTTTATGAGGAGCCTGGTCTTAATGGTGCAGTGTGTCAAGAGGTTTTTGGCATTAGGAAAATGTATATACATATGCTAAAACACAGTACACTACAGGTGGTTGGTGAATATTAATAGCAAGTTTTGCAATCACAACCTGCTCTGTAAACAACTCCATGTCACATTGGATTACTTGAGATAAGTGTCTCCTTTTGCTGATGTATGTACAATCTAGGGTGTTTTCACATCTAGGATATATGGGCTGTTCCTGAGATGCTACATGTGCATGTGCATCATGCTTAACTACTAGATTTATATATGCTTTTATTTCAGAATGTTTCCTTTCAAGCACTGTTGCCAGTTGTTCGTCAGCATATTATTGATGGTTTCACTCCCAAGGCCCTGGACTTGTTTCGAAGGGAATTTGATTTCTTTGATAAAGTTACATCTATATCTGGTGTTCTTTATCCACTTCCTAAAGAAGAACGGCGGGCTGGCATTCAGAGGTATACCCCTAATCTCTTAGGTAGCATTTAGATGCTGTCTCGAGACATTAGAGATGAAGATAGTGTGGACATGTCTCCCTTTTTTGAAAGTACAAAAAATCACTCCAAAATTGTTCGAGAGACCAATTTATTTTATGTCTCTATCTGTCTTTATCCAAACAAGTTTTTGTCCCCATTGTCTCCGTCTTTTTTGTCTCGTGACAGTAATCCAAAGCTACCTTAATGCCTAAGCTCACTCTGTTTATGGCTTGTATCTTGCTGTTGATGTTGCCCTTTGGCTTGCAACAATAGGGAGTTGGAGAAAATTGAATTGGAGGGGGAAGACCTTTACCTACCAACTGCTCCTAACAAGCTTGTGAGGGGTATCCGGGTGGATAGTGGAATACCTTTACAATCTGCAGCAAAAGTTCCCATCATGGTGACATTTAATGTGGTTGATAGGTGTGGGGACCGGAATCATGTAAAACCCCAAGCTTGCATTTTCAAGGTATGATTGTGAATAAGATCACTGTAACTAAAATTCTTATTGGACCCAAAAAAACTCTAGTTATAAAATCCCCTATAGAATGTACCACCAATAACACTGATATTAACAAATTCATATACATGATGAACCATATGCACATATATTATTTATCTAAAGGGGTTTCCCATTTTCAGGCCATGTTATGTTTCTGATCACATAATTTAATGGGGCTTGCAGAAATTCATTTGGATTTGAATGGAATAAATGGCATGGATGATAGTAAAATGCGTCTTCCTTTGTGAACTAAATTTTGTCAGTTTTATGTTTTGGTTCTCATTTAAGCTGCGTGATAATAGATGGCTTAATGGACATTTTCCATTTTTCAAGGTAGGAGATGATTGTCGACAGGATGTTCTTGCCCTTCAAGTGATAGCACTCCTTAGAGATATATTTGAAACAGTTGGAGTTAATCTCTACTTGTTTCCTTATGATGTCCTCCCAACTGGCCCACAGAGAGGTATAGTTGAGGTGAGTGTTTGTCTGTAGCCTTTATTTTAGCTGTGCTTGTCTGGTGCAATGTTACCTGGAATACAACTCAATACAATATGCAGAATGAGAGCAAGAGCACACTTTGCCATTTAGAGTGGAATGCTGTCCCAACAAGACATGTTCATATAGAGTTAGGAATGCCATTCCAGAAATGGTAATTTTGTAATTCGAGACTAATAGCCAATCTCTAAACATCAGACTTCCCAAAATATTAGTCCTCCTTCCATTCCCTTTTGATGTGGCAAGGCTCAACCTACCATTCTAAATTATCTACGCTGTTTTAGAAGAATCTTCTGTAATGTTGTATGTGTATTGCTTATATGTTACTAACCATGTTTAATCACACAGTTTGTGCCTAATACACGAAGCAGAAGTCAGATGGGTGAAACAACAGATGGCGGTTTGTATGAGATCTTTCAACAGGATTATGGGCCAGTCGGCTCGCCTAGTTTTGAAGCTGCACGCAAGAATTTTATTATTAGCAGTGCTGGTTATGCAGTTGCCAGTCTTCTACTCCAGCCGAAGGATAGACACAATGGGAATCTTCTTTTTGACAAGTACACATCTTTTTATTCTTCTATTTTATGGAAAGTAATTGTTGATTGTAATGGGTGGGGAGTCATGTTAGTTCATTCACGCATAAACATGCAATCCTAGCCAACATGGAAAGTAAAGGGGGGGAAGTGAAAAAAATTATCATAATTCCAAACACACTTCAACGAAGTCATTAATTTTATTTTATCTCGTCTATTCATTTACTATCTCGACTGATCGCTCATTTTACCTTGTAGCTTAGCTAATACAACCAGTTCTTGAAAACCTAGAATTTAATATTAGGTTTAGGATTTTGAGAGAAGATTGACAACTTAACACTGCCATTCATGCCAATGCAGCGTGGGGAGGCTTGTCCACATTGATTTTGGTTTTATCTTGGAAACATCACCTGGTGGAAACATGCGCTTTGAGAGTGCGCACTTCAAGCTGAGCCATGAGATGACTCAATTACTAGATCCCTCTGGTGTTATGAAGAGTGAAACTTGGTTGCAATTTGTAAGGTAAGATTGGTGCTTGTTTTTGGATATTCTCTCTTGTATCTGCTTTCATGGACAAGGATTCTGAGAGGGTGAGTGTTTGGTTTCCCACCATTTGTCAACAGCTTGTGTGTGAAGGGGTACCTGGCGGCCCGCCGCTACATGGATGGGATAATCAACACTGTGATGTTGATGCTTGACAGTGGATTGCCTTGCTTCAGTAGGGGTGACCCAATCGGAAATCTTCGCAGGAGATTTCACCCTGAGATGAGCGAGCGTGAAGCTGCCAATTTCATGATCCGTGTGTGCACGGATGCCTACAATAAGTGGACCACTGCTGGCTATGACTTGATACAATATATTCAACAGGGCATTGAGAAGTAAATAGAGACGTAAAGAGTCAATTGTAAATGTACATGATTACTTGTAGTTTTGTAATTGTTGTGTAGGTTTACAGCTGTGATTTTTTCTAGGGGTTTGCACTTCAGATAGATGAGGTAAATATTGGGAAAACGGCAAAATTCTAAAAATTGAGTCCTTGTAACCTGGTGGTGGATTGCTGGTGCGGTTTGTAAGAATACTGTTTGTGTATCCTATGCATAATGAAATTCATGGTTCTCTCGTTGCCAGTACAAGAAACAAGCCATGAAACCCCGCACCTCTCTCTCTTGAAACATCCTGGGACTTGAGATTCCTTTCCTTTCAAGTAATCTTCAATATTTTTCTTATCCTTGCCAGCTTTGTTTAATTGGCATGCTATATAATGCGGCTGGACACATGAAGGAATTGTTATACGGGGCTATCCTTTCTACATTATGTAGGAGGGGATAGGTAAACTCACCTCTATCTCTCTCATTCCAAGTATAAGCAGCTGCTTGGTTTACCCCATTCGTTACGCAAGATCCACGGTGATCCATGACATGCAGCCCAATAAAGCCCATGTGCTTCTAGCTCTTACCACCACCTTAATCGTTTATTTTATTTTATCTCATTCCGTCTTGATAATTGCGTTAGCAAGTCTTTCTGATTTTTGTATTATAGTGTGTTGTATTTTTTTTAAAAAAAATTATTTAAAAATATATTAAAAATACTAAAAAAAATATATTAATTTGATGATTGTACAAGTAAAATCCATCCAAAAACAGGAACTACCACACTTTCATACATTCAAAAAATTCTCTGGAGTCCATACAATAGAAATTGTCAACACTCGCATACATTTAAAAAATTCTTGTAGTCCGTATAATAGAAATATAATTTGCTAAACAGAATTACATTAAGAATTATATTATGCAGTTCCAAATCCTATTTTTTGGAAAGTGATTTTTCTTTAAGTGATTTAAATGAAAACCTGATTTTTGAAAAATTAATTATTTTTCTATATTGGTTGTGTTACATCCTAATTTAGAATTGTTACAAATGAAGAAATTGAAATTATCTTGATTTTATTACCAGAAAAATTAGGTTACATAATTATCATTGCCAATAAATTAACTTTTTAGTTGGTATTTTTATAAATAAAAATCATTTTAAATAAAATGAATCAGGTAAGTATGTCAAATTCAAAGTAGTTGCATTTGGTTGTCTACTAAGTTTAAGATAATATATATTTGATGAACATGTTAAATCTAAAGAACTTGAACATTATTAAATTCTAAGGTTATATGTTTAATCGTAGATCACTTTCTATAATAAAGGTATAACATTACTAAATTCTAAGGTTATATGTTTAATAGTAGATAACTTTCTATAATAAAGGTATTAAAGACATGATAAACTATAATGTTTAACTTATAGGTATATATAAGGTCTTTTAAGATACTTACCATATTTATTATCTCAATAATGATATATAAGATATATTTATCTTTTAATATCGTTGAAAACAAATACCTTTTAGTTTTATTTTTTTTTTGAAAACGACAAGGTTCAGGGGCTATAAATACCTCATGAACAATTCAAGTAATATATTATAATTTTTTTATTTTTTAAATAAAGATATATAGATTTCAAAATATTAATTAATTTAAAATTCAATAACAAATATCTTTACAATGCTCTTTTAAATCATTTATTAATTTAAGTTATTTAATACATTTCTTATAAATATACTGATTTTATTATCGAGATTGATACTGTTCATAAATCTAGAATTTTTTAAATTAAAAAAATATTTAAATACTTGAATATATTAATTAATCACCATCTTGAATACTAAATAACAACATGTTATTTATACATTTTAGGTTTTAGGATATTATCAATTACAACTTGACCATCTTTTCTAAGTCGTTGTTTTCGTGCATTTCAACCTAAATAAAAAAAATTATATAATCAATGAAATCAAGACAGCAGGATAGAAGGATAATAAAGGAAAGGAAAGATCCGTTTAGCCATGGTTGCAAGTAATTGAAGTTCATGCAATCTATCCAAGAAAAGGAACCACTTATTCAACTACGTGAACCGACCACTCACGTCCAGTTTTCTTTGTCATGTAGGAAGGGGAAATGTGTAGAAAAGTAAAACAGAAGAAGACAACGCGTGCCATTGAATAAAAGGGAACCCAATTATATGGCAGGTATCAACCAATCCAAGGCCACTACACGAAGCTCATTTTTTACATGTTCATCTCAGTCTCCAATAATTGACAGGTACCGCCCATCTTTTTAGACACAACGCGGTGAATTCTGTTTTCCGAACACATTACTGTTTCCATAATTAGCTAATTGCGAGAAGTATTTAAGATAAAAAGAAGGGTTATTCACTATATTATCTTTTTGATTCATTAGATATCTGATTTTTGTTCTTCTTTTCCATGAACGTCCACAAGCTTCTCATCTTCACACCATCTCAAGCATTATTTGCTCCAGTCTCCCATCCTTCCCAACCAAAAAATAGGAAAGAAAAAACTAATCTAACATCTTGAGAAAAGAAGAAGAAGAAGAGGGAGAAGAGATACATTTATCACACTATTCTTGAGCTTTAGTTCCCATCTGGATCTGACCATCATTTCCACCGTGAGCTTCCCCCTCCTTTCGCTCATCCTTTAAAGCAGACCTCCAGCTGATAAAATTACCAAAAAGCACTTCCATGTCCTCTAAGGTTCTTCCTCGTGTCTCAGGAAAACATGCAAAAAAGAACACCCAAGCCACTGTTGCAATTCCTGCGAATAGGAAAAAGGACCCACCGATAGATATAGCCTTGTATAGCATAATAAACGTTGTAGATATTACCCCACTTGTCACTCTATTCACGGCCACTCCCGTACCTGTCCCCTGAGCGCGTAATCTCAACGGGAAAATCTCTGAACTATAAACCCAAGCTATCGGTCCCATTCCTATGGAGAAGAATGCAACAAAAGCTAACACCATAGCGATTGATAATGCAACTGCCCATGGTAGTTTCTCATGTGAATGATCAATTATTGTCAGCCCGAATCCGAGGGTTGCTAGGGATAGTATCATACCACCAACACTACTTAGGAGCAGCGGCCGTCGCCCGATCCTATCTAGTAAGAATGTGGCCACCAAGATAAAAACGGTCTTGGTGAATCCAACCGCTACAGTTGCCAGTAATTTATCATTGGATGATGTGATTCCGGCCTTTTCGAAGATGTTGGTACTGTACAAAACGACCGCGTCTATTCCTGAAGCTTGTTGGAAGAAATGAATACCGATCCCACAAAGCAGGATGTGACGAACAGGACGTGTGGGATAAATGAATAATTCTTTCCAAACACCTTCGCCGTGACTCTTTCTCTGCACACGGACAACGTCATCGTTGCAATCTTGAGGGATTCCGGCGGCTTCTTTTATCTCTGACAATCTCTGTTGAGATTCTTCTTTAGTGTCGGAGGTCTTGTCAAGAACTTTCCTAGCATCACCGAGTCGACCTTGCATGACTAGCCAACGTGGAGACTCGGGCATGCCTAGAACAACCAAAGCTAAGAAAACTGAAGGAATTGCTCCAACTCCAAGCATGATTCGCCAACCTAGGTTAGTTGGGAGCTTAGAGAAAGCATAATTGGATACATATCCTAGTAAGATCCCAGCATTGATGAATACCTACACCAGGAACAGAGTCACAGAAGTCATGTTAATATCACTTATTCCCCATATATTCTTGAAAGGTTTTTTGACATTAAAATTGCTAGAAGTGGGATTCTTGTGCGTGTATTAAGATTTAATTAGTATTTCAAACTAAACATTTTAGGGGTATTATCGAGTCTTACATCCATTTTTGGTACATAACTACGAATTAAATACTCTTAAGAAACTGGAAATTAAATTAGTAAAAATAGCATTCTATTTGCACTTCTTCTTTAGTCTCTCTCTTGTCTAGTAAAGAAATTGCAAAGCAATGGCCTTAAAAAACAACAATTTCCTTTGGAAAAACGTATATGAATACCTACTTCTGGGAATGAGGTGAGAAATCCACGAGAAGAAGCTGGCGAAACTTCAGTGGTGTAAACAGGGGCAATCATGAGGGCAAAACCGACACCAATGCCAGCTACAAAGCGAGCAACCATGAGAAATGCATAATTTGTGGAAAATCCCATGAGCAGAGCTCCGGTAAAGAAAACGGCTCCTGCCACCACAATAGTGTATCGACGACCAATCCAGTCTGAGGTCACGCCAGCAGCGGCTGAGCCAACAAGAGAGTACCAATTGAGAGTTCCCACAAGTAATCCTACTTGCACGTCACTGAGTTTAAGGTCAATTTGGATGTAGTCCTTGGCTCCACTCATTACTCCGATATCTATCACCAAATATACATGTTGTGAAACAAGTTGTTAGGATAATGTAAAAAATGAAGGCAAGATCAAAGTTCAATGTAAAGAAGTATTTTCTTGGAAAAAAAAAAAGAAAATCTTTTTTGCTGCAAGTCTCACTCTTCGTTGAGTGTTAACAGAGCTAGTTTTTTGGAATCTTCACTAGCAGTATTCCAAGTGATGAAAATAATGGTTTGAGAGAAAATTGAGTCCTCACCATAACCAAGTAAGATTGAAGCCACGGAAGCTAGGATTGCGCAAGCAAAAGCATATTTGTTTCTTTTTGGTTTCTTTACAGGATCAAAATCTGCTAGTGTTTTCTCTGTTGTGGGTTGGCTAGGATTGACATCCCTTTCTGAGTTTAGACCTGCAGACATGATCTATACTCCTAAACAAAGAGAGGGAGAGACAAAGACTTGGTTTAAGCTAAGCAGTGCTAGTGTTGTAGCCTTATTTTGGATAAACTCATGCGGCCATGCGAACTTGAAGTGGGGGATGCAGACACAAGTGAGAGGCTGGAGTTGCTTAAATAAAGACCAGCAGGTTGACATCATCATCATATTGGTAACCTGGTGACCAGTCTAGCTGGTTCCAAGCAAACAACACTAATCCTTATTGTACCTTGATGGGATGGTCGCATAGCTAAACACTAATTTGGGTCGTACCTTGAAGTGGGTGGTCTAATAGCTAAATGTTAGGGTGCTTTTAGTAATTTGATTTGATAATTTTTATAGTTGTAATTTGAAAAAAAATTATTTTATAAAAAATATTTTAAGTTGAAGTTAGTTTGATATTTATATATATTTGATTAAAATTATAGTTGAAATTAAGGTTAAATAAAAGATAGTTTAATATATATTTGGATAAAAATACTTTTTTAAATTGAGATTATAAAATAACTAAAAAAATATATATTAATATTGGTAGTTTTTAATTTAAATATTATAGGTTTAACTACTATTATTATATTATTAAATAAATAATATTTTATATTAAATATTTTTTTATTATTTCGTTAACTTATCTATAATTTTTCATGTGTAAAATTTATTTGATAAGGATTATAGTTTTTATGATATTTTAAACATGCAATAAAATCAGATAAAATATCATTAGAAATAAAATTAAAAATATGATTAAATTTTGTAAATACTATGTTATCATGCGATATTTTTCTAATTTATATAATATTATTGAATAATATTAAATACTAATTTTTAAATAAAAACAATTTAAAAAAAATATTTTACCAGGTGAGACATAATCCAATGAATACTTGAGATGCTATTCACGTGAATAGTATATTATTATTTACGTGAACAGTATACAGTATACAGGTGAATTAACTTATCCGACACTCTTCGTTTCTTAAAGTGAACAAGGTGAACAAGGTGAACAATACCCAGATGAATTAATTTACAAATTACTATTCATTTAAGGAGTGAATAGTAACAATAGCAAGTGAATTATCATCTCGTATATAAACGCGGCCGCGTAAGAAGTAACCAGTAGCTACTTCTCAAGAAACTGCGGTTTTTAACCATCTAGGTGGTGGCTAAGTGGTAAGGACTTGGAATCAAGGGGTTTGCTTCCTCTGTGGTCTCAAGTTCGAGTCCTTGGTTGCTCATATGATGGCCACTGGAGGTTTACATGGTCATTAACTTCAGGACCCGTGGGATTAAAACACCCACGTTAATCTAAAAAAAAAAAAACTGCGGTTTTAACGAGCTCACATGTATAGTAATTTACGTTTTAATGTTATCAAAAAAAGAATATTTATATGATTTGTTTGAAAAGCTACCTCACTGTGTAAACAAGCGCCCTCTTATTAGGGTTGTACCTTGAAGTGGGTGGTCTAATAGGCATTTTTAGTTAACAAAAAGATAGAATGTTAAAATTCTATTTTTAAGCAATTTGGTTTTCACTTTCTATTTTTTAAGTTAAATTGTTTGTCCAACCAGCTTTTCACATGTTCTTATCAGGTCAATCAAATTTCAAAATGGGATCAATCAGATTTTAATTGAATCGATCAACGTTCTGGTTATTGAAATCATAATCATGGCAAGATCAACTTGTTGAATTAGTTAGGTTATATAAATAGGCATGCTCTTCAAGAGAAAAAGAAAAGGAAAAATAAGTAACAGGGATGGGAAAAGGACAAAAAGTTGAAAGGTGCTCGCTCTCCACTTAGTAATTCTTTGAGTTACAAGTTGTAATCCCTTCAGAGCTTGCATGCTGTTAAGCGAATCCACTGCCACACAAGATAGACATGTCGAAATCAACCATACACTACAGAGCGGGATTTCTTTTATATAGCAAAACGGTAGCATTATCATAGAATGAAAGAAAAAGACAGCTTGTTCACCTTTTTTTTTTTAACCCGTGTAAGATTGTGTGGGGAAGATAGTTTGATTTAAAATAAATATTTTAAATGAATTTTTTTATAAATATAAAAATAATAATATATTGAATTAATTTTAATTAATATAAATTAACTTGTTAATTTATGTGCCGGATCATGAAATCATACAAATTATAAAAACCCACTTTTCAGCAATTACAAGTATAATGTTAAAGGATATAATTAAAAATAAAATTAATTAAAAAAATCTGAGTTATTCATGGTTAATATGTTAAACTTCCGACCTAAATAATGAGATCAAGATTAATAGAAAGCAAATTAAAATAAATTATTAACTTTAATTCTGAATCAACTCAATAGTTAAGGATAAAATTAAAAAAATAATTTGAGTGAATCTAAATTAAATTGCCATGAGACGAAGGTAATATGATAAAAATAAATTGAAAAAAATTATAGAATTTAATTTTAAATTAACTCAATGTTGAAGGATCAAATTATATAAAAAAATCAATCAAGAAAAAATAAAAAAATTTGAATCAATTAAATTAACTTGTTAAAATTACAATACAAGAGATAATTTAATAAAAAATAAATTAAAAAAAAATATAAAATACAATTTCTAAATAAACCTCTTGTAGAAGATGAAATCCAATTGCAAGAAGAATCTTCTCCCCTTCTAGTTTTTTTTTATTATTATTATTAATGTTTATAATTACAGTTATAGTAACATGATAATAACCGTTGACGGGAAAAGTGCCTGCCCAAGTCTCCGCCGTCTTCACATCATCCATCTCGACTCGGTGTCCTCAGGTAACGACTTGGTCTATAAACAAAACTTTAGGACCAATTCGGCAGGAAATTAATGTTAACAAGTTCTGGCATTCATGCCTACTCTAGAAAGGTATTCGCCGTTAAACTAATTCGTGCCTAGATTTTCCGTTTTCCGACGAGATGCACATTTCTTTTCGTTTCCAATCTCCCTTCTTTATATTTTGCTCAGAGCAGGAGGTGATCAGTACCAAACTACCAATCTTCCTGAGGAAATTAGGTTCTCCTCTTTTTATTTCTTTTTAATGAGGATATATGTATTCATTTCCAATTTTGCATTTTGCTCGTAGAATCCTGTGTCCGATTATATTAGTAAGTACGGCAAAGCAGAGATAAGATGGGATTTTAATAATAAAACACTATCCTGACAAAGAATATAGCAAAGATGTTGAAAGAATTTATCACACCATTGATTTAAAATGTTCCAGTCATTTCACCCAGAAAAAAAATAAAATAAAATTCGAGGCTAAATATCTCGGGTCGAGCTTTAGGATGGTAGTAAAATTGGGTCAGTGACCTGTTTTCTCTCCAGATTAGCTCAATGGTTATAAAAGGAGATTCGAGGAGATCCCTTCATCTGACATTATTCGGCAAAACCAATACCTCAAACACAGTTGCTCCCACGAAAAGAAGTTGTGAAGAGTTTTCTCTCCAGATTAGCTCATGATCCCATGCTTTCTGGAACGATCCCCTTTCAATTAATTAAAAAAAAAAAAAACCCTTTTCAGCCTGGCATGAGCTGAAGAGTAGAGATAAGACAAGACACGGGTAATTTTAAGAAGAAAAACTCAATAAATCTTGCAATAACAATTTCAAGTGATATATATATCCTGCACTCTGTTCATGTTTCGCATTCGACGGATGCATGCACCTTTTATTTTGTTAACTCTGTGTTTAAATTTTTTTTTTATTTACGTGTGATATCCGGGCCAGTTTACGCGCACCACGACTAATCCACATGGTTCACTGAACATCCTGCAAGTTCAGTAAACAGGTAAGGCACCGCGGGGGTAACAGGCGTGCATGATGAGATTCGAACCCCTGGTGTATAGGAAAGGGACAAGCCCCTTCCACCGCTAGGCTAGAACTCACTTGCATCTCTGTGTTTAAACTTTCAACATCTTACTTAATGCCATAGCAACTCTGCAATTCTATCTCGAATCAACACTAGCAGATGTCACTGTTGGACTGAAAGTGAACTTGGACAAATAATTGAACAGAGAGACCTTCGGCTCTGGAGATGGGTCCCCGTCTGCCTTTGGAAACAGCTCGAGATACGTCACTTCGAATTTTCCCACTGGCCTCGTGATAGAACAGAACACTACTACCCCTCTGCTGATTTCTCTGAACCACTACCAATCTGTGACAACAGCGAGCAACTACCACAAAAAAATATATTAAATCTGACAGAAGTCATGGTAATTAGTGATAGTTCAACTAAAGATCCAAGCATTCAGGCAACTCATTGATTTTCGTGCATTTTTCCCCCTTGATTAATTAGCATAATTCGAATATTGCACTGCCGATTATGGCAGCATGAGAGTAACAGTTAGATTCAAAGTTCTGGTAAATATGGACTCAGTCCAGTTCATTAAAAACTAACTTTATTTTTTTCTAATAAACACAAATATTATATTTTTTATTAGCAATTATATTTTTATGTTTAGAAATGTATTAAAATAATATTTTTATTATTATTTTCATAAATTATTTTTAACATAAACAATCTCAAAGTATAAAACAAATTACTTCTATGCTATTTTTTTTAATAAAACACTGTTTATAATGCAAATTTAAATTTATCTTCACAGTCTGTTTATTTGTGTGGTTGTTTTTGTGTTTGATCCAACCATTATAAAATAAATATTTGATTATATAAAAAACACAATTTATTTTAGTAATATTCACTATAATTCATGTTTAAAAGTGAAAAGTAAAATTCACTCGCACGGTTCATGAGTTAATTGCACTGGTTGCTTAATGAATAATATAATTCACTTGCAATGTTGCTATGTTTACGTGAATATTTTTTTTTTCTTTTAGTGTATTTATTATTTTTAAAAAATTAATTTAAAGTAAATTAAATTTACTTGTACTGTGATGTGAATAATATTTATACTCAATAATATTTTATCTAATTTTATTGCATACTCAACAAATTATAAAAATTATAGTTCTTATCAGATGAATTTTGTAAGTAATAAAATTATAGATAGTTTAATGTAATAATAAAAAATATTTTATATAAAAAATTATTTATTTTATGATGTAATAATAATAATAATTAATTCTATAATATTTAAATTTAAAACTATCAATATATATATATATTATTTATTTTATAATCTCAATTTAAAAAGCATTATTAACCAAACATATTAAATTATTTTTTATTTAATCTCAATTTTAATCATAATTTTAACCAAACATATATAAATATCATACCAATTTCAATTAAAAATATATTTTATAAAATAATTTTTTTCAAACTATATTCATAAAAATTATCACAATACCAAACATATATCATCTCATGTTAACCTTACTTTTCAAATAGTTGCAATTGCATTTCCACCCCATCCACAAAATCCAAAGCATCAGCATCAATCCAAGCTTCTTTGACAGTAAGTAATTTTAAGGTAAAATTGTTTCATTTCTTGGAATTACTCTGCTTCTTTGACAATAAAGTGCACTCACGCTTTATAATTTCAAGTTTGGGACCGTAACATGCATGATCTCCATGTGCCGTGGTGTGGGACTTGGGATTTGGAGAGGGATGTCTCTCGATAGAAGAATTTACCACAAGAAAGAAGGCTATATGATTTTAGTCACTTCCTGTCTTCCACAAACCCCAGTATTTTCATAGAAATGAAACACAAAATCCCACAACCTCACAATGCTCCATCATCACTTTCCTTCTCCAATCCGGCTCTGCCTTGCTAAATTCCAAAATAGGAGGGGCTCTGCTGTAATCATCTCTATCCAATCACTCTAAAAAGGAGCTTCGTCATTTTTAGAAACTGAGCTTGGACTCTTCTCGGAGGGGACCATGAATCATCAAAAGACACACGTGATGTAGAATTTGACTTCAAAGTAAACACTCTGGATGCTTGGTCTTGGTTTTCTTTTATATAATAAGGTGTTGAAATGTAAGGTGAAAGCTGGTAGTCCTACAAGGCAACTAGTGCTGGTTTAATGGAAAGAAGGGGTTTTTGTTCAACAATCCTATAATTTGAGCAAGGGGGCGGTGTTATTTCTCAATCAATCTTATCACTTCCTAGAACCAAAGTCACACCACCCGTTTCTTGCATCAACTTGGCTATGTTTAATTTCTTTTGAATATTTTTGAAATTAAATATCTTCTTAATTGTGTCTAATTAAGACTCCGTTTCAATTCCGAATCTCATTCTGCTTTCTAATCTCGCACTCTATCATTAACTAGTTAAAATCTCTAAAAGGTAGCCGTTGAACAAGTGGTGGGGGAGTTGAATCCGTGGACAATTTATCAGCCAGCCAACCTTTACCAGTTTACATTAACTTGTTCATATCCAAGTGAAGGTTTTCTGGATAAACATAATCGCATTGCTAAATCCTATATATAAAATATCAAAAACAAAGGTTTTGTAGAGAATATCTCTAATTATATATATATATATATATATATATTTAGATTAACGTGGGTGTCCGGGCCAGCTTTTGCGCACCACGACTAATCCCACGGGTCCTGAAGTTAACGACCATGTAAGCCTCCAGTGACCATCATATGAGCAACTAAGGACTCGAACCTGAGACCACAGAGGGAGCAAACCACTTGATCCCAAGTCCTTACCACTTGACCACCACCTAGATGGTTATCTCTAATTATTTTTATTGATATTACAAGTGTATGTATCTTTCTATTTTCACATGTTTTGTTCAATCATGTTAAATAGGATTATGAACAATTTCTATTGCTGGCTTATTGTCACAAAATAGATTCATTGCCTCTTTTGGTTTAAATCCCAAGTCATTCAACATATTTCTCATCCACAGTTGCTCATATATCCTAAAAACCATACTTCTATACTCTGCTTTAGCACTTCATCTTATTACTACTAGTTGTTCTTCGCTCCTCTAGGTTACAAGATTCTCACTTATAAAAGTAAAATATCCTGAATTAAATCATATGTTATTAACGGAGCCTGTCCAATCAACATCAGTATACCCTTCTACCTTTGAATAAACATGTTTTATGAATAATAATCCTTTATCAGGTGCATGCTTTAAATATCTCAGTATATGTTTTACAATATTTATATGAAGCTTTAAATATCTCAATATATGTTTTACAGTGTTTATATGAGGCTTTTGTAAAGCATGCATGAATTGACTCACTATAGTTATATATGCAATGTTTAGTCTAGTATGAGATAAATAAATTAGCTTTTCCATAAGCCATTGATATCTCTCTTTATGTGTTGAATTTAAGCTTGAACAGTGAAACAACTTATGATTCTCCTCAATGGAAATTTCAACTCGTTTACATCTAAGCATTCTTGTCTCATATAATCAAGGATGTATTTTTATTGTGATAAGAAAACACCATGATTTGATCAAGCTAGCTCAATCCCAAATTGTTTTTTTTTCTTAAACTCGGAAGCTAAATACCGATGCAGCTTAAAAATCTCATCGTTATCATTACTTGTCGTTACCATGTCATTAATATAGATAATTAAAGTAGTATCTTTACCTTTTTTATGTTTTAAAAACAAGTGTGATCTAAATTACTTTATTTATTGTCAAAATTCTTTGTAGACTTGTTAAATCTACCAACCAAGATCCTCGAGATCGCTTTAATCCATATGACATATTCTTGTACCTGAATATAATGAGATTCCATAGATACCTTTTCACCTTTTCAGTTAAGTCACAATATAAAAGAGCATTTGTTACATCAAACTAAAGAAGTGACCCTTCTTGGCTGGCTTCTAATGATAAAGGTACTCTTACAATTGGTGAAAAATTTTCTTATAACCTTTCATGTTTGCCCGAGCCTTGTATCTCTCAACAATGCTATATGCTGTCGTTAATAGTAAACATCCATCTATACCCCCACAATTTTCTTAGGCAAAGAAACAAGTCCCTAAATGCCATTTTTCTCTCTTGTATCCATTTTTTCTTTGCATGAACCATGTAGAATTCTTTGAAGTCATAGTTGTTTTCTTGAAAGTAATTTTTGAGAAATTATTTTTTAAATTTTTTTTGTATTTATTTATCATTAAAAAAATTAGTTACTAGAAAATATTTTCCAATCAAATGAAAATTTAACTTAGTTTTTAAGAAAGTGTTTTTTTAGAAAATTTAGATGGAAAACATTTTCCAGAAATTGTGAAAAGTTTATAAATATCATATTATTTACTTATTATATCAAATTTGATCCTCAAACTTTTGATTGCTATATATATATATTATTCAATTTTATCTCTTAAAATTTAATTTTTATATTACCTTTTGTTCTTATTTTTATAATTGTTATTTGTTTTTTTCTTAATTTTTTTTATTGAAATATTTTATCTATCAAATTTGATCCTCATTCTTTTGATTGTTATTTATTTTATTTGAAATAATTTATGAAATTATATTTTTTAATTTGATTTTCATTCAACCTTTTAATTTGTAAGATTTGTTTCTTATTATTTTAATAAACTTGAGAAAAATAAAATATTAATAAGTTATTTTCTAACTTATTTTTCATGACATAGCCAAATACTAGAAAGTGTTTTTCAATTTATTTTTCATTACACCATCAAATATTATAAAATAATTCATTTTTTTAGAATTTACTTTAAAAAAACTACTTTCCAATAAATAAATATAATTTAAAAGATATTGTGTGTTACTAGAAATAGAGATCAAGGATAATTGAAATGCACATGATGTATATAACTTGGACAATTTTGCAATTGACTCATGATTACATATAAAATATTTCACTTTAGCTTTAGGGTCAGGTTCATATTTAGCTAGTGGTTAACCATGGTTAGATTGAGATGGGAGATGATATTAGATTAAATTAAATTGGTTTTACTATCATTATTATGAATATTAGAACCAACAAGAATGAAATCAGAAGAAGGAATGGAATCAGAAAATTCCTGGTGAGCTTCCCATAGAGGATTCGATTAATGGATAACTAGGAGTATTGTACTATAATGGACTCGTTCTTGCTCTTCACATCTTTCGTTTGCACTTGACTTTTGTTCTTTACATCTTTCATCTACAAATTAAACTGAGGTTGATTCGACTAAAGTTCTTATAATGAGTTGGTCCCTGAAAAGAACATATATACTCATCAATGTGATTTGGAACTCGTGTACTCCTCCCCTCAAGTGATAAATCAATGATCATTGTGGCATAGAAAAGCTCATGTAATTCATGAAATCTGACATCCATAGACATGAAAAACCTTTTAGAAGAAGGACGATAACATCGATGGCCCTTTTGAGTGCAGCCATATCTAACAAATAGACACTTCAATGCTCGTGAGTCAAGTTTTTTGCGTTGATATGCGTGCAAGTGACAATACACAACACAGACAAAGATACAAGGTTATAATTAAACAACTGGAAAAAGTGTACGATGTTCAGAGATCACATCCAAATGTATTCTAAATTTAAAAAGATTAGATGGTGTGATTAATTATATAAACAACAAACATCAAGGCCTCACCCCATAACCGATTAATAGATACCTAGTGAGCACTTGACTTCGTGGCCGGGTAGAAAAAGGATTTTTTTTTTCTACGTCCAAGTTTAATTTTTGCATATATTGGTTATTTTTACAGTATTTTATTTGTTTGTTAGATTTATAGAATATTTAATTAATTTAAAAATTAATTATGATGCATATAAATGATTTGAATATTCTGAATTATAAAAAAATAAACACTTAATGACCTCCAATAAATATTTATTTTTTTAATAATTTTATCTATTTTTTTAATAACTTTATTTTAACAAGAAAAACCTGAATAGGATGTTTTTACAAAAAATGCTATATGAATTCATAAATTTAGTCACTCCTTTCTTGAAGTACTCTCCTTAATGGAAAAACTAAATTATATGAGTACCATATGATAAAAAAAAAAAAAACAATTGCACAAACATCACTGCCATGTTTCAGTAAATACACCCAAGTTATTTGAGTGTAATCATCCACAAAAGTAACGAATCATTTTATGCAATTATTTATGGAGAAGCACGGCAGATTCTCAGAAATCAGAGTGAACTGATGAAAATGGAGCATCAATTTTATTATCATTAGAATAAAAAATAGTGTGATAATTTTTTGCCATTACGTAAGTCTCATACACAAAATCAGAAAGATTATAACCATTAAACAATGATGGAAATAGTCTTTTAGATAATCCAAATCCAAATCTTTTTCTGTTTTGATGTCAGCACAGAGTCACTCATAACAATTGCTGGTGTTTTTCTAGTAGGCTGCTGAGATCCGCCATCCAAATAGTACAAGTCTCCTCTTCTTTTACCACTGTCGATCCTCTTATTGGTATGGATGTTCTATAAAATACAATGAGTGGGAAAAACAAAACAAAACAATTATGAGACTTGGATATTTTGCTAACAGAGAAGGTTACGGTTTGACGATGAAATAAAGAAGGAAAGAAACAGTTCCACTACCATTGGCATTTGTAACAATTATTTTGGAATAAATATATGATTAACAACTAAATTTATGGTTCAAGCAAGAGATTCATGGGTAGAGTTTGTTAGACCTATCTTGGCAACGAAGGTTTCAGCAGTGACTAAATGGCTATTTGAAATCGAATCCTCTGCCTCAGGATTAAAGGACTTGAAAGAACCAGTCTTACCCTTAGGATGCGAATCTGGACCGTGGAGTTTGAAACATGTATCAATTACATAATTTTCTCCATTACAATGAGTGCACTTACAAGCTCCACCAAGCATGGCATCTTGATGATTCAACTCTACATAAATCATGGCATAAGCAATCTATAGATTCAGGAGTGGTAAGGTAGCAAGAACACGACCACGTATCCCATCCAAACGAGAATTAAGATCAGTTGAGAAAACATATACATATTGAGTATTAACCTTTCTGGTGTACCTCTTGATATCATTGGCACACTCCATTGTGCAATCTTCAATAACATCATACTCTTGCCATATTTTTTGTAGTTTTCCAAAATAAGAAATGACAGAACGTCCATTTTTATGAACAAATATTACGTCACAATA
This sequence comes from Populus ilicifolia, assembly GCA_015708895.1. Classification (NCBI taxonomy): domain Eukaryota; kingdom Viridiplantae; phylum Streptophyta; class Magnoliopsida; order Malpighiales; family Salicaceae; genus Populus; species Populus ilicifolia. The sequence goes on from SRLM01000022.1 coordinate 90,371, forward strand.
TAATTGATAAGCCTTTGATGCATCTTGACAAACTGAGAAGGTTTAGTTGATGGTGTCCCAAATCTCCTTGGCGGTAGGTGAACGAATGAATAGTGACCTGATTTCCCTGGTCATAGCATTAAGAAGCCAAGATTTAACCATATAGTTCTAATCCTCCCAAGCTTCATATTCCTCTGAATTCTTATTCTTTGGAGCAAGCTGAGTTCCATGAATAAATCCCCAACTCTTCCTGCCTCTTATTTTATTTTTCTCATTCAAGGACCACTTGATGTAGCTGGTATCGTCAAGTCTTTCTCGAGTAATAAGTGAAGACACATCTTGCATGTGAAGAGAAGGCAGAGTACTAGAACCAGACTTGTCTATTTCTGCAGCAGATCCTATTTTATTTGTAATTGAATATGCCATTAAGATGAACAAGGAGCAAGATCAAGAGAGAGGACAAGAAAAGAAAGACAGGGATATTAGTCGCGACACTATGCAGCTAGTAAAATATTATGTGATAAAAAAAGACAACCCAGCTCTAATTTCCTACGAAAGTAGAGATGAAATCAGAGTTGACTCTGTCCATGTCAAAAACAAAGGTTTTGTAGTTGATATCTCTACACACACATGCACAACAAGAACCCTTATAATTTGTAGGGATTCGCAGAAGATCTTCTTGATTTTAGAAGATTTACGATAACTAGAAGATATTCCTAAAGATGTTATTAAGACGAACTATTCATGAATATATAAAAGATACTGTGAGGTTCGTTGGCTTGTTTCAACATTAAAAAAATTCGTTTTCTGCTAACTCAGGATTCTCATAATGGTTTAACTCATGCATATTCTTGTTGGGGATTCTTTCTTACTGGGGACTGACTTAAATACATTATCCAGTCAATGAAAGGTTTTACGAAATCTCTCCTTGGTCAAGTCGAACTGAAAAAAGTTAAACAGAACAGCCAGCTTGAAAGATCACCGTCAAAATGTTTGCTTCTAAGTTATACATAGACGCAACGATCGTAATTTTTTTTATTTATTAATTCTTCATGTTTGGTATATGGATAGCTTGTTTTTTAATGGATCAAAAAGAAGAACTTAATTTCGGTACACGTAATTTTCAGACATCAAATTGGTTCGTAGAAATTACTTTGATCAATGATATTCTGACAGTGACTACACATCAACGATGTTTTTCCTTGCATGAACACTGCAAGTAACTTGAACCAACCGACCTTGCAACCCTAATGATATGCTGGAGTTCTTCTTGATATATCCCAACGTGAACCAGCCAAACTTTTAGACACCAAACTTGTTTGTTCTTCACTTGTAAGCCACTTTAAACTAAGTTCTAAGCAGTATCTTTCAAATGATGAAGAAAAAGATGAGATGAAAAAGGTTCCTTATATATCCACAATTGGTAGCTTGATATATGCTATGGTTTGCACAAGATAGAATATAGCTCATGCAGTTGGTGTGGTTAGTTGGTTCCTCTCCAATCCTGGTAAAGAACACTGGTCAGCAGTGAAATGGATACTCAGGTATCTCAAAGGTACTTCCAGTTTCAGCTTATGTTTTGGTAATGATAAACCTGTGTTGGATGGATACATATATACAGATATGACTGGTGATGTTGATTTTATAAAGTCCACATCAAGATACTTAATGAAGTTTACAGGGGGAGCAGTCTCATGGCAATCAAGGTTGCAAAAATATATTGCATTATCCATTATAGAGGCTGAATACATTGCTCTTACTGAAGGAGGCAAAGATTTGTTATGGATGAAGAAGTTCTTGCATGAACTTAACTTAGTTCAAGAGAACTTTGTATTGCACTGTGACAGTCAAAGTGCAATCCATCTCAGTAAGCATCCTACTTTTCACTCTCGATCAAATCACATTAAGGTCAGATATCAATGGATTCGAGATGCTATGAAGATGAAGTCATTCGTTGTTAAGAAGATCCATACTGATGACAATGTGTCTGATATGATGACTAAACCTCTACCGAGAGAGAAGTTTGAGTTTTGCAGAAAGGAAGCAGACTTGTCAGAGTCTTCTAAATTGAAGCTTACATATTGATTGCCGGTATGACGAATTCCTCACATGGTGCATGAGGGGGAGATTTGTTGTGTGTGGTCCCGCACCATGTGATAGTGGGACCACCATATTTATTAAGAAGAGAGGCAGCTGACCCCTTTAAAATTTAAAGTTCTGGTATTGTAGCGGCAAATCAAAAAAATAGAAGAGAGGAGAAGAAAATTAAGAGAAAAAAAGAAGAAGAAAAGGCAGTAGAGCAGTCTGCGTTCTTCCTTCGATTTCCAGCTCGTTCACTGTTGGATCAGACTGAGATTTTGACAGCAGCTTCTAGACGCGTTGATCTTCATTCTGGACGGTTGGATCGAAGATTGGTGGTGTGGAAGCTAGCCGTTTTGACAGAAAATGGGGCTGTCAGTTTTGTGAGTTTTTCTCAAATAATTCTCTTTTAATCTTGTTGTAATCTGAGAATAAGTTGTTCTTAATGATATATATATATATATATATATTGTATCCCTTAGTTGAATCTGAGAAAAAATGGTTGTGAACCCATTATTTGTTAATAGTGGAAGCTTTTAGGTGGACTATAGTCCCGTGATTTTTCCCGCATCGGGTTTTCCACGTTAAAAATTTTGGTGTTGATTTTGTGATTATTTGCATTATATTTTATCATTGTTTGATTCTGTTTTACTATATAAAGAAAAAAAGAATTGGAACTTATGAATTATGAATTATATTCCGCTTAATTGATCCGGGTAAATTGATTGATGTCCTGTTGTTCCAAGTTTTCCCAACACTTCTAACGACCTTCCCTCCTTTCGTGATTGACACTTGTTCTATCTTTCCCTTTTCCTCTTTGCCGGAACATCTTCGTTTAGTCAATGCCCATACTCAAGACCTGCAAATGGGGATGCGCCTGCAGTTTTCTATTCGTTCGTCTAAACCACTGAAACCATCATTTGTCAAAATCTTTCCCCTCTGCGCCACCGACATCACAAGCCGAGTCAGTCATCATCTTCATCCACAACTTGTTCCAAATCATCACGGTAATATCTGGTTCCCGCTTCAAGAGACAGATCGGCAGAGTCTAAATTATTACCAATCTCTTCATAGCATCACCAACACTTCTACTTTGGCTTTGAGGTAATTTCATTCACATAAAAAATGCGGAAGACAAGATATTCTAGAGGCACGTCAGTTAATGAAAGAATCTTGGGCCAAATCAAAGGATTTATCTATAAAAATCTCAAAAACCAAGGTAGCGCTGCTGAAGCTTTATGAAGCCATGCTAAAACTGTGGCATTACTCCTTGACGAAGCATGTTACCACACTTTCAGCTTATAAAATGAGCATAGCATGTGGGAAGGATAGCCTAAATGTGCTGTTCAATATCCCTGGGAGACCTGACGTTGGGCTTGGAAGAATTTCAGTCCTCTCGTGTTATAAATAGAAATAGATATATATTAAATTGATTCAACAAAATAAAGAAAAAAAATATTATACAAGGTTATGTACATTAAAAAAATATTTAAAATTATTATTTATTTTAAAAATAAAATTTATTTATACAAAAAATTAAAAATATATATAAATTAAAAAATTGCTTTAAAAATTAAACACACAAAATAATTTAAAAATAATCTTTATCCAAAAAAATGTTAAATGAAAAAGTTAAAAACAAATCACAGATATTAATTGATAAATAATTTAGAGTTATTTAAAAAAAAACATTAAAAAAAAGTATCAATAAAAAAACAAAATTAAATAAAAAAAGTTTAGTGTTATTAATTAACTTGTCAAACCTATGATCTGTGTCATGAACTCAAGCAAGTTAAATAATGTCTTGGGAAAAAAAAAAGCTAAAGAAGAACTTTAATTTTAAAAAGGCTCTATATATAAAAGAAAAAAAATATTAATCTAAATATAATAAAAAAAATTAAGTATTGTTACGTTTGTCTCATTCATTAGAGCTTTGCATGTCTTGGCTTTTTCTTTTTTTTTGTAACCCAGGGCAAATGTCTATCATCTTTTTTTAAAATAAAAATAAATCAAGCTGTATATTCTCTGATTTTTCTAGAATCTAGCTACTATAATAGTTGAAAAATCAAGTCAAATGAATATTTACCTTAAAAACCTATTTTAAATTATTTTTAAACCCAAAACACCTAGAAAATAAATCTTAGGATTCATAATAATTTATCTATGATCTCTAAAAATCAAGAATTTTCTCAAGCTTAAATATATTTTTTAGAAAATTTGAAAGTTAAAAATTATATAATGTGAATTCCTCTAGTGAAATGGAATCATCTGACATAAAGATTGATTCTTTTTGTAGTCTAAGTCGACATTAATAATATTTTCTCTCAATCTGACAACCTCTCTTTCTCATCTTTTACATCAAAAATTAAAAAATAACAAAAATAAACTTTTATATCAAAATAAAATTAATAAAATAGTAAGTTATTGAGTATTTATTCTTTCTAAAACATGAGGACCAATTTAAACCTTTTGTATTAACTTTGAAATTATCACTTATTTATAACATCTTTTCTATTTTGGTCCTTAATTTTTCAATTTCATTCTTAACCAACAAAATTTATTTAATTGCCCTTGAATTTGGCCCATAAAAAATGCAATTGCATGATAAAAAAAATTTTAAGGATCAAATATTGTTCATCCTTTCACGTATTATTATAGATGGGTTGTGCAATTTTTTTATTTTTTTTAATTTGATCCTCAATATGCTTTTCTGATAATCTAGTCATAATTGAAGACAAATTGCTTTTGATTTTTTATGAAAAGATAAGATTGAAATAAAAGAAAATAGAATGAAAAAGGTGTTGAACATGAATGACGTGATATAAGTTTCACAAAAGAGATACTTTATTTCACAAAAGAGACACTTTGATTCTAAAACTTTAAAATGCATGCAAATTACATAATTCCAGTATCTTAATATTTTTTCAATTTAATTTTAATATAAAAATTTATTTTTGTTATCTCTTATTTCCTAGTTGAGAGATAAGAGAGAAAAGTTGTTGGATTCATAGATTTAGACAACTAAAACAAATGATATTTATGTTAAATGGTTTTATTTGATTAAGAGAGTTCCATTTGAGTTTTGGTTGATTATTGGTTTTGGGTTGATTTTAGTTGTTGAGATAGTTTTTTATTTTATATATATATATAGATAGGTTAATCATGGTTTTTATAGTATTTTATAGGTGTTTTTTTAGTCAAATATAGGTTGAAAAATGAGTTTTTGTATCAAAACAATTTAAGATTTGATTTTTCAACCACCATAATAGCTGAAATTTAGACCAATCAAATAATATATTATTTATTTTTTAAAAAAATAGAAACAAACAACAGTTACAAATAAAAACAAATTAAAAACCTATTCACACAGGGCTATTAGGGGAGGCCTGCACATGAGCCCTAACACTCCTTTTTTTCCTTTGTTTTTTTAAATTAATGCTTTTTTTACTTACTTTTTAATTTATATTTAAATTAGTGCCTGTTATTTTTTTAATTTTTTTTGGAAAGCTTCTCTTAAACAACACTTATTTTTTTAGTTATGTTTTTAAATTTGAAGAGTTTTTTCTATGATTTATCTATTTTTTTATCTTTTGTATAAATAAAATTTATTTTTAAAAATAAAAATATTTTTTAAAAATATTTCCAATATATACAGTATTGCAAGGTGTTATTTTTTCTCTTTTATTTTATTCAATTAATATAATTTATATTTTTATTTCTATCATTATTTACTTGAATAAAATATTTATTTTAACAAACAAATACAACTGGATAAATATTATATTTTTTTAGATTAAATATCTTAATTCTGTCTTTTGATATTTCAAATCTTATCCTTAAGTATCATTAATGTACTTTTGGTTTATTCTTCAAAATATATAGTTTTGAATTTATGATTATATGTATGTATAATATTTTTATTTAAAATAAAATTTTTTAAACTATAAAAATTTACATATATAATTTTTTTTAAAACAAAAAAAAATCTAACCCTAATAAATCACGGGTCTGCTATGTAAAGAGTCGGAGTTAACTACATCAATTGCCTAAGCCTTATCAGACCCAGCCGTCGAATTTCTTTTCATATATTCAAGCATGAGATAAATGAATAATAAATTACTAATTTATAAAATAAAAAAATTAAAAGTACGATTAGCAAGAAGAGCTTTTGGGGAGGGTTGTTGACGGCCACATAAAAAAAGCTCATATATTTTACGGTCAAATAAAAATATTTTTTTTAAATTTTTTTAAAGGTTATTAATCTTGCATTAAATATTAGTTTGTTTTATTGAAAATATTTTATTTTTATTTTTATATTTTAATTATTGAATATAAAATACATTACAATCAAATAAAAATAAACTTAAAATAATACAAAAATATAACTTATTATTCTTAAAAATAAAAATATTTTAATGTTGAATCATGGACTCCATCATTGTTTTTTTAAGCACATATACACTAATTATTTTTCACGGATTGAAGTCACGGAAGGTCTCATGTCTGACCCATACTTTGTGGGTTGCTGAATACCAATTCAAAGATTGGATCTTTTCTTCTATCCCCACCAAACAGCTTCCTCAACCAGGCCGGAAACTACTGGGCTGAAAAAACATCGCTGGTTTCCACATGTCTGGAAAAATGGAACACACCGACAACGTGCAGTCATAATTACAGCGCGAAGACAGCAGTCGGTAGTTTGTTCCGAAGGGTAAAAGACCATACTCTTGCTAGCGGAACAAAATCCAATACCCATCTGAGGAAACGACGGAGACTAAATGGAAAACAGTGCACAGAGGAGATTGGAACGTGTTTCTGGGCACCTGTTGTCTCCGATTGAAGTCAATAATGGTCTTTCGCAGGTTAGATTATTTCATTGCCTTTGTTTTCTTACTCATGTTTTAGTGTTTTTCTGTCTCTGCTTGCATTTTCTGGTAGACTAACATGTCTGCTACTTTTGGTTATTACTGTTGTTTCTGTTTTGAAGGTTTTAATAAAAGGTGGGCATAGAAAACATGAGAAAGAAGGAGACCCAGTAGTTATAGGAGGCATGGTATTGGATATACAGGGCACCCCTTCACTCCCTCTAAATCCTAGAACAACCACTCCTGGGAAGGTTTGTATTATCTTCTCGAAACCCTCTTCTTCTTTTCTACTTATGTTGATAATAATCTTTATTTTTGGTAGAGGTTGTGATGCTAGAAAAATGTTGTCACATGAAGGGCTTAATTGTATTCAGGTCCATTATGTACTAGGGGGTGTAGCAAGGAATATTGCTGAGTGCATGTCAAAGCTAGGAACTAAGCCTTATATGATTAGTGCCCTGGGAAATGACATGGCAGGTAATTATACCACCTCTGTTTTTTTTATTCCTTGTGATGCATGACTAGAGCCTTATAACCATTTCTTTGGAAGAGGATTTTTGGTTTAAATGTTATAGCTTGGAAGGTAAGTATACATTTTACATTTTGAATATTGCTGAGTGCATGTCCATGGTCAAAAAAACTTGTCAAAGTGAAAAAAAAATCTTCTTTTTGATAGGCAAGCTGCTGTTGGAGCATTGGAATTCTGCGAGCCTATCTACAGAAGGTTAAACCTTAATATTTACACCAAAATCATCTGTAACGACTAAAGCTTTGCTAGCACTTTTGGTTTTATTTCATGTTCCTAATCTTTATATAGTTGCTAGTTATGAGATACTGTTTGCCACCAAAATCATCTCTATTGACAATGACATATTGTTTAGTGCTGTTTGTTAATATTTAAAACCAAAATCATCTGTAATACCAACAGCACATCATGAGATACTGTTTTCCTGAGGAAACGACATAGATTTCAAAAAATAAATCAGCTGGCACATTATGCATCCATTGAAAGAACTTTAAAAAGTCTATTAAGCATCAGAACTCTTTTTTCTTTGAGAGCTGTGAATTAAAATGCAATAAAAAGAGCAACAGAGACCGCAGGAGCTAATATAAAGGAAAACTATGTTAAAGCTCCTCATTCCACAATTGTGTGTGTCTGAGAGATTTTTATTAGTGAGACCTGTTCCATTTTCTATTAATGTGTTAGCTCTCTCTGCAGTATTTAAGAATCGAATAACAGGAATCAGAGAAGTGTTTATTTCTCTTTAAACTTTCTCCTCAGAAATCAATTGGCACAGTAATGAAAGTTAGGTATGATTTAATTTAAGATAACTGCTCCATTTTTTCATAATATCATCTGTTGAGTAGGCATTATGAAGCATCAAGATATCAAGACTCCTGTCATATGCAACATATTTGACACTGAAGGAGAGTTGGCAGCTGCTGTTGCCAGTGTGGAAGCAGTTGTGAGTTGATTTTTCAGTGTGGATTGTGTTGAAATAGGAATTTTTTTCTGCTTCGTTTCCTGCAAATTTGTATATGCTCAAGAACAGAATACCTTCAGAAACTTACTGCTTGTATGATAACTCTGTCCAGGAAAAATTCCTAACTTCTTCGTGGATTCAGCAATCAAAGCAAAATATATTTTATGCTCCTGTCATGATGGTTGATGCAAATCTAAGTCTCCCAGCTTTAGAAGCTTCTTGTCAATGTACTTGTAGCATATCACTGTAGACCCCCCGACCCCCCCTCTTTTCTCTTACACACATTCTATCCTTGGCATTGATGAATAATCAACTCTATGCTAATCATAAATCTCCCTGTTCTACTTTCTTGTTTTCTAATCTTTTTTTTTCCACTCAGTGGCAGCAGAATCCAACACCCCAGTTTGGTTTGAGCCTGTTTCAGTGGCTAAATCTAGAAGAATTGTCTCAGTTGCTAAGTATGTGAGTGCTTTGATGTTTTCAGTTACCTATGTCCTATCATCAGTTAATACCAACTGTGCTTTCTAGGTCAGCCCCTTTGTTTTTCTTTGTGAATCAAACTTCGTAATATTTTGTTGTGCATCAGAAACATCAGTTACCTATGTCCTATCATCAGTTAATACCAACTGTGCTTTCTAGGTCAGCCCCTTTGTTTTTCTTTGTGAATCAAACTTCGTAATATTTTGTTGTGCATCAGAAATTAGCCAGATCAGTGTTACTGGCTGCTTTCTATTTCGCAATCATTATCCTTTTTGGATACCTGAGGAAGGATCTACTTTCTAGAATGAGTAGGACATGGATGGCGTCATTCTGATCAGTAGGTTGGGTAGGGTACATTGCAAGTTCTGCTCCACTTCAACCTTGATATAAGGTGCTCATGTTTAATTTACCTTTCAACGGAAGCTAATCTCTGTAACTGCTAAATTAGGGCTACCCTCAACTTATGTGTCCGCAACCTTTTAAAATAATACCAGTTTATTGTCTCATTTCAATTAAAGGGCTGATCATACTTGATGAGTGAAACAGTAATTTAATACCTTAGAGCGGAAAGAATTGTTAGAGAAACTTCTTGAATTTGCAATACCTCTATTATTCATCACACATGAACCCCAAACTGATTTGGAAACTTTTACAGGTAACTTTTGCTTCACCTAATGAAGATGAGCTTATCGCCATGGCTAATGCTTTATCTCATGAAAATATGTTTCGTCAAATTGAAAGGGATTCCAACAGTAGGTGTTCAGTTGAGTCTTTGTTCCAATTTTTGAAACCGGCAATCCTGGTTTTGCTAGAGAAGGGTATCAAGATAGTTGCTGTGACCCTTGGTGCAGATGGTGTGTTCTTATGTTCTAGAGAACCAAATGTAGTGAGATTTAGTTTGGATAGAACCAAAAAATATGGATTCAGTGGACAGTTATATGATAACGTGGTGTCCAGCTGTCCTTCAAGTAGATTTTCTAGTGCTCTGCAGATTGAGAGAAGCTCACATCTTTTTTCTGTGCATTTTCCTGCACTTCCTGCATCAGTTGTGAGGCTTACGGGAGCTGGTGACTGCTTGGTTGGTGGTACGCTTGCTTCTCTCTGTTCAGGTTTAGATGTTATGCAGAGCATTGCAGTCGGTATAGCTGCAGCTAAATTTGCTGTCGAGGGAGAGGCGAATGTGCCTTCAGAATTTAGTTTGGCCACTATTACAGGTATGCTTTTTAAGCTGAATCATTTTGTCATGGTAAATTTTATCGTAAAAGGCATCAAACAAATATCTGTTATCATGACTTTCTAATATCAATCATTATCAAAGTTACTATGAGGATAGATGGTATTGCCACTTATGTTATCCAAGGCATAATAATTTTTCAAACGTTTAGAAGTTAGAACATTCATTCCAAATGCCAAGAAAACTATCTAAGTATATTTCATCGGTGAAAGGTTGAAGACTTTCACCATCTCCAATGGGCATCCACTTCCTTTGCCAGTGCAAGCCTAGTGCAGATGGTCAATCTGACCAATAACCTTGACTATTTTTTTGAAGCTAGCTAGGCAAGCACCAATTTGTGCGGCTACTTGCAGCACTAATTGGTGTCTTGCAGCACTAATTGGTGTCTTGCAGCACTAATTGGTGTCAATTAGTGCCTCTTGCAGCACAAATTGGTGCCACTTGTAGCACCAATTAATATCTCATTTTTTTGCATGGATGTTTGTCTATAAATAGACAATGCATCCAACTTTATTTTATACATTATAAGAGAGCAAGAAGAGAGAAAGAAGAGATAGTAGTCGTACAAAGCTGTGAAGTATTTATGAGAGAGTAAGTAAGGTGTTTTTTCCTAGTAACGGAGAGATTTCAGTTGTTCTTCTATTAGTAGAGGTAATTTTCACAGTACTTGGTAAAATCTATCTATACTTGCCTGTGAACGTAGCTAAATCTGGGTGAACCATGTAAATTCTTGTGTTTCATTTCTTATTTTATTTTATCCCTTGCTTTTTATCTTATCCGGTTTGCATGCTAGTATCCTAACAGTGATATCAGAGCATTCCTGGTTGGTGTTAGCACGAGAAAGTTATTCATGTATATGATTACTATTGACATCTACAACATCATTCATCGATATGACACTTCATCCATACGGTACTGTTCACATACATTACGTTAGGCATATATAGAAACTTAGTGAGATGATTAAACATATTACATGAAGTTTTGTCTAATGAGATTGAGTTTTAAGTGAGATCATTTGTGACCTCTCTAATCGTTTTTGGGAACTTAGTGAAGTATTATCCACACGATATTATTTCTATATATGTTACAGGTCAGTGAAACAATTATTGCATGTGTGTGGCGTCGTGACAATCTTTATTATTTTTCATGCGGGGCCTAAAAATAGATTATGACAACGATGATAGCTGAATAGATGATGAATAAAATCTCAGCAAAGTACGAGATTAAGAGATTTAAGAAGAGCAATTTCTCATTATGAAAAATGAGAATCAAGGCAATTTTAATGAAAGACAATTGCTTTGCAGCAATTGTCTTTCGACTTGCAGAGATCACTGATAATGCAAAGTAAATGAGATGGATGACAATACTATTGCTAACATATTTAGCTGGTGAAGTATTATCAAATATGGTGGAAAAGAAAATAGCTAACGAGATATGAGATGCTTCGATAAAGTTATACAATTTTAAGTCTTTGCACAATAACATTTTTTTAAAGTGGAGATTTATACCATTTGAATGGTAGAAATCATGTTGGTGACTGATCACATCAACACAATAAGAACTCTGTTTTCACAACTCACTACATTGGGTCAACATATAGAGGAAAATGAACGTGCATAGCTTTTACTTTAAAGTCTTCCTGATTCGTATAATTAGCTCATTATCAACTCAACCACTAATATCCTCTCAGACTATTAAGTCTTCAATGATGTTGTAATCGCTATCTTGAAAGAAGAAAATAGACGTAAAAACAAAAGAGAAAAACAGTTTAAACTAAACAGAGACGTTAATGTCAAGAGGAATCTCACTGGAGCATAGCTCCAGTGAGAGTCAAAGGCAGGGGAGGTTGAAATTAAGAAGTAAGAAAACTATTAAATGCTACAACTATGGTAAAAAATGATACTTCAAAAAGGATTGTTGGTTTAAAAATGGTATAGAGAATACTGAAGAGTCATCAAAACCTCAAAGATGTGTTATAAGTACCTTAGAAGATAAAAGATTTTATATAGTGAAGCAGCAACAGTCTTACATATAGAAAAAAGCTTACTGAGGTTTGATTAGTGGATTCAGGAGCAACATGACATATGACCGCTAATCAAGTTTGGTTTCATATATATGAATCCATCTCTGAAGGCTTAGTGTTCATGGGTAATGATCATGCTCTAGAGATTACATATATATGAATCCATTAAATTGAAGATGTATGATGGTTCAATTCGCGCTATTCAGGGAGTGCGATATGTGAAATGTTTAAATAAAAATCTTTTATCTGTGAGACAATTTGATAGTTGTTGTAAGTTTCAACCAAACAATGGAATCATGAAAATTGTCAGAAACATTGATGATTTTAAAGGCAAGAAAGATAGTTACAAACTTGTTTGTGTTAATGAGAGAAACACATCACAAGGCAGAGATGTCAATTATATCAGCTAGACCTGCAGAGCATAAGATGATGATGTTGCATAAAAAACCAGGTCCCATGTTAGATAAAGGTTTGAAAATTTTCTATGATTAGAAGTTACTTCTTAAGCTTAAAAAGGTTATTTTACCTTTTTATAAGCATTGTGTTACGAGTAAATAACACAAGTTAAAGTTTGGCACATTAACAACTAAAAATAAATGCATCTGGGAGGAGCAATATACTTTGTATAATTTATAAATGATTTTTTTAAGAGATGTTGGGTGTATATAATAAGAAGGAAGACAAATGTGCTCCTAGTCTTTAAAACCTTAAAAGCACGGGTAGAATATGTTACTGAAAGTAATATTGCATATTGTTTTCTAACAAAAGATGGAGAGCCATTAACTTTTCGTGAGACTATTAAAAACACAAATTTAATTGTAGATGACAGCAAAGCAAAAGAAGATTGAAGCACTACACGAATAATATTTGAGATCTTGTTTCACTACTACAAGGAAGTAAGGAATGTCATTGGCAACAAATGAGTTTACAAGATAAAATATAATGATAATGATAAAGTGGAGTGGTATTATGCAAAATTGGTGGTGAAAAAATATGCTCAGAAAGAGAAAATAGACTTCAATGAAATATTTTTTTCAATAGTACGACTTACTACAATCAGAGTAATCTTGATAATGTGTGTTATATTCGATCTTTAATTAGAGGAGTTAGATGTGAAAACTGTATTTTTTCATGAAGAATTTTAAAAAGAAATTTATATGCTCCAACTAAAAGGTTTGCTGAAATAAGTAAGGAGAACTTGGTTTATAGGTTGAACAAATCCTTATAAAGTCTCAAACAAGTGTCGGGGTATTGGTATGAGAGATTTGATTTGTTTATAATTAGCTTTGGGTACAACAGACTTAGTTTAAATCTTTGTACGTATTACAAAAGGTTTGAAGAAGAAGATATTTTCATCACTTTGTTGTACGTGGATGACATGTTGGTAATAGGCCCCAACAAAAATCAAGTCCAAGAATTAAATGCACAATTGATTAGGGAATTTGATATGAATGACTTGTAACCAACAAACAAGATTTTAGGCATGTAAATTCACCAAGACAGAAGTAAAAGGATGATTTGACTTTCTCAAAATAATTATTTAAAAATCTTGCGATGTTGTAACATGCAAAATTATAAGTTAATTTTCACCTTACTTGTTAACTTTAAATTATTCTCAAATATAGCTTTTAGCAATGAAGTAGAGGATAAAGATGTTTTGAGTACCGTATGCATCAGCAGTACGAAGTTTAATATTTATCATAGTATGTACAAGACTAGACATTGTATAAGCAGTGAAAGCATTTAATCAATACATGATAATTTCTGGTAAAGAGCATCGAAATACTATATCTTGAGATAAATTAAAGGTATCAGATGCCGCATTATGTTATGGAGGATCAAAATTTATTATCAGAAGGTATGTTGATTCTAATTTTGCAGGTGATCTTGACGAAAAAAAATTCACTACAGGCAATGTGTTCATTATTACAAGAGCTATGAGATGAGTCTCTAAACTTCAGACTGTTGTAACGTTATCCACAACAAAAACTGAGTATATAACATCTATACAAGCCTGTAAAAAAACAATATAGATAAAGAAATTTATGGAGAAGCTCGAGTACAAACAAGAAGATTTTTTTATATTATGATAGTCAAAGTGTTTTGCATATTGCAAGGAATCCGGTGTTTCGTTCAAGAACAAAAGACATAGATAATCAATATCATTTTGTTCGTGAAGTGGTGGAAAATGAAAGTGTGGATTTTCATAAGGTTCATACAAAGAAAAACCTAGTAAATGCTTTGATCAAACCAGTTGATACTGTGCAGATTTTGTTATGGCGTAATTGAAACATAAGAAGCATGAAGATGACAATAAAAGATAAAAGAATCACAAATGATTAAGTATGAAAACTTAATTAAATCATCAAAGTCTTAAGTAGGAGAATGTGAAGCCAGTTAGGCAAGCATCAATTTTTGTTGCCACTTGCAACACTAAATTGTGCCACTTATAGTGTTAATTAATGTCTCTTATCTTTTTGCATGGATATTTGCCTATAAATAGACAATACATTCAAATTTATTTTGCACATCATAAAAGAACAAGAATAGAAAGAGGAGAGTAATTCCACAAAGTTGTAAAGTATTTGTGAGAGAGCAAGTGATGTGTTTTCTCATACTAATAGAGAGATTTCAGTTATCCTCCTATTGGTATAAATGTTGTCATTCTTACATTACTTAGTAAAATTTTTCTGTACTTGCCTATTAACGAAGCCAGATTTAGGTGAACCATATAAATTCTTATGTCTCATTTCTCATTTTATCCTATCCTTTGGTTTTTATCTTGTCGGGTTTACATGTTAATATCCTAACCATTACTTCACGAACAAAGTGATATTAAACATCTATGTGTTTTGTTCTTAAATAAAACACTAGATTCCTTGCAATATGCAAAGTACTCTAACTATAACAATACAAAAGAATATTCTTTTATTTGTGGTCGAGCCTTTATAAGTTTTCTTATTCATATTGTTTCTTTACAAGCTTGTTTAGCTGCCATATATTCAGTTTTTGTTCTGAATAATGTTATAATAGTTTGAAGTTTAAAGACCCATCATACAACTTCTATTGCAATTATAAACACATAGCTGTTAGAATACTGGCATGCAAACCTAACAAGGTAAAAAGAAAGGGATATGATAAAATGAGAAATGATATAAGAATTTACATGGTTCACTCAAATTTAGCTATATCTATGGGCAAGCATAAAAGGATTTTACTAAGTAATGTGAGAATTATAACCTTTATACTAATAGTAGAACAACTGAAATATTTTTATTACTAGAAGAAAACACCTTACTTACTTTCTCACAAATACCTTGCAACTTTGTAGAATTACTTTTCTTTCTCTTTTATGATGTGCAAACTAAGCTTGGATGTATTATCTATTTATAAGCAATCATCCATGCAAAAAAAACAAGAGGCATTAATTGGTGCTACAAGTGGCACCAATTAGTGCTGCAAGTGGCATTAATTGACACCAATTAGTGATGCAATGACAACATAAATTGGTGAATGCCTAGCTAGCTTTACATTCTTCCATTTAAAGACTTTGATGATTTAATTAAGTATTTATACTTGATTATTTGTGATTTTTCTATAATTTATGTACTTATTATTTTCATGTTGCTTATGTTTTAATTAGGTCATAAGAGGATTTGCACTTGTCAATGTTGACTAGTTTTGTCAATGTATTTGTTGAGTTTTTCTGTGTGAACCTTCTGAAAATCCACCACTTTGCGAACAAAGTGATATTGAACATTTATGTGTTTTATTCTTGATTGAAATGTTGGATTCCTTACAACATTCAAATCACTTTAACTATCACAATACAAAATAAGCTTTTCTTGTTTGTACCCGAGCTTCTCTATAAGTTTCTTCATCTATATTGTTTATTTATAAACTTGTGTAGCTATTATATACTTAGCTTCTGTTGTGGATAATGCTATAACAATCTGAACTTTAAAGACCCAGCTCACAGCTCCTCTTGCAATTATGAACACATAGCTTGTAATGGATTTTCTTTTCTTAAGGTCACCAACAAAATCAAAATCAACATAACCTGTAATATTAAATTGTGATCATTCATAACATAATGAGACATCTAAGGCACCCTTGATATATCTTAAGATCCTCTTAATAATATTTCAATACTATTTACTAAGATTTTTCATGTATCGACTAACTACTTTCACTACTTGTATAATGTCTGATCTTGTATATATCATTACAAATATTAAACTTTTCACTACTGATGCATACGGTACTCGACACATCTTCATCTTTTCTACTTCATTGTTAGAAAATATGCTCGAGGATAATTTGAAGTTAATAAGAAGTAGAGTGGAAATTGACTTATAATCTTACATGTTGAAGCATCGTAAGATATTTAAATAATTCTTCTAAGAAAGCCAAATCCTTCTCTTATGTCTTGATAAATTTGCATTCCTAGAATTTTGTTTGCTGGTTTCAAGTCTTTTATATCAAACTCTCTAGCCAATTATGCCTTTAATTCTTAAACTTGATTTTTGTTAGAGCCTATTAGTAATATGTCATCCATATACAACAAATCTCTTGTACCAACACATCTGACACCTGTTTGAGATCGTATAGAGATTTGTTCAACCTACAAACCAAGTCTTGTCTATTTCAGCAAAACCCTCTAGTTGGAGCATATAAATTTCTTCAAGTTCTTAATGAAAAAATACAGTTTTCACATTTAATTGCTCCAAGTGGAGAACAAATATAACACCCATCGCCAAGACTATTTTGATTGTAATAAGTCGTACTATCAAGAAAAATATTTCATTAAAGTCTATTTTTTCTTTTTAAGCATATCCTTTCACCACCAATCTTGCATGATATCGCTTCACTTGATCATTGTTATCATATTTTATCTTGTAAACCCATTTATTACCAATGATAATTTTTTCTTTGTGGTAACGAAACAAGATTCCAAGTATTATTCTTGTATAGAGCTTCAATCTCCTCTTGTATTGCTGTCATCTTCATAGATTCATTTATGATTTTGATAGTTTCATAAAAAGTTAATGGCTTTCCATCCTCTGTTAGAAGATAATATACAATGTTGCTCCTAGTAACATATTGAGTGCCAAGCTAATGATCTTTCACGAGTTGGCCATTAAACTTCAAGAGTTTCAGACTTTATTTGTTTTTGTTCTTCATGCTTTAATGCAGCTTCAGAAGAAGTATGCTTATGAGTATTTTTCATTTGGACTTGTGTAGTCTCCTTTAAAATTCTATTATGTTCTTCCATTTGTATTTTATCTTCTGTAAATATGACATCTTTATTGATGACTTACTTGTAGGTAATGGGTTCCCACAAGCGATATCCCTTCACTCCATTATCATATCTTAATAATGCATATTTTCTGGATTTTAAATCCAAATTACTAGCTTCTTGAGTATTGTACATGATGCATACAAAACTTCTAAATATATGCAATTAAGAATAATTAGCTAGCTTTCCAGTACACATATTCATCAGTGTCTTCAACTCAATTATAGTTGATGAAAATAGATTTATCACATATCAGGCAATATTGTCTGCTTCTGCCTAAAATGACTTTTCTAGATCTACAGCTTTCAACATTGCTCTTATTCTTTCTAATAGAGTTTTGTTTATCCACTTTGTCACTTCATTTTATCGTGGAGTGTATGTTATGCACTGCCTTTTGCAATCTTCATGTTGACAATAGTTATCAAATTCATCACTAATGTATTCTCCTTCATTGCCAGTCTTTAAACATTTGATTTTCTTTTTTAAATTCAAGTTCTATTCGTGCTTTTAAGGTTTTAAAAACTACGAATACATTTTCCTTCTTTCTTATTGGATACACCCAATATCTACTAAAGAAGTCATCTATAAATGATACAAAGTATCTTGCTCGTCTTAAGGATACAATCAGTGCTTACCAAAAATCAGAGTGAATTAAGTCTAAGATGCATTTGCTCGTAGTTGTTGATGTGCCAAACTTTAACATGTGTTATTTACTTGTAACATAATGCTTATAAAAAGGTGAAGTGACCTTTGTAAGCCTATGAAGTAATTTCTAATCAGAGTGAATTTTCAAACCTTTTTCTGACATGTGGCCTTATTTTTTATGTAACATCATCGTCTTATTTTACGTAGGACTAGCTGATATGATTGATGCATCTGCCTTATAATGTGTTTTTCTCATTAACACAAACAAGTTTGCAACTATCTTTCTTGCCTTTAAAATCATCAATGTTTTTTTTGCTAATTTTCATGATTTCATTGTTTGGTTGACAACATCATCGTTTTATTTTATGGAGGACTAGCTGATGTGATTGATGTCTCTACCTCATGAATTGTTTATCTTGTTAACACAAACAAGTTTGTAACTATCATTTTTGCTTTTAAAATCATTAACACTTCTTTGACAATTTTCATGATTCCATTGAATGGTTGAATCTTACAGCTAAAACTATTAAATTGTCTCACAGATAAAAGATTTTTTTTTTAAGCCTTTCACATGTCGCACTTCTAAAATGGTAGGAATTGAGCCATCATACATCTTCAATTTGATGGTGTTAATGCTAGCAATCTTTAGAGCATGATCATTACCCATGAACACTAAGTCTTTAGAGATAGGTTTATACATATGAAACCAAACTCGATTAGGAGTCATATATCATATTGCTCCTGAATCCACTAACCAAACCTAAGTGAGTTTTTTTTTATATGTAGAGACTGTCGTTGCTTCACTAAATAAAACCTCATCTTCTGAGGTACTTATAACACATCCTTGAGGTTTTGATGACTCTCCAATGTTTTTTATATTCTTTTTAAACCAATAATCCTTTTTGAAGTGTTATTTTCTGTCATAGTTGTAGCATTTCATAGTCTTCTTACTTCTTGATTTATACCTCTCTTACCTTCAACTCTTACTGGAGCGACGCTCCATTAATCTTTCTCTTAACATTAACGCCTCTGCTTGGTTTGAACTATTTCTGTCTTTTTTATTTTTGTGCTTATTTTTTTCTTCCAAGATAGTGGCTGTAACATCATCAATGACTAAATAGTCTAAAAAGATATTATTAGTCAAATTGATAATGAATTGATCATATGAATCAGGAAGACTTTGAAGTAAAAGCTTTGCACGTTTATTTTTCTCTATTTGTTAACCCAATATAATGAGTTGTGAAAATTGAATTCTTATTGTGTTGATGTGATCAATCACGAACGTGGTTTCTACCATTTGAAGGGTATAAAGTCTTTGTTTTAATAAAACCTTATTATACAAAGATTTGGACTCGTATGGCCTTGTTAGTGTATTTCATATCTCCTTAGCTGTTTTTTTCTCCACCATAATTGATAATATTTCATCAGTTAATGCTAAATGTATGATAGTAATAGCATTGTCATCCATCTCATTTCATTTTGCATGATCAATGATCTCTGCAGATCAATCCCCAATTGTTGTCAAGCAATTGCCTTTCCTTAAGATTGCTTTAATTCTCATTTTTCACAGTGAGAAATTGCTCCCCTTGAACCTTTAAATCTTATACTTTGCTATCATTTTATTCACCATGATCTATTTAGCTATCACTGTTTTTCTAATCTGCAATGTATATAAATCGTGTGAGTAATACTTCATTAAGTTTTCAGGAAAGATTGGAGGGGTCATAAATGGTCCTTCTTAAAATCCAAGCTCTTTAGGCAGAATTTTCTAGACTGTATTTATTCATCGCACTGACTTTCTATATATGCCAATAGTAACGTATGTTAATAATACTGTATGGATGAATAATACATATAGGTGAATAGTGTTGTAAACGTGAATAGTAACTATATAGACGAATAACTTTCATGTGTTAACAAGACCAACCAGAAATGCTCTGATACCATTGTTAGGATACTGACATGCAAATCCGACAAGATAAAAAGTAAGAAATAAAATAAAATGACACAAGAATTTACATGGTTTACCTAAATTTGGTTATATCCACAAGCAAGTATAACAAGATTTTACTAAGTAATGTGGAAATTACAATCTTTCTCTGCTAATAGGAGAATAATTGAATCTCTTTATTACTAGAAAAAAACACCTCACTTTTTTATAAATACCTCACAACTTTATATGATTACTCTCTTTTTTTGCTCTCTTATGATGTACAAAATAAGCTTGGATGCATTGTCTATTTATAGGTAAGCATCCATACAAAAAAACAAGAGATACTAATCGGGGTTACAAGTGGCACCAATTAGTGCTACAAGTGTCATTAATTGACACCAATTAGTGCTGTAAGTGGCAGCACAAATTGGTGTTTGCTTAGCTGGCTTCATATTTTTTCACTTGAAGATTTTGATGATTTAATCAAGTATTTACACTTAATCATTTGTGATTTTTATATTGTTTGTGTACTTGTCATCTTTATACTACTTACGTTTTCATTAAGCCATAAAATGATCTACACCATATGTACTTGTCAATGTTAACTGGTTTGTCAAAACATCTACTGGGTTTTTCTTGATGTGAATCTTCTGAAAATTCATATATTCACTTATCACCACTTCGCGAATAAGGTGATATTAAATATCTATGTGTTTTGTTCTTAAATGAAATGGTGGATTCCTTGCAATATGCAAAACATTCTGATTATAATAATCCAAAAAAATTCTCTTATTTATGCTCAGCTCATTCATAAGTGTTTTCATTCATATTGTTTTTTTACAAGCTTGTATAGTTGTTATATACTCAGTTTATATTGTGGATAATGCTATAACAGTCTGAAATTTAGAAACCTAGCTCACAACTCCTCTTACAATTATGAATGTATAGCTTGTAGTGAATTTTTTTTACTCAAGGTCATCAGTAAAATCTGAATCAATATAACCTTTAACAGTAAATTTTGATCCTTCATAATATTATGCGGCCACTTGTAGCACTAATTAGTGCCACTTGTACCACTAATTAATGCCTCTTGTTTTTTGCATGAATGCTTGATTACAAATAGACAATGAATTCGATCTTATTTTATACATCATAAAAGAGCAATAAGAGAAGAAGTGAGTGTCATCTCACAAAATTATAAGGTATTTGTCAGAGAGTAAATAGAGAGTAAATGATGTGTTTTCTACTAGTAATAAAGAGATTTTAATTATTCTTCTATTAGTAAAAAGATGTAGTAATTTTCATATTATTTAATAAAATTCTTTTATAATTATTTATAGATATAGTCAAATTTAGATAAACAACGTAATATTTTTTTTATTTCTCATTTTATCATATCTTTTAAGTTTTATATCTTGTCGAGTTTGTGGATTTGTATTCCAACACTTTTTGATTTTACAAATGATATCTTGAATCGGACCATCTCATTAAGCTGTATGTAGTGATTTTCTTGAGTTTCTTTTTGTGCAGGTGACGCAAGGTCCGTATATTCCGCTGCCAAAATTCTGTTTCAACAATCAATGCTTTAATCCATGTGATGGATATTATTGTATGTTGAAAAATCACAAAGTCGAAGCAGTGATCCACTCAGATTTTTGTCAATCAAACTGGAATTGAAGCTTCAGCATGCCCTACACAGCAAGGGCACCTTTCTAAGAATGATATCAATCTCTCTTCTGCCAATTGTATTCCTGTTCTGAGTTGTTGATCAGGTAGTGATAGGAAATCAGCTAAATCATTCGAGTGTCAATTCTTGCTTGATTTGTATGAAGGGAACCACATTGCTTGTCAACCTTGCATGGACGTCAACTCTTTGTAATGCCAAAGTGAAACGTTTCTGTTTTCTTTTCATATTGGTTATGAAGTTGGAAATCTAATGAAAAAACCACCTTCCCTGCTTAGATAGCTATCTAATTGCCAAGCCCATCAACTATCAGTAATGTAAATTTTACTGAAATCACTTTCAGAAGAATCTCAAGCACTGAATAAGTGGATTCTACTGGTGGATTTTATAAATTCAAAGATTAAAATCCATAGTTGTCAAACCGTTTAATAGCTTGGGTTTTTGAACTGTAGACTCTAAAATGTTGTTCTACTTAAGTGATGTCTTAGTTTATTTTTCAAATGAAATTATATTTTAAATAAAAAAATAAAAATGAAATAAAATAATATTATTTTAAATAAAAATTAAAAAACTCATTAGAGTTAATTTTATTGTGTCTTATTTAATCACTGTTCAATTTACATGGAAAGAAAACTTGGTTTAGGATCTTGTTTGTTTGCTAGAAAATAGTTTTTTTAAAAGTAAATTTTGATAAAATAAATTATTTTTTGATGTTTAGTAGTATAATATAAAATAATTTGAGAAATATTTTTCAATATTTGATTATGTTATGAAAAATGAGTTACAAAATAACTTATTAATATATTTTTTTAAGTTTATTAAAATAATAAGAAAAAAATCTTACAAATTAAAAAGTTGAATGAGAATGAAATTGAAAAAAAATATAATTTCATAAATTATCTCAAATAAAATAAATAATAATCAAAATAATAAAGATCATATCTAAAAAATTAAAAAATTAATAGATGAAGAAATTAAAATAATAATAATTAATATTTCATAAATTATTTCAAATGAAATAAATAATAATCAAAAAAATGAGAATCAAATTTAATAGATAAATTTTTTTATTAAAATAATAAAAAAAATAAAAATTATAAAAATAAAGTTTAAAGTTAATATAAAAATGAAATTATATGGGATGAAATTAAAAAAAAATAAACAAAATATATATAGTAATCAAAAGTTTGATGAATAAATTTGATATAATCATCAAATAATATAACATTTATAAGTTTTTTCATAATTTTTAAAAAATATTTTTTTATCTAAAATAAAAAAATACTTTCCTGAAAATCAAATTAATTTTTTTTACTGAAAAATATTTTATGTTTACCAACTTTTCTAATAATAAATAAATATAAAAAAGTTTAAAAATATTTGTAAAAAATATTTTTTATTAAACCAACATCCCTATATCAAATTTTAGTTATTGGATAAGCCTAATTTAGTAATTATATTCAAATTCACCAAAAAATTGTATAATTTCAAGGATTAAAATACTTGGGGAATTGATTTCAGAAAAAATATTGTGGTAAGATTAGCATTGCTCAACTATATCAATGAAAATCTGGCCGATATGTTTATGCCCAAAATATCACATTAAACATACAAGCCGAACAAGATCTCCCTGGCCACCATTGGAGCCCGGAGAACCCTACATTGTTACCCTCTTGCTTGTAATGAACAACATGTCAGTTTTCCTACACGACACCTAATTCGCAATTGGACAACTTGTGTCCCTCACTTGTTGCAGAAGCTATCGTTTTCCCCTTCTTAAGCCTCACTCTCCAAACTGTTCAAAACCGCTCCTGCAATTCTTTTCACGCATTGTTTGCTTAGATGTATCTCAGTAAATGAGGTCCTTAAAGGATGGACTGATACGCCATGTCCGATCCATAAAGTCTGGTTTCACACTACCAATCTTAACCTCAAATCAACTTGTTCATTTATACTCTAAGCATTGCCTTGTAAATGAAGCCCAGAAACTGTTCGATGAAATGCCCCAAAGAAACACTTACTCCTGGAACACTATAATATCTGCCCACATAAAATCCCAAAACTTAGCACAAGCAAAATCCATTTTTGATACTGCTTCTGTTAGGGATTTGGTCACTTATAATTCTATGATATCGGGCTATGTTAGTATGGATGGATATGAAAGAAATGCCCTTGAATTGTTTGTTGAAATGCAAAGTAAAAGAAATGAGATTGAGATTGATGATCTTACTATTACAAGCATGGTTAACTTGTTTGCTAAGTTATGTAATTTGTGTTATGGGAGGCAATTGCATTCATATATGGTGAAAACCGGTAATGATAGAAGTGGGTTTGTTGTGAGTTCTTTGATTGACATGTATTCTAAATGTGGGTGTTTTAAAGAGGCTTGTCAGGTATTTAAAGGTTGTGAAAGAGGAGGTTTTGATTTGGTCTCAAAGAATGCGATGGTGGCAGCTTATTGTAGAGAAGGGGATATGGAAATGGCTTTGAGGTTGTTTTGGAGGGAAAGTGAGTTGAATGATTCGGTGTCATGGAATACATTGATTTCGGGTTATGTTCAAAATGGTTATCCAGTGGAGGCACTGAAGTTGTTTGTGTGTATGGGGGAGAATGGTGTTAAATGGAATGAACATACTTTTGGTAGTGTTTTAAATGCTTGTGCTGATTTAAGGAACTTGAAGATTGGCAAGGAAATGCATGCTTGGATTTTGAAGAATGGACTGGGTTCGAGTGTTTTTGTCGGAAGTGGCATTGTTGATGTTTACTGCAAGTGTGGGAATATGAAGTATGCCGAGTCATTGCATTTGACAAGGTGGGTAAGAAGTTCCTTTTCCATCACTTCAATGATTGTGGGGTATTCTTCACAAGGAAACATGGTGGAAGCTTGTAGGCTTTTTGATTCTTTGAAAGAGAAGAATTCTATTGCTTGGGCTGCATTATTTAGTGGTTATGTCAAATTGAAGCAATGTGAAGCTTTTTTTGAACATCTACGAGAGTATATAGCCAAGGAAGCTGCGATTCCTGATGCTTTGATCCTTATCAGTGCATTTAACGTGTGTGCAATCCAAGCTGCCCTTGGTCCTGGGAAGCAAATCCATGGTTATGTATTCAGAATGGGGATTGAAATGGACGTGAAGACGACTACAGCTATGATTGATATGTACTCAAAATGTGGAAGCATACCATACGCAGAAAAACTGTTCCTGAAAGTTATTGAAAGAGATTTAGTCCTTTACAATGTTATGCTTGCTGGTTATGCTCATCACGGGCATGAGATTAAAGCTATAAGTTTGTTTCAGGAAATGTTGGAGAGAGGAGTTGGACCAGATGCCGTCACTTTTGTTGCACTTCTGTCAGCTTGTCGTCACCGTGGATTGGTTGATTTGGGTGAAAAAACATTTTATTCCATGACAGAAGATTATCACATACTGCCTGATACTGATCACTATGCATGCATGATTGATCTTTATGGAAGGGCTAACCAACTAGAAAAGATGGTACTGTTCATGCAAAGAATTCCTATGGAGCATCAGGATGCCGCTGTCGTTGGGGCATTTTTTAATGCATGCAGGCTAAATAATAACACAGAATTAGCAAAAGAGGCAGAGGAGAAACTGTTAAATATTGAAGGTGATAGTGGAGCTCGTTATGTGCAGTTGGCTAATGTTTATGCTGCAGAAGGGAACTGGGCTGAGATGGGGAGGATTAGGAGGGAGATGAGAGGAAAGGAGACCAAGAAGTTTGCTGGTTGCAGTTGGGTATACTTGGATAATGGAGTCCATTCATTTACCTCTGGTGATAGAACCCATACAAAAGCAGAGGCTATCTATTCGATGCTGGAGTTCTTGATGGCAGAATTATATGAAATCGCTGGGGCATTCCGTTAGATAACGTTTTGAATGTAGGCATGCCAACATGGTTCCAAAGCATGCACAGCCTGCAATGAGGATGAAGAGCTGGAGACTTCGAGTAGCCGCAGATGTTTATGAGGTATATTGAAATATTCAAAAGCTAGCCTATCATGAGAGCACTTCGTGATGGTCTTCATTGGGAAAGATGAGAAGTTCATGTTCTAATTCCAATGGCCCTTTCTGGTATGTGCATGCGGCAGTGTCAGATCTCTCACGTGATGCTTTATCGCTGCATGCTAAGAAACAAACTCCGTAGTGCATTGGTCAATGATGTCTTACCACCGGAGTCATATCAATCTTAATAGTCATGCAAGATTGTTTTGTGCTTCAAATAACCTTTTTTTTTTTTTCAGATACAATAACATATAGGAGTTTAATTAATTTTGGTGGTTCTAAAACAGAATGAATAACTGAAGCTTTTGAGGAGAACTGTTACTGAAGCCAAAGCAAACATCCAGACGAGGAAATGCTGTAGAGCAAGATGTTTAGTGTAGAAGCAACCATCGCCACTGTTCTGTTTCTAGGACTCGAAATTCTTCCAAGCCCGAGGTCAAGTCTCCCAAGGATTTTGAACAGCACATTTCGGCTATCCTTCCCACATACTGTGTGCATTTTGTAAACTGAAAGTGTGGTAAAATGCTTCGTCAAGGAGTTATGCCGCAGTTTTAGCATGGTTTCGTAATGCTTCAGCGGCACTACCTTGGTTTTTGAGGTTTTTATGCCTCAGTAACACCACCTTGTTTTTTGAGATTTTTATAGATAAATCCTCTGATCTGGCCCAAAATTCTTTCATTAACTGATGTGCCTCCAGAATATCTCGTCATCCGCATTTTTTTATGTGAATGAAATGAATACCTCAAAGCCAAAGAAGAAGAAAAGGAAGGCAGCTGAAGAGTGTGTGATGCTGAGAGCGATACTGAAGAGATTGATAATCCTTTAGACTCTGCTGATCTATCTCTTGAAGCGGGAACCAGTTTTACCGTGATGATTTGGAACAAGTTGTGAATGAAGATGATGACTGACTTGGCTTGTGATGTCGGTTATGCAGATGGGAACCATCTCGACACCATTAGTAACAGAGACGGTGAAATTGGGGGTGCCAATGATGGTTTCAGTGGTTTTGACGAGCGAAAAAGATGACTGGAGGCGCATCCGCATTTGCAGGTCTCGAGTACGAGTATTGGCTAAACGAATATTAGAGAATTATAATTATATAAATCATTTCTTTTTTTTCTATTAAATATAATGATTTTTTTCGTGGGGTGTCCGGGCCAGCTTGCGTGTACCACAACTAATTCCCACGGCCCACTGAATACCCTGCAAACCCAGTAGACATGTAAGGCACCGCGGGGGTGACAGACATGCATGCCAAGACTCAAATCCAGGTGTAGTGGAAGGAGACAAGCCCCTCCGCCCTAGAATGCAATATAATGATTTTTTAACATGACAGGATGAACTGTATATTTAATTAAAATAAGTATAAAATAATATATATTTAAAATTTAAAAGATCTTTACAATTAGAAAATTATATATCTAAAAAATTTATGTAAAATTTTAAATTACTTAGTTGAATTAATTTTTTAATATATATTAAAAAATTAATTTAAATATATTAAAAAATTAATTTAATTTAATAGTTTAAATTTTTAGATAAAATTTTTAAATATAAATATACTAAGAGAGAGAGAGACTAGAAAATAGAACTCGGGTAAATCACGAAAGAAGTTAAAGCCGTCTGAACGAGTACCTCCATAACAATGCTGGCCTATGTGCTGTTTGGAGCCTTCGAAAAGATCATAGGAGTAGTGATGTTACAAGCAAGGTCGTGCTTAATAAGGCAAGTTTGGTCGGTAGAGCAAAATATGACAACAGAATCGCTAGAGCAAGGTATGTATATTGTGTACTATTACTCGCCTTTTCTTTTCTTCCTGAATAATATTCCTTCAATCTCGCGAGTCAATTGACAGGTAGAGAAACTGATAAATAGTTGCTCTTCTGGGTTCTCAGAAACGCCATCTCCGTAGTGCTCTGCAGAACCTGAAAATTTTAAGCCTTCTTTAAATTGTGCCCTACATTTCAAGCTTGAATGCTTTTCGGGGAGGTGGAATAGAAATTACTTTTAGGTTAGAAAATAATATAATTTATATTATATAATTTTATTTAATAATTTAATTTCTTAGATTAAAATAATTTTTTAATATAATATTAAAATTTTAATAGTATAACAGTTACGAGTTTAAATTTTATTAATTTTATAAATTTAATATAAAACAATACAAAGCTATATAAATTTTAAATTCAAAATTTTTTGACTTGTACGAATAAAAAAAAAGTATAAATTATATATTAAAATCTCAATTAAAATTTTAAAATTTTAGATTAAAATAATTATTTAATATATAAAATATTAAAGAATATATTAATGGTTATTTTTTATTTATAAATATATTAAAATAATATATATTTTTATTTTTTTAAATTATTTTTAATATTACCATATTATAATTTAAAAATATAAAAAAATTAATTTAAAAAAATATCGTATCAAACACAGTTTATACAGCCCCTTAGAGGTTGTCTTATAGAGGGAAAATGAGTCAAAGGGATATTTACGTAAATTAAAATAATTGGCGTCGCCCGGACTCGAACCAGAGACCTTCAGTGTGTTAGACTGACGTGATAACCAACTACACCACGACACCTCACGCCATTGTAATTTACTGTAACTTAATTAGTTCAATTTTGTTTTCATCTTCTGCGTTGAATTTCATTTGCGTATAAACCGCATCCCCTGTATTTAACACGCACTGTGTCTCTGCAAATCGAATTCCATGGCGTTTCCAGGAGAGCTAAGAATTCACACTTCTAAACACTTTTCTGCTCTCTACTACTTTCACAGTCACTAACTTGTATTTATTTGCATCCGCTACTCTCTGTCTCGTTTCAACACTTGATTTTCTCTTAAAGCAGGCTCAAATGAGTAACAAACAATGATCAAAATTCACCGTGTCTTTCTATTTTTGTTTGAATGTATAAACCTAATTTGATTTCCCAAAAAAACATGAATTCTCTTGTCTTGTTAAAGAAACACATGTAAGAAAAGAAAAAGGAAAAAAAAAACCAGAAAGAATTATTAAAGGAGGCGCTGCTGCTGCTCTTTGTTGCTGTCTTTCTTCGAGGTTGGGTTGCGACTGCTACTTTCACCGCTTACTTCCAACACTGTTGTCCGTACAGCATGGTAATATCTTGTAATTAAGGTTCTTTTAACGTTTTATGTTTTCGTGATGAATGAGTGAATAATATAAATATATGGTGTGTGCACCTGTTCTGTTGGGATTTGTCTTTCCAGTTTACTCATCTTTTGAAGCCCTTGAAAAGAAAGCTCAAATGGAGCAGCAGCGCTGGCTTCTCTACTGGGCCGGTTGGTGCTAACCCCTTTTTCATGTATATATCTAAAAAAGTGTTTTTATATGTAAGATGAATAATGTATTATTTTTATTTTAAAAAAGTATTAGATAAGTTTGAATAAACCTATTATTAAATTTTAGTTTATAAATCAACAATTATTTTTTATAAGTCAGGATTTTGTAATTACTTGTTAATATGATAAAAAAACAGTTTTGTAAATCATGTAAATAGAATTGTTTTCTATGAATCAATGCATTGATATGATATGTATATATGGAGCATGTTTTAATTAAATTTAAATTTCTAGTCTTAGATTTTTCTAAAAATAAAAAAATAAATTTGATGCTATTGACTTTGAAAATAATGCAATCATAATATGCTTGATATGGAGTAATTATGTCAATAAATGGAATGCCAAGAATGATGGTATGATTTATATCTTTGGTAACAACAAAGAACATTTTAAGAGAAATGACATTGTTAAAAATAGAGACTTGGGTTTTTCTTGTAATATGCAATTTTGAATTATTAGGAGCAGAGAGTTTTTCAAAGGTATTTTGTAAAAATTATTTTGGAACGATGCCTTTTTTGATGCAGTTTAAATTTGCACCTGTGTCAAATAAGACGATAGTATCGAGTTTGAAATCTTTTGAAAAAATAAGAGTAATTTTAGTCAAACTTTTTTGAAGATATTTGTGTTAATATATTCAGGAAATCATTTGGAATATGCTCAATATTTATAAGTGTATAGGGCAATGCATGAGATTTAATAGATTGATCTTTTGGTTCAGATTTAGTGTTAGACTAGTGTTCAATCTTGGATAGAAGATGTTGTAATATGACAGAGTTTTTTTGTTGGGCTTGTTTTAAGGTTTGTAATTTGGATTTAAGGATCCTGATCTCAGAATATAATTTTGGAATGGTGATTGTGGTTTTGAATTTTTTTTTGTTAAGAATCTTTGTAAGGTCATAGGTATTAGTGCTAGTAGAGAGTAATATAGTGTGGTTTGAAAAGTTATAAAGAGGGTGCTCTAGTTGGTTGAAATTTACAATAGTTTTTCTAAGTAGGTTTTTGTAATATGAGGATCATCAAGTCTTTTGATAACCTCAAGGATGAATTATTGATTGTGGGTTAGGATGTTAATTTGTTTTGAATTCATAGAGGCATCTAAAGTAGCACTAGTAGTTGCTATGTCATCAATTTGAAATTCTTCTTCAGAAGTGTCTGAAGAAGAGTGGTCAATATCTATAGCTGCAATATAAAGATTTTGTATTTGGTTGATGATATCTTTATCTATTTAGAACTTATAAAGTTTGGTATTAACCTTGTAAAAACGAGATGCATGTCCTTTTTAATTACATTTGAAATAAGTAATATTTTTGAAATCAAATTTTGGTTTGGGTTTTGACTGGAAAGGTCTATAAGGTTTGTTAAATTTGTAGGGTTTTTTATAATGAGATTGGTTTGGTTTGGGAGAAAACTGTTGTCAGTATTTATAGGCTGATCGTTTGTAAGGAGGCTTTTGGTTTGAATATTTTTTTTTATTGAGAACAGGTTCCATTACATGAGGGCTTTTTTAGTGAAAAGGTCAAATTGGTGACAAAAACTACCAAGTTCTTATCTGGTACGTTTTATTTTTCACTTTAGGTGTTTTTAAAGTTTTAGATCTTGAAAAATCTTAAGACCTTCTTTTTGTGTGAAGCTCACAAGTTCACCGTATATAAGCTAGTCATATGGTATGGTTTTGGAAGTAAAGGTATCCTTGATTTTGTTTTGGATCTTTTCTCTTAAAAGAATCAATAAGCCTGCGAGGAATTTTTCTTTTCAAAAAAGCTGGTTTGAATCTTCTCGAAGCATAACACGAGTAAGAAAAATATTTATGTACCACTGAAAGTCACTAAGTTTCTTGCACCGAAGGTTGGAAAGAAGTTTAATATTTTTATCTTTCAGATGGGAAGGATCTCTAACAAAATATAAGGATAAGGGTGGACATAACATCTTGGATGATGTTTTTTAAAGAGTTAATGATAGGTGTTTAGTCTTTTTAGGTTTCTACAGAGTTTAAAATATGTAAGTGGTCTATTTCAATGAAATGATAATACCACCATCCTTTAAGTTGACCAAAGAAACTTGCAATAAAAAGTTCAGTTATGACTTTATTTAAAGTTCCTGTTTGGGTTTTGTAGGCATTAACTACCATAGTCATTTGTTGATGGGCGTTTATGATATTATATTCAGACATGTTATCTATGTGTCATTTATAAAAAGAAGTTGCATTATATTTATGTTGGCTAATGATAGCTGGTTTAATAGATATGAATATGTCTAAAGCAATGGTTGTTTTGGGAGCTAACCAAGTGAGTCTGTTTAACTGAAGAGGTTGATCTCGAAAAATATATATATTGAAGGTTGATACAGGGTTATTTTGGAGAATATTAACTTGATTTGTAAAAGATAAAGGGTTGGATTGTTAAGGGATGTCTAGAACAGTCAAGGTTTTGTAAATGTATTTTAATAGCTCTAAGAAAATATATTTGATTTTCTTGAATTTATACTTGAGTTGTTTTAGTAATACACACACACCATACATAATTAAAAAAAAATTGCTAATAAAAGGGTAGGTGCTAATCCTTTTATTAGGGATGATGCTGCTGATTCTACTTCAACTCTTATTATTATTATTATTATTATTACCATTATTACCATTATTATTATAATTATCATCATCACCATTATTATTATTATTATTATTATAATTAATTATCATTATTATTATAATTATTAAAATAACAAGAATTATAAACTTGTTATGAAGAAAAAAACTAAAAACCATAAAGAGTATGACAAAAAGGCAAATGAAACAATTAAAAAATCTATAGAAAAATGACCAAATTAAATTAAATATTATTATTATAGAAAAAATCATAAGTTTGATTTGAAAGATAAAATTAAAAACTTTGAACTTGTTATGAAGAAAAAAAACTAAAAACCATAAAGAGTATGACAAAAGGCAAATGAAACAATTAAAAAATCTATAGAAAAATGATCAAATTAAAATAAATATTATTATTATAGAAAGAATCGTAAGTTTGATTTGAAAAATAAAATTAAAAACTTTGAAAAAAAAATTTAAGAAAAAAAATAAAAAATCAAAAGTAGAATGAACAAATTAAAAAAAATCATATACAAAAATTAAAATTAAAGGACTAAATAATAATAATAAAAAGAAGAAGAAGAGACTAAAAGAATGAGGACTAAAATTAAAAATAAAAAAATAAAGATAAAATGATGCACTTTAGCGGTTAAAAGAGAGAAAAGAAAGAAAAATAAACGATCATCAGTGATAATCTGACCAACACACATCTATATGCACCACACCATGTAGAACAGGAGATGAATGCTCATTTAATGAGATGAAAAATGACTAGATTTAGTCACTGGGTGATGTTACATGCATCATTTACATTCTTACATATTTGGAACACGAACCAACATATTTTTTAATAAAAAATTAAAAAGAAAAGGTGAAAAATACCAAAATGCTCTTCTGAACATATTAATTACATAAAATACTAGTGTGAAAATATCAAAATACTTGTAAAATAAAAACTTATTTTTTTTATTTTTTATATGGTTAAAAACATGCTTTCACTGTACACAAATCGTGAAAAAACCATTAACACCTCTGCTAACAAATATTGTATTTCGAGGGCAAGGAAGTATTTTTATTGTTAAAAAACTTTTAAAAATCAACAAAGACCTTGGTCAATAATTATAAATTTTATTGACTTTAAAGGTAAAAATATATTTTTACTTTATAAAAGAATGGAAAAGATATTTTAATCCTTAAACAATCTTTTAATATCTAATGAACCAGTAAAAAAGACCAACAAACCCTTAATTTCAAGGTTCAAGTATTTCCCACTCAATAGTAAATAAATAATTTTACTATAATAATTTATAGTAAATTATGTATAAAATTACTATGAAACTCTCATGCTTTTTAGGTTTTTTATTAAGGGGCATGAAATAAAAAATATTTTTATGACTAAATAATAATAATAAGAAAATCCATATAAAATTATAACCAAACCCTTAAAATCAGGGTTAAAAAATTTGAATGAAAAGAAAAGTGAAGCAATTTAATTATTCATAAAATTATAAAAAAAACAAAAATATCTCTAGAAATAAATAACAATAACAAAAAAAAATTGTTAGGGAATGATAATCAAACTTCTAAAACGAAAGGTAACAAATAAAGGCACATATCTAATTCAAAAGTTAATAATAAAATTAAAGTCTCCATGTAGTCTCTAGGCCAAAAATTCTGATTGTTTACTATAAAGTAACTGCACTGTTATTAAAAAATAAAAAGATAATGTTCTCTCCAAACAAATAAAAAATAAATACAATCGCACCTCCCAAGTAGAACTTTAAAACACATTACAAGGCCAAAGCCATCTCGGCTAGGACGAAAAGGAGCAGCGCCATCATCCCAGACAATCCTTGTCATATGTAAGTGGTGGAAATTTTGCTCCTCTGGCGGAGCAAATTTTATGGCGTTGTGTTACAGGTGTGCGTATGTGGCTTTCCCTTATAGATGGTTTTCATTTCAATCTCTTGTCAGCACAAGAACATTTTCCTACTTTCTTGTAGTTGTACCTTGCAAGTAAACATACTAATGTCGTACAGAGAAATGCAAGGCCATTTTGCTATGCATTATCTGCTTATGACTTCTTCTCGGAAAATGAACTTGTATTTCGTGATCTTGAACAATGCATCGAAGAGGTCAATTTAGTACGTCCTCTTAAATAGTCGTTCATGTCATGTTGTCTTCGATCTAGTAAGCTGGTTTTGAAGACTATTTTAGAAGGGTTTTTTTTTCTTATTTAAAAAAAACACAATTTATTTTTTTTATGAATATAAAGTACATGAGGTTTTCTATATGGAGAACAGTTTTATAAAGTAAGAGAAAACGTCTCATTGCTTCAC
This sequence comes from Populus ilicifolia, assembly GCA_015708895.1. Classification (NCBI taxonomy): domain Eukaryota; kingdom Viridiplantae; phylum Streptophyta; class Magnoliopsida; order Malpighiales; family Salicaceae; genus Populus; species Populus ilicifolia. The sequence goes on from SRLM01000022.1 coordinate 124,393, forward strand.
TGTACACGAGGCAATGTTATTATTTTTTTCAACCTTATCTTGAACAAGTATCCTCTGAAAGAATGTCTGTAAAAACCTTGAGTTTTATTGTGAATTTAAAACAAAATACCCTCCATTGCTTCTATATACTTCGATTGCCCGTGATTTCTGGTCGTTTCTTCTTATAGGTGCAGGCCCGCAATAAAGATTGTTGAAATTGGGTGTAAGCGATCTTTTGGTTGCTCCGAGGTAGCTTGAATTTGCTAGTTAAAGTCCATTAATGGACCCTCTTAGATCATCAAAACAATCACATGGAGTTAATTTCATAAAGAAAATCCAGATTAGCTTGCTTTTTGACTGCTTTCCACTTCCAAAGCAAACGACTTCTAAATCGCGCAGGCTAAATGAAATCATCATTCACTATTCATGCCTCAATAGATAAAATAAAAACTGTTTGGATGACAACTAGCACGTTCTTTGTATCCAATCCCATCCTCAAATCTTCTGGAGACAAGCTTAATACATGGTGTACCTATTCTTACAACCTTATAACCCACCAAATTGTAAATTTAAAGCAAATTGAGTGGATTGAGTTTCAAATCTACCGAATTTATTTTGAATGCCTGAATCTTCAGCAAAGATCTGATTTGCCTCAACAGAAACAATCATCTCCTGACTTTTATCTCCCGACTTCAAGTAACATGCTGGAGTCAGCAGTTTGGTTTTGTTCACTTAGAGTGGTTTCCTCGTCATTGTCGCTTTCACTCTCAGCATCGGATTCCATGGCTATAAGATCTGAGATTGCATCTCGCCCATATATCCTGGTTAGCTCCTCCTGTTTCATTGATCAATCATATTCTTTCAGTAGCAGCTTATTTAATTTTGATGTTGAGGGAGAAAGGGGGAAAGCGAACAAATGAATTAACTCCAAGTCCCATCAGTAGTGAGTATAGACTTCATTTGAAAAAGAAAAACCAGAGAAATTAAGAATACGAAAGAAGCTGCGTTAAGGGGTGAACCATAATGGATTTATTTTCATCTTTAACTCTTTCACATTTCTTAAGAAGATTGTCCATCTCAGCTTTAAGTCTAGACCACTCAGTTCTCAATCCCACAGCCATTGCTTATAAATTTTCACATTCTCGCTGCATCATACAGAACACAAAAGCGAAATATTAATTCTAACAAATGACAGTATTCGAATATGGAATCCAAAAGTTGTGATCTAAAGTTATATATAAAAAATAACAATTCACAACAATGTCTTTTATTTTCTTCTCTGTTTTTAGTGACATTCTAAGAAATGGAGATGAGATTAGTGGCTTGCTAGCAAGTTGCTCGCCTACCATAAAAATCACCTTGCACTAAAATTTGCTGAATACATTAAGCTATCATCATTAAAACTAATGGCTGAGTTTTCCAGACCTGTACTATTGTTTTCACATAATTTCATGTTTACTACCCGTCTTAGGCCATATTGTATATAAGAAGCGGGAAGTACCGGCGAAATGTAAAACCTGTACCGAACATTGTTAGCAGATAACGTAAGAAGCCAACATAAAAAGCCACCTCCCCCTTGGGTCTGGAATTTTTTCATGTGCCTGACATCCACATGATGTGACATATGAAAGAAGAAAGTTTAGATACTAATTGAAATAAGCGAGGCAAGAGATTTTGACTGATAACGAGGTCAATAATCTGCCAGCGGGTGCATGGATTTTATACAGCAGGCCTGCAACTCTTGCAGGGACAGGGCTCTAGGACCCAAATCCACTCCCCCTGCTTGAAGCTGAGAACACGATGAGACGAGGTGCCAATAGTTTTGCAAGATGGGTGCGTAGAAGATGGCATCCACCCTAAGCCCATCCATGATATAACACACAGAACAGCCATGTGACCAGTAGTGTTCCTATAAACAAAAGGAATGTGTAGATGATGATAGGGATATGAAACGAAGTCCCCTGTATATTAAGTGAAGTTCCAACGAGGCTGACTCGAACGCCATCAAGATAAAGCAATTTAATCGTTTCTCCTTTTGTCATAGACTGACGCAAGTAAACCACCACAAAAAGATCACTTAAATTCGAAGAGAAGTCTAAAGAAGATCAAGCATTTTATTCTGAAAACATGGGTGGAAGCATCTCCAGCTACAAGACTCGCCTACTCATTTGTCGACAACCACCACGTTCAGACCATTTAGGCCGTTGACGGTGCACCGCATTAACAAACACACACTTAAACATGGTCCTAAAGGGAAACCCCTAAATGGCTGGACCATATGAATCTACACGTTCATGAGCGTGTGTTATGTATACATTGTTGGGTATACGACCAAAGTTCCACATTGGTTAGAAATGGGGAGGATCAAGGGTATATAAGGATGGACAAATATCTCCATTGGTATGAGGCCTTTTGGGTATAGCCCAAGAGCAAATCCATGAGGGCTTAGGCCCAAAGTGGACAATATCATACCAATGTGGAGATATGTGGTGTCCGTAATCCTTACAAGTGGTATCAGAGCCATACCCCGGAGTTAGCTGTGATGGATGAATTCTCGGAATCCCGAACAAAAGGTGGTGGGCCCTAATTAAATCACGATGTAATCCATGGATCAGCTCTATTGGATAGGCGGTGTGCTCCGGATGCTTTATGAACGTGTCCTGATCTCAACACGGTGAAGAGGAGTTGACCTACAAAGAGCAAAAAACTCTCAAAGTCAGGTAGTACTCTCCGGTACTTCATGGACGTGTCCTAACCCCAACACGATGAAGTAGAGAGAAGTAGAGAATGAAAAATTCTGGTTGGCAGAGAGTGGATGGATAAATGATCGTTTGAGGAGAGGCTCGGGGGTCCTTTGTTCGAGGGAAGGATTGTTGGGGATACGACCAAAGTTCCACATTGGTTAGAAATGGGGAGGATCAAGGGTATATAAGGATGGACAAATATCTCCATTGGTATGAGGCCTTTTGGGTATAGCCCAAGAGCAAATCCATGAGGGCTTAGGCCCAAAGTGGACAATATCATACCAATGTGGAGATATGTGGTGTCCGTAATCCTTACATACATGTTAGAAATAATTCTTTGATATATCATCTCATTGTTAGACTATTTCATTCAAATTAAACTAAGAGTGGTTTCATGAACGCGAACCTGAGATGAAGAAGTTGATTTGGAACACTTAGCAGGTTTCTTGATACCCTTGGAATCCATTGATTTGAAAGGCTTAGCAATAACAATATTATTTAGCTTGTTCCTTTCCTCAATCGCATAAGAGCCCAATTCACTTCCTGGAAACAGAAACAGGAAAGAAAAAAAACTATTTAGACCAAGAACAGCTGCTAGATAAACTAGTATTGCCAATAATGAACAGAAACTACATGGATTATTATACTAGTTTAATCAATTCCTTAATAAGAACCCATAAACCGAAACCTATCCTATGTGAAGAAAAAAATCAGAATCTCCCAAACTACCATTAAAAATATTAATATATTTATCAAGATTTGTATAATTTACAATGTCATAAACAGATCTCAAACAACTAAAAAATAAACAAATTATGTAGGTTTTTCGCAAAACAATTTGTTTACCTTCACAGCGTCGTTGCACATCAGGCTAAAGAAAAATAAAATTAATTAACAGAAGCAAGCTCACATTAGCATATTAAAATAAACTGAAGCGACCAAGAAAACAGTGTGAAAGAGAGGATTAAGGAGAGTAAAATTAATTGAAATACACAAAACTGAGGTTAATATCAGACTTAAATAGAGGGGGGGGGGGGGGGGGGGGGGGGGGNGTTTGCAGGAAAGTTATTTTTTTTTAAAATAAATTTTTAAAAAAATAAATTTTTAAAAAATAAATTTCAGAAAAGTATTTTTTAATATTTGATAATATTATAGAAAATGAACTGGAAAACACTTTCCATTATTTGGTTATGTTATGAAAAATGAACTAAAAAATAATTTATTAATGAATTAATTTTTTTTTCAAGTTTATCTAATATATATAAAATATTTAATACAAATATTTAATCACTCACAATAAAAAAATAAAATCTAAAAAGTATAATGATGAATTTTTTTATTATATCTTATATTTATACATAGCTTATTTTATAAAATATAACTATATATGTCATATTATATTATAGAGAAATAAGCTTATGAATATATTTTAAGTTAAACCTATTAATATATATATTTTTTAATTTTAAAAGCTTAAAATAAGTTTTTTTTCATATGAAGAAAGCCAAATTAGTTTATGGTAAGAGTTATATATTTGGGTTTTTTTTTTGGTATGAAGAATTCTTTAAAAGATAAATAGATACAAAAATATTTTGATGGGTTTTTTAGATAAATATTTTTTTTACAGGTAAAGACAATTATCCCTTTAATATATATCAAATAATCATAAATAAATAAATATAAATATCTAACATCAAATATATTCATGCATAAATATTAAGTTTTGATGTCATAAACATACATATTACTTCAAATTACAAACATAAACATGCTAGACAGAATTAAATAAGTAAATATACTCGTCAAATAATAAATCGCCAAATAGCAAACATAGTCTGAACACAAATGTTTAATATAGTCAAACCATCTTAGGAAGCAGGCCTATAGTAGTGTTGGTTCATAAAATTATGAACCCAAATTTTCCTAAAATTAGAATTTTTTACCATAAATGCTTTTGCCAACATTTTATTTTGGACCAAATGATCAAATGTTTCCTCAAGAGTGATCTCATCAAAGCCTTCAATTTTCATCACTTCCGTATATAACGCATTAACATCAAGTTGATTTTTGCTAAAGCTTTGAATTGCAAATGCTACATCTCCAATCTGTTTAGACAACTTTTCAATACCATCATCTTCATACATGTGATTTCTATTTCTATGTTGCTTTTTTTATGTACTAGAGGAAGATGTTTCTTTTTCCTTAGAAGTTTCTTCATATTCCCCTTCATTTTCAATTGAAATTGATTGCTCTTCAGTATGCTCTTCCAAGTTGACATCAGCATATGATTTAACATAATTTCCAGTTGTCATATCTTTTCCAACAACAATTATCATTATCTCGTACATATCAAGTTTTTTGTTGAGATATTTGTCATGATTGGGATGTGCTTGTTTATACAATATAGAATATGCAATTTTTTAGTTCATTGTATAACATTTTAGAAATCAAAGTAAATATAAAAATTATAAAAAATATAATATTTATCATACCTTTACTTCTTCATCATATACATCTTTCGAAACAGTAATCATCTTCAAACAATCATCTCATCCAAAGTCACTTTTATTTTTAAGCTTGGTTATTATTCTCCATTCTTTTTTCACAGTTTTGAGATGATTGTCCACATGCTTAGACTTGCATTGCACATTAAACTTTTGACTTATTTCTGTAGCCACCTTAACAAAAGATTCTGCTTTAAAGGTGGAAGAAGGTTTGCTTCCTTTAAGTGCCTCCTCAGCTAGTATCTCAAGCAACATATGAGACATAGACTTAGACTATGTGAAGTGTTTACCCTTGCATTTTTCATTATGTGTAGAACTCATTTCTACAAAAAAAAATTACAAATTTAAACAAAATAAAATCATATAATATTTAGATTTAATAAATTTCATATAAAAACTGACAATTAATAATTAAAAGAGAGATTATAATAAAGTCAACATCTACTCTAAATACATAACAAATATAATACAAACTCAAGCAAGACATAATAAAAACAAACGCATATAATTAACACTCAATTACTAGTTTCTTTGAGTGTTATAATCATTCCACATGGTTGAGGCAATCATTTCTCTTTTTATTATCCACTCCCTATTCTCTTCTCTTTCCTCTCGTTGACTTAAATTGATTGTTCGTCTAATTGGTTCACTATCCGAACATATTTCTTCCATAAGAAAGTCATAAGGATCAACCCCCATTATGTGATTATGAATAATACAACATGCAAGCACAACATCTACTTGTGTTTCATAACATCAAAAAGATTTTCCATCAATTGATCTAAAACGACTCTTCAAAATACCAAACCCTCACTCAATGGTGGTTCTCAATAAAGAGTGTCGAAGATTAAATAACTCCTTTTCATTTTCCGGTGAACGTTCTGTAAACTCATTCAAGTGATATCGAACTCCACAAAAAGGAGAAATGATTTCTTTTCGAATACCGTAACCAACATCACCAAGATAATATTTCCCTACAAATTAAAAAAAAAATTATTATTATCTTTATGTAATAAGACACTTTATATGTTTATTACATATAATACATACTTTATTATATACCTTTTGGAATTTTTAGACCATTAGATTTTGATAATGCATCACCTAAAACCCGTGAATCATGGGCACTTCCTTCCCAACCAGCTAAAACATATATAAACTTCAAATTAAAAGTTATAGCTGCTAAAACATTTTGTGTTGTTCCTTCTTTTCGTCCTTGAAACTTTCCTTGAATCTCAACATGAACATTTGCAGGAATATGGGTACCATCAATTGCTCCCACACAATCCTATATAAAAATGAAAAAAATAATTTATAACCTTTTCTTCTAAATATAATCAATTAATTCATAAAAATATTGGTTTTGTTTTCATACCTTAAAATAAGGATAGAATCTTCTATTATTCATTATCTCTGCTGGAATTGCATCCTCTGGATCTTTAATAAGGTGTTTGTATAACTTAAGAACTGCTTTTAAAACAATTATAAAGTAACGATGGATAGTTTCAACAGACGTATAGTATATACCACTAATAACCCGAAATCTTTGGTTTTAGCCTACAATTTGTAAGACCACAACTACTTGCTTCCTAATAGACACATTTTTTGTTGATCGTAATAAGTTACGACTTGTGAGAACATCACACAATCTATATAATACAACAGGTTTCATACGAATTTGTTCAACGCAATGTCAATCACCTCGATTCAAAATGTTGTCAATATAGAATTCTCATTGAGCAATTGCATTTATACGTGGTTCTCTTGGTATATAAATTCTATTTCTTTCTTCTTCAATAATAGCTACCCCTATAGCTATCACAGTTACAGCTACTCCCATACATGCTGCATTAATTATCTTACTAGCTACTCCCATACATGCTGCATTAATTATCTTACTATCCATAACATAATAGTGAAGTTTTCTGATAACAAAACCTAAAAATATAGAGAAATAAATATTAAAAAATATATATAAAAAATACTTCCACAATTAATACAATAAATTATGGTCAAAGAAGCTAACAATATACAATTCATAAGTTCACAATGATCAATAAGATCAATCATTTTAATTCTTAAAAATAATATGATTATCAAATAATTAAATAAACATAAGTTTCAAAAATCACCTCATATGTGACAACACAACACATGATCAAGTTCATGACGAGGTTCAATTCTATTATATTTTGACTTGTTATTTATAATAATAGAGATTGTTGAGTTCATGGCTAGGTTCAATTATATTCTATTTTGATTTGTTAACTATAACTATAAAGATTATTGAGTTTAAGCACTAATAGGTAGCAAGGCTGGTCCATAATATTTGTATGAAAAAAAAAATCAACTCAATCATCAATTACAAATTAGAAAGATACCACATGAACAAACTACAATAACCTATACCTTTGCTTTATAAAAAAAAACCCACCGTTTTCTTTGTTCTCTCTCACCTATCTCAAACTCTCTCCCATAACTAATTAAAGACATCATCATTCGGTTTCATTCCCCTGTTATTCTCATTATCATTTGGTTTCTCCTCTTATTTGGTTTCATTCCACAGTCATTCCCATCATCATCTGCCAAATCTTCTCATTCGGTTTCATTACATTGTCATTTCCTTCTCATTCCCATCTCATTCAATTTCATTCCACTGTTATTCCTTTCTCATTCGGTTTGTCATTCCCTTATCAATCGATTTCTCTCATTCCCCTCATTCAGTTTCTGAAATTCCCCTAATTCCCCTTGGTTTTCTTGCCTATCATTGTTTATTCTCTGCTTATCACTGATTGTTCTCTCTCGGATGTCTCTCTTCCCCTACTCTCTCTCGATTCTCTCTAATCTAACCATTCCTCTATTCTTTGAAGAAGCGGGGCACCATCACAAATTCAAGAGGCAGGACACCATCACCATTCCCCTGTTTTCTTTCTCTCGGTTCTCTCTTGCCTATCACTGATCTACTCCTCATCCCCGGTTCTCATCCCTCTCTCGCCCGACAGTTTCCCCTCCTATGTGTATCACTCTCTTTGTGTTGGATTCGGTGACAGGGAAACAAGGCAGGGGTTGGTTGGGTCTTGTTTCGGGAAACAAGACAGTTTCTCCTCTGGTTTTGTTTGTCTGCCTATCAACTAACAGGGAAGCTGCCGAATGTGTAAGAAAAAATATGTTTATTATGGCTTGATTGTGATGAAATTGTTTGGGTTTTCCTGTGAGCATTTTTTACTATGATGGGGAGATGAAGAAGAAAACTGAAGTTGCAGACAAATTTAAGTATTTTTTTGTGTGCATTTTTTACTGTGACGTGGAGATGAAGAAGAAAACTAGCATGGGAAAAAAATGATAGGCAAAGTTGCAGACAAATTTAAGTATTTTTCTGTGTGCATTTTTTACTGTGACGCGGAGATGTAGAGGAAAACTAGTATGGGAAAAAAATGATAGGCAAAAGATAAATTAAACAGACAAATTTTGAAAAATAAACAAGATCAAGAAGTTGCAGATCTACTAGAAGATAAAACGTAGAAGATAAAAATATAAAGGAAATAATAGAGAAAAATAATAGAGAAATTAAGGAAAAAGATACCTGAAGAAGAGTGTGTTTCTTGCTTTTCAATTGTTTTTGAACAGAGACGCAGAGAGAGGGATTCAGATGTGTAAAGATAGGAAAGTATTTTTCTTTTGACAAGGAAAGGAAAACACTTTCCTGTAGGTAAAGTAAGTTTTCATTGTTGACTGGAATTAATTTTCCTTTGACCAAGTTTCCGGATGGTTGTCAAACATTAGAAAACAAGGAAAATGAATTCCTGGAATCTGGTTTCCTTAAAACAAACAAGGCCTAAAACTATTGACGATTGCGATTGGTTTAATTATAATATCTACGATGGGGAACATCCCAAATTACTCCCCGCATTAAGGCTCTCTAAGTCACATTAATTATTCAATCAAGATTATGAAGAAAAAAAACTAAAGCGCGTGGAGAAATATTGTTAATCCACATCTATAACACTCTGGATTTTATTTTTCTTTTTCTTTTGATCCTTTTTTTATTTTCAAATTAGTCCATATAAATTATATTTAGTTAGATTTATATTTGATAATTTATTTTTTATATAGTGATCTTGATATTAAAAAAAATTTATAGCATCAGATTAATGCTTGATTACAAAAAAAAAACATTTGTTTTCTTGGATGAAATTTAAAATCAAATGATCAAAGTTAAAAAAAGATAAGTCTTGTCTTTTATTTTTTATTAATTACAAGTTTTTTAATTTTAATTTTATTTTTTAATATTGTATTAATTATGATTTTTTATATATAACTTGTTTTGATCTATTTTTATATATCCACCACTATATTAAATAATTGTCCTGGCATCAAGTTAGTAATTGATTTGGTAGATATAATTTGAATTATTTGTTTCTCTAAAGAGCATCGAGAAGAATAGCATAGGCTGGTCATGAAATCAGAAGCAACGAGAAAGAACAAAAAAAAAACAGAAGAAAGAAGAGTGGGTTGTTGGAGTCATACCAAACCTACTGTTTTAACATCCACCACCTTATAAAAAAACATATTGCGATGATTCGAAGACAAAATCCATTTGAGCTCAGAGGAATCGCATGGAGGCCTTCTTCATGCCGAGGGGCATGTTTCCTACGGCACTTCCTTTTTTCGATTTAGTTTTTTAATTTATAAAACCTCTTTGATTTAGCTATATTTTTTTTTACTAATTTTTTTCAATCTTATTTTTTTATATTAAATTAATTAAAAATTAAATTCATAATTTATTATATTTTATTTTGCTTTCTACACGATTTTTACATTCTTAAAAAAAAAACTTGACATTAAGTTAATGTTTGATTTCGTGATCATTTATTTTTTAATATATATTTAGATAAAAAATAATTAAAAAATCAACTTATTTAACTTTATAAAATTTATTATCTAACTTGCAGGTCTGATGAAGTAACCTCAGTTGCTTTGGTTCATGTTTAGAAGAATAATTTTTATTTATTTATTTAATTAAACTTGATTTTATGATTGTGTTTTTCTTATTATATAGTTAAAAAAATAGTTTTAAAAAAGTCACGCTATTGAACTTCAGGGAGTTTATGAGTTTGGTGGAATAATCAGTATTGATTGTGTTAATTTTTTTATTTTATTTTTTAATATTGATTTGGTTGGGAATTTAACTTAATAATTTATTTTATTTTTTATATGGTGGTCTCAAACAAACATCTTAGTAATTTGTTGGTGTTTAATTTTGCAAGTATTTATTTTATATCATAAAATTAAATTAAATTAATTTTTTTTAAATAAAGTAATTAAACCTAGTTGAGTCTACAATTCAGGATGCAAGTTGATATCAAATATCTCGTCATCTCAATATTTTCTTAAAAAGTTATCATTTTGATTTAAAAAAAAACTAACCATATTTTTATCGATCATTATAATTGTTTTTGGACATATAAAGGCAATCGATTTATATCAAGGCAACCTCCATACGATTTAATTTAAAACTCGAGCTCTGCAAAGAGTTAAGACACGAGATTTCTAGATTTGCATGCTTGACCAAGTTTAATAACATAGCCTAAAATATTCCACATGACTTTCATATTTATTTTTTACATTTTTTTCAGCTAGAGTGCAAACCAATAGACTTGTTGAATATTTAAATAATGTATTTTTTGATACAAAATTATTTAAAAAATAATTATGATTTTTAGATTTTTATACTTTAAATAAGTATTTATTTGAATTTTTTAATTTTATAGTTTTTTATATTTTTTAAATTAGAAAAAAGTTATATTCATTGTGAACTCCTTAAATCACCTCTTCTATTTTGTAAATTTTGAGATATAATGAAAAAAATATAATCTATGTATATTCATACATGTTAAATACATTATATATTATTTAAAATTGATTCAGAACTTTTATTTATATTTGATAACAATACATTATTTAAATTTTATATTCTTTCATTATGATTTAAATATCTTTCAATCATATTTTCAAATTAATTATGTGTGTAAATTATACATCTTCGCATTTTAATATTTTACATGAACAATCATGTTCCTTGTATAAAAAAGGTTATATATATTTTTAATTAGAATTACAATTTTTAAATAAAGCAAATATTGCAAAAAAATATGACTTTACTCCATCTCTAGTCATTTATTTTTGTACATATGTGAAAATTGTGTGTTTTAGCTACGCATTTTAAATTAATAATATTTATATATTATACATTGCGATAAAAACTAAGTTAGGTTTGAATTTTATTTTAAAATATTTTTTCACTCTTATAAAATCGAGTATATCTCTCAAATTATATATCAAGTCACATTAAAGTATTATAAATAGATACTAGACATATGTAAATATATTTTTATAAAATATCAGGCAATCAAAGTTCATAAATATATTATTTAAATTGGTTGAAGTTGTTATTATTATTTTGACAAATTTGTTAACGAAGTATTCTTTATTAGCTATTTTTAACCCAATCAATTTAGACATGTAATGGTTTAATTTTGGACATCAATGAAGATTAAATAACACTTATTTATGATCTAAACTTGTGCTTGAGCTTAGATTATAAGGTTTTTAATGTGATTTAAATTTATTAAAGAATTGAAATTCATACTTTCATATGGTATGTATGGCAACTCTAGGCTCTGTGAATATTATAGTTTCAATTATCTTTTATTTATTTTTTCTAATCTTAATATGTATTTTTTTTATTCTTAATTTATGCTTTTGATTTTGATTAATCAGCTAAGGCTAAAGGCTTGTATGAAATTAATTATTAATTAGTTTTTCAGTTATGTCTGATGACTTGTTTGAGTCAATATTTTTAGATTTATGAGCATAAGTTTGTAGTTAGTTTTATATCTGGGTCAATTTTATTTACAATGATATATTCATTAAGGTTTTTATTTAAAAAGTTTAAATATTCTTTGTAAGGATAAAATATTCAGATTGAATAATATTATTGCTCAGCTTTCATAAGAAAGATTCTTGTATTATTTGATTATCTAACAAAGTAAATTGACTTATAAAAAAATTAACTGATTTAATATCATATTCTTTATATTTTTGATTCACGAATTGATATTATATAGTGAGGAGTTCTTATTCTAACAATAATGGTGTATTGAACATGTTTCTATCATATTATACTCTCGTGGAGCATATATCAACTTTTAAGATTTATTGTTATTTTTATTATAAGTTTGTTTTGTGTGATTACATTATTACAATGTTCGCATTACATTAAGAGCGTTTGACTGCACGGTAGCTTCCACGTTTAGGTGCCATAATAGGTATCAGTTGTTTGGTAATGATAAACTATTATCTACTCTTAATGGAACTTATTAAAATTTGCGGACACATTTGAGTTTCATTAAAAGCAACTCCAAGCTACTTTACTAATAATTGTGTTGTAACCAGTAAAGTTTTTATTAGGGAGTGAAAGAGAAGTGAGTTCTCTCATATTCTTCAAACCAATCAAATATAGGTTCATTATATATAATGGTATTTTCAATATCAATACCAGGATTTGAGCCAATGAAAGGGTTTGAAGTACAGTAAATAGTATTCTTTGATTATTAAAAACAATTAGAGATTGTGATTTTTCAAAAGATATAACAAAAGATCAAACAATTTGTAGTTTTAAGTGTTCAGATTTCTAATAGTTTAATGAACCATAAAAAATATTTTATATTAAGTATTATTTATTTTATAATATAATAATAGTAGTTAAATCTATAATATTTAAATTTAAATTTATTAATGTTTTTAGTTATTTTATAATTTCAATTTGAATAGTATTTTTGTAACTAAATATATTAAACTATTTTTTATTCAATCTCAATTTCAATTATAGTTTTAATCAAATATATTTTTTTAAATTAACTTCAACTAAAAATATTTTTTATAAAATAACTTTTTTTAAATTACAACCACAATAATTATTATAGGAGCAAATACATTAATAATATATAAACATGTTAATCATGTCACTTCATATTTTCAACATGAACAAGCTTATCTCTTACATTTAAAGCAATGTATTCTTTATATATATATATAATAAAAAATTGTAACAATGGTAAAAAAATCACAACTTTACCTCGCCAACCATCACCATTGTGACTTTTTACTGTGCATTCAAATCACATCACGTCTTATCATATTAAAATCACAAATCACAAATTGTAATCATCTAGGTGGTGGCCAAATGGTAAGGACTTGGGATCAAGGGGTTTGCTTCCTCTGTGGTCTCAGGTTCGAGTCCCTGGTTGCTCATATGATGGCCACTGGAGGCTTACATGATCGTTAACTTCAGGACCCGTGGGATTAGTCGTGGTGCGCGAAAGCTGGCTTGGACACCCACGTTAATCTAAAAAAAATCACAAATAACACATCCTCACGTTCTCATGCTCTTTTTTAAGTTATTATATCTCTTGCATCAAGAGCACTGTATTTCTTTTTTTATCGGAGTTATGAATTTAAAATATTTCTGTTAAATATAATTACAACTCTATCTCATTAATAGTCGCTATGACTTTTCATTGTACATTTATATATTATTATGTTTTTTAGTTGCATCCTTTTGTTTTATTTTTTCAAGCCAACCCAACCATCACGATTGACATAAAAAAATATTGTTGATGTATCATTTAAATAGAGAAAAACTGATAATGATAAATTTAACGAGGAACTAGGAAACGCATCTATAATGATATATTGAAAACTAATTTAAATATAGATTTTTTTTAAAAAAAATTCAAATTCACAACACAACCGCAATCCACCTATTATTGTAACCATGCTTTTGTTTTTCAGACCCTTTCGTATGTTATGGTTAAGTATCGGCTTACGAATGATAATTAATGGCGGTGTTTTAAAGTGTTTTTAAAAGAAATTTGAATTTTTTTATTTTAAATTAATATGTTTTTAATATTTTAAAATCATTTTAATATGCTAATCTTCAAAATAATTTTTTTAAAATAAAAATTATTATTCATATATAATTTGATATAAAAAATTTATTTAAAAAATAACAACAAAACGCTGTAAATCTTATGGCCTAGATAACAATATTGGAACCATGCTTTTGTTTCTCAGACCCTTTTGTATGTTATGGTTAAGTATCGGCTTGCAAATGACAATTAAATCTTATCGCCTAGATTGGCTCTAATTAATAGCCCAAAGCGCAACAGATGCCATCCTAGTAAATGACCAAAAAAAAAAAAAAAACTGCTGCATATGCATGCCGGCTATGCTTACTAGCGAGGATGAGAATCCAGAGTATTGATCATTAATATTATCTGATAGTTATACAAATCATCCATTTATGAGATCAAAATTGATAAAAGAAAATTGTGTATGCTGCAGTAGAGGTAATCTTAACAGCAATATCAGGAGAACGGTAATTAGTTTGAAGAAAATTAAGGAAGAAGTTGCTTCCATTGTTGTTGGGGGCTTGCCACCCCTTTCTTCTGATAATATTCCCGGCCCTCACATCCTTCTGCCATGCCTGCACACATGAGGAATGCCTCATCAAACTTCTGATGTCAGGAATAACCTGGTATCTTTATTTTGGAGGGCCAAGGAAAAATGAAGAAGAAGGATGACATTACAGAAAACAATCAAGTTTAATGCCATTTTCCTACCTGCAATCCTTTATCACTTGTTGAAATCTTTGTGCTCTCCTTCCTGGAAGCTTGAATTCGTTTATGTCATGTCTTCTCGAGTGCAATCTTGACATGCGGGCCTGCTGCTCTTCCTGATCTCTGAAATTTCCTGTCTCTCTCTCTGCATAATTTAAGCGATCTTCCGATGATAATGAATTTACCAAGGAAAGAACCGTTATAAGGAGGTTGAGCTCAAGAAGAAAATTCGGGTTTGCCTCTGCCAAATCGGCAAAGGCGCCATCGTCGTCCCTCGTTTCTTCATGGCTTGTTTCTTCGACAAGTTCTGCCATTATGGCTAGCTATTTGATTATCTGCACCAAGAATAGGATTATTGCTTCAAGATTATAATTACGTTGTTCCTGGCCGATATAACAGTAGCAAACATCAAGAAAACTACAAAAAAGTATGAAAAGCAAATTACATTACAGAACATGAAAACAAACCTGACCTCGATTGATTTCGAACAGACACCGGTCAACCAAAGCAAATTAATAGATAATTTTGAAAAAATGATAAATAATGTCAGGTAGAGGACCATTTCTTGGCCATCAATGGTTTGCTGGGAAGAGCACCTATTAATTAGTCACCTGCTGTTAATTTTTAGCTAATTGCGGTTCAGCCCTAGCGTAGTTGTGGTCATTAATATAAATATTTGGAATATCCCAATCAATTAATATCATGTATTCTAAAATTAAAAAATTAAAAATCATATAAATTTTTAATTTTTAATAGTTCAAAAATAACTCAAACTCGTAAACTCTACTTATACTTCATCATCTGCCTGTATATAATTTTGTGGGTTTAAAATTTTCGTAGAGGAATTTTTAATTTTTTAGGCTACTTGAACAATTGATATGAGTTATGATAAGGACAGATCATGTTTAATAAATTTTACCATTTTTTTTCGAGTGTTAAGATAGTAATATAACTCATGATAAAAAAATTAATAGTACTATAGGTTTATAATTAATAATGTTATTATTGGTTTCATCCCTATTTTTACTAGAATTGGTTCTCCTAACCCTCTCTCTCCCTCTCTTAAGACATGGACTCGTGATTTATTGGTGTTTTACATTATACATGATATTTTATTCTCTCAGCTTCTAGACCGAGTCCAAAAAAATTGGGTGCAGGCCTTACTAGCACCAAATGCCCAAAAGCTAGAATTACAAGCATAGAAGCTTTTGACTAAAATTACACCTATTTGTTTTATATTTTTTAATTTACTTTAAATTAATTTATTTTTGATGCTTTTAAACTATTTTAATATACTAATATTAAAAATATTTTTTTAAAAAATAAAAAATATTATTTTAATTAAAAAATAACAATAATTACATTTTCAAATAAACTCTAAAATTTTACATTTATATTTTTTTAAGTTGCTATTACAGTATGTTATTCAAGTCATCATATATATCACATAAAAAGATTAATTTACATCTAAGAAATAAATAACTATATTTAAAATCATAAACTAAAATATCTTTCAATTGAATTTTATACTGATTCTAACATTAAAGCTTTTTTGTTTTTTAAAAAAAAATCCATGTATTGCAAATGTGCTGTCAAACAAATGAATAATGCTCATCTAAAGTGGTCCACGAAGGGAAGAAAAAAATAATACAAATATTTGGTCTTCTGGCAGGCATTGAAACATAGGAGCTTTAGTTAAAGCTGGCAGGCGTTTGTGAATTTAACCCTCATGGCAAGAACGCAATAAACTCAATTAAAATTTTGTTTTCATCTTTTATCGGTTACTTCTTGTGGTGATTTTTTTTATTGAGTTTTATAGTTTAAATATTTTAAAAATTATAATTTATATTTTAAATTTTATCAATCTAAATTATTATATAATTTAGCCCATGTAATTTCTTAAAATATAAAAAATAAATGTGAAAGTAAAAATATATAAGTAGTAAATATACTTATTTTCCAGTAATTAATTACTTTTAACTAATAAATCAGACATCTAGCGCTGGAGAAAATAGGGGAGTCTTGTCTGATTTCCAAAAGCAATGTAGTCAACCCTCATGTCCCATCCCATCTGCTTTTACCTTTACCTTTATCAGTAAATTTGATAATCAATTATTATTATTTTCTTCTTCTTTTCTTTATTGACTCTTCTCTCTTTCCTCACTGGACTTGCAAGAAGGGACAGCAGTTTCTGTGCTGACTCCAGCTTTCATTTCTGTCAGTTCCAGGACAAGAACAAAAGGGGAACAAATGTATGGGTCTCTGACACACACTGCTTCACCATTGCTGCATACCCAGTAATTTTTGTTCAATTTCTGACCCTTAAAATAAAACTAATGGCAGTTTTGTTGTGGCATTCCCTTGTCAACAGATGCTATGGTTCATGAATGGATAACCTCTAAAGTCAGGTAAAGTGGGTCTATTTGTTTTCCAGCTTTCTATCATGGGTTTGCTTTGTTCTTGCAATGTGCCTCCGATTCCCAACTTTCTCTGATGGGTTTGCATTATTTTCGTGGAATTCTGAGAAGTGTCTGTGTGCTTTTCTTTTGCGGATTATGAGTTCTTGTTTTGTTTGTTTTGTTTTTCTTTAGTCAGGAAAGTTAGTGTCTTTGATTCATAATTCTTCACAATGATTTTGATTTCTTGGATTCCGTTTTATTCCTTTAACGAGTCTGGTGTGTTCTTTCGAGTTCTGAATTTCGTGATTTGTTTTGTAGTATTCACGGTCAATGTTTTCTTCTTTTGTTAACAATGGTGGTTGTGTGCCTGGCTTTTCCTTTTTGAGCTTGTTGGCCTGATCTGTCTCCTTGAAAGAGCCATTTTCTTTGAGAATTATGTGTAGCAGATCGACTTTAGTTGATTTTTCAGTACTGCAATCTTTTTGTTGGGAAACATCCTATTGTCCATTTGTCCTTTCTTTTTGTCACAATTCTGGAATGATAAATGTCTACTACTCTATGAGTGATTTTTGACTTGTGTCATTGCTAATGAATCGCAGCACTTTAGGTTTACTCATACGATCTGGGATCCTCTGGTGTAGGGAATCTATTGTTCATATCTGACTCGCAGGTTAATGCAATAACTTAGGATGAAGAACCAAATAAAATTGTATTGATCAATGCAGTCATCCAATGCTCGTGTATCTTGATTAGTCAAGTTCTGTCTATCTAAATAGATACTCATTTCTGACCCTAATTTTGTCTGAGAGAGGATATAGCCAATTAGTTATTTATGGGTAAATTACAGCATTTTTCTTTTCCGCTCTGTCAATACCATGAGGTTTCATCATTCACACCCTATGCAAAAGGTTAATTGCACTGTGTTTGGTTACTGTATTCTTTTCAGTTCTTTCCACCTTTTCCTTAATATGGAATGGTTAATGTCTGAGTGCACATTTGCAGATCAGAAATAGGTAGACTTGTTCCTGGTTTCATCCTTAAAACATGATTTCACGACCAAAGAATGGGTGGCACTCTCTTATGCCCCTTTGTTTCAGGGGCAAAGCAGTCACAGGATTTTGCATCTTCCCAGAAGTTAAATCATCAGGTTATAGCCCAGGAAACACGCCTGTCTACCTAAATGTGTATGACTTGACAGACATTAATGGCTATGCCTACTGGGCAGGCTTTGGTATCTATCACTCTGGGTTGGAAGGTTAGCAGGACTTGCTACACATTGCTGTTGATTGCCTTCTCTTCGAATAGATCACATATTTAATAAAATGCAATCATTGGTGTCTTTATGCATGCTTACAGTCTATGGTGTGGAATATGCCTTCGGAGCCCATGACTACCCATCAAGCGGTGTCTTTGAGGTTGAACCCCGACAGTGCCCTGGTTTCAAGTTTAGGAAATCAATATTCATGGGGACAACAATCTTAGATCCCAAACAAGTCAGAGAGTTCATGGAGCTCCAATCTGCAAATTACAATGGTGATACATATCATTTGATTGTTAAGAACTGCAACCACTTCTGTGAGGATACATGTTACAAATTGACTGGGAACCGAATACCGAAATGGGTGAATCGACTAGCAAGAATAGGTATTGGATGAGTACCTTTCCTTTATGATACCCCTTGTGCCATTTTTTGCATCAGGTTTAAATACTTCTCATCAGTTGATTGTTGTTGATAATTGAACCCACCCAAACACTCATGCTGCATTTTTATCATTTTATGGACGTTGCCTTCTCATCTCCTTGTCATATCTTCAGTATTAAATGAAGGTAATCTCTTGTAGCTTTTGACAGCAACAAGAAACAAAAGTTTAATCATATTTATCAGAGATTATTGACTCGAGCTGGGTGTTCATACACCTTGCTTCTTTCCTCGTGACTGTTTCTCCTTATAATCTATTGTATACATTGAACCTGTTTTCACTCCTTAACTTCTTTCTCTAGGTTCACTCTGCAACTGTATACTGCCAGAGGCCCTTAAAGCCACTAAAGTACAACATGACCCTAATTATCAAGAACGTGAAAGCGAAAAGAAGAGGCTAAGAAGTTCCTTCAGCTGCTTTTCATCAATATCAATGCCCCAAAGGGAAGTGTCCATGTCTTCATTGTTTCTACACTCTCACTACAAAGGCTGCCTACCACCATGGGAGCTGAAGAGGTCCAGAAGGGGTTCGATTAAGGAAGGATAAAAGGAAGTCTATTCCATAGAAAGATATCCAGTTGTGGCTTTGCAATTTTGGGCATTTGGGGATATCAGCATCTTTCTATTACCCACAACTCTCTTGGAAAGTAAATACGTGGTAGTTTGTTGTTTTTGAATGCTACAATAGATGACTTTACACCTCTTATTGTGTTTCTGCGGGGCCCGCCTCCCAGGAGTTTTCTCGTTCTCTTCTAAGATTGTATTCCGATGTTATGCAAAGCCTGTCTGCATTAGCGGAGATTAACTGATGTGGATTTTTCAGTTGTCCACGAATTACATTGAGCTCTTCATTTTCAGGCTCTTGCTGACTTTGGCCACATGTGCTATTTTTGCGGCTAAAAGTTTCCTCTTGTAATCTCGTTTGGTGCTGATTGCCCTTAAATTTCATTCTCATTATTTTAGAACTTTAAGTTGCTCTCTGTTCAACCGAGTAAAATCCCTACTATAAAGTAGAAAGACTCGAAAATAGCAAGGTTTCCAGAGATATTAGTAATTAATAAAATAAGTTAAAAATGAACCAAACCTATGACTCCATACTCCATAGCCTACAGGTCTACGGGGCCTGTAACCTAACCAATTAAAATGGGAACTTGACTGAAAAACCAAGTAATTCAAGTAGACCAAACAGAACTGAACATGGAATCTAACCCGTGTCAAAGAAAGGCGAAAGGTTATCTCAAGACATCCTAAAATAAACCATGCGTTAAGGACAGTGGAATGAGAAAATTGGAAGAAAATGAAAGAAGGGTGGAGCGAGGCAAGAGGGAATAAGCCTGTGCTCTTTGTTGTTACTTTCAGAACCCTACGACAACGTTTCAAGAAGCACATATTATATGGACAGAAATGAAAATGCCAGCAAGATCAGCCAAGAAAAGAATAAAGTCAAAGACCAAGACCCAGACATACAAACTCTTCATCTTTGTTGTTTATATTCCTGTTTATGCTGTACATTAGTCAGGGCGATACAAAAAGTTAATCTTTCTCTTAACTTTAGCACCTATCCAATCTCTTGACCAGTTTAAGATTTCAAGAAACACACAAAGAAATCAAGAATTCTAATTCTTGATCAGAAATTCAGGTTCTTTATTGAATTTTATGATATGGGTAAAGGTGGTGGGTGTGTACCAAGCAAGAGAAGACTACCTATAGATGTACCTGATCAAGAACCTTCTCTCCAAGAAACAAGCTCTGCTATTTCCTCACAAAACCAAATCACATCCACAAACACAACAATCCCAGTTCAATATAATCCCACACTAGCAGTTAAAAAGTGCAAGATTTTTATTATTTTTTACTCAATGTATGCTCATGTGGAGTTAATGGCAAGAAGAATAAAGAAAGGCGTGGATTCCATTGACGGGGTTGAAGGGGTTTTGTATAGGGTCCCAGAGACCTTGCCACAGGGTACTTTAGAGCTAATGAAGGTACCCCAGAAAGGAAATGATGTGCCTTTGATAAATGTTGATGAGTTGGTTAATGCTGATGGCTTCTTGTTTGGATTTCCTACAAGATTTGGGTCCATGGCAGCTCAAATAAAGGCATTTTTTGACTCGACGCATAAGTTATGGATGAAGCAGAAGCTTGCTGGTGTGCCTGCTGGGTTCTTTGTGAGCACCGGCACACAGGGTGGTGGGCAGGAGACCACTGCGTAAGTAAATGCTTGATTTGATTGTGTTATCTTGGCAAATGTTTGATATTTTGGTTATTTAATGAGACATAATGGCTTTTTTTTTGCTATAATTTGATGCGATCAAGTTGGTGTATTAGTTTGGAAAGATTACAATCAATATTCTTTATAAAACGTTCTTTATGGTGTGGAGAAATGGGATATATTTAGGAGTGGACAAGCTTTTTAAGGATAGCACATTAGACATGAATCTTATATATATAAACAAGAAAATATGGGATTTTATTGAGTATGGCCTACAAATACTTGTGATGGTATAGGATCATGAATATATGCACGGGTCAGTAAATTGATCCTGAAATTACTAGCTGCTAATTATCAGAAAGAAGTTATTTGGAATCAGGGGACTTTCAATTCCAGGAACTGATTGGGAAAGTATTACTAATAGCTCAAAGAAAGTTGTATGGTAGAAGTGATTTTGAGAAAAAAAAGAGTGTTTGTAGGAAGATTTACTCTCGCAGGCCTTGAAATATTCAAGATAATTCAGTAGTGATTTTATGAGAAATTTCGGTGATGCAGCTTATATTTGGACTTTATTCCCTAATTGACTAGTGATTTTCAATAAATTCTTTATTGATTTATAGCTCGTTTGGTGGGGAGACGGATAGTGAAAGTTTGATTAGCTTTCCCAAACATCATTCTGTCAAATATTTTTATACCGACAATGAAGGGATTTCTCATAGGTCTTAGATTGTTAGCTTGCCGAGTATAGCAGTTACCAGGTGCCACAAGAATGTCTTGCTAAGGAACTGCATTTGCATTTATAGGTGCTTAGGAAGTACCCTTGATCCAATTCCATAAAAATGTCTTCCTGATGACTAGATATCAGGTCCCTAATTGGGATTTTGCATTTCCCAGTTTCCTACTTCACTTTCAAATTGCATTCAAAAAGGACATGCAGTCAGAATAAATAGGATGCACTTATTTTAGGGAAACTTAACTCTTTTTGCAGTGTGAAAATTTATAATTCTCATCAAATTTATTTCTTTTGTTCATTTTGCAGCTGGACAGCAATCACTCAGTTAGTCCATCACGGGATGGTCTTTGTCCCTATCGGTTACACCTTTGGAGCTGGAATGTTCAGAATGGATTCCATTAGAGGAGGATCTCCGTATGGTGCTGGAGTCCTTTCTGGAGATGGCACAAGAGAGCCAAGTGCAACAGAACTAGCTCTTGCGGAGCACCAGGGAAAATACATGGCTACAGTAGTTAAAAGATTTGCAAGGCCCTTTTCACTGGCGCCTGGTGAAAAACACAACTAGTGCTGCTAAAACCAACATTCATTTTGCATCTCTATTGTCCACCTTTTTTATAGGTTGATCTCGTGCATGCTCTCTCTTGTGTTTGAATAGGTAACATGTGTGTATAGATTTTAGACAGCTTAGGACTTAAGAGCTTATTCTGTAGTAGTTTAACATTACTCCGTGCCCATTCTTCACTGGTTCCCGGCTTCTGGCTCACCTTTTCTTCGGAGTGTTGGATCCTTCTACATGGTTTGGAGTTTCCATTTGATTGTATCGTTTTTTCTTCAGATGAACCATTTGATTGTCCAACCAAATTGATCGTTGATCAATGAAAATTGTGAGGTTGTGTTTCTTAGCCCGCCTTTTGCTTATGACTTGCCTGTGTTTTCTATCTTAAGCATTTTGCTGAGTCTTGCAATGTGAACGACTTGCTATTTACCCTATATATGAACCATTGATGAAATTTGATTCCCTAAATCATTAGCCACCCTGAGCAGATAGAAAGAGTAGTTTTAAATGAGTCACCACCACTGGGCTGCGTTCTAATAAAATAGTAGAGTTTTGAACAGTTTCGTGCCCTGATCAAAACTCTGCTCTGTTTTTTTTTACACGAAATCGACAAGGGTTCCTTGTATCTTAATTCAAAATGCAGAAGTCTAAAGAGAGCTCCTAGTAGTAAGATCAGCAGCACTGCTTTGTTTATTGACACTGCCATGTATTTAAAGCAAGAACTCAAATTGTTGCAGCTGTGTTATTTCAGATATACATGACTAGTCTATGAAGATCAATGCTGCAGGATCGATTCACATCATGGAAGAGGGTAGTAAAACCCCAGGGAGTATCACAGACACGTCACAACGATACTGCAATATTTTGAGAACTAGGATCAACACCCATCGGGAGAGATATATGACCAAATTTACAATCTCCCGAACCTTCATGCACTGAAGTTGACACTTTCCATCGACAGGCAGCAACTAGATACAGCGATTGAGGGAGGGAAGAAGGCTTGTCCCAAATACCCACCAGCCATTGACTTCTCACATTGGATTCAAATAATTTGGGGTTATCTCTTAAGACAGCCGCAGCATCTTGATTGAGGGGATCCTCATTGCTGGGTTCCTGCACACAAAAGCACTAGCATCAACTAAATTGGAACTGGGTACGATATGTGCCAGATGATGTTCAAGGGCAGTTTTACATGATAAGCCCATATTTTTTGAGAACATTGTCAACGGATAAGAAAGTATGTTATTTGCTTATGACGAATATGCATGGATTCTGGTTTAATCCATTTTTGAAGTTTTCAGTTCATAACTATATGTGTTGAAGGGACTCTATTCCACACCTTCCAAGGTTCTAGATGTTTGCAGGGTTTTCCAGTTCAAGACGAGTACCAAAGACTTGGTTATACAAGCTTATCCCCATCAAAGCAGCTAACTAATTTTCTTCTCTTCATGGTCAGCATTTTTTATGACACCTTTTGTTTGGAACCCCTTCTTAACCATTATTGTGAACTTTTCAATTTAATTCCCTTGGAAATTCAGAGGGAAAAGAATAATTCTAATGCTTTTAGGAAGGTGCAAAATCCACCTACAAAGATTTAACTGAGCAAACATTGAAGATTTTTAGATGGTGCCAAAAGTACATTTGATAATTTACAAGTGTCCAAAATAATTATTAGTTTTTGAAGTTAACGTTTTGAATTACATATCCTTAAAATGGGAATTTCCAATTGATTAGACTGCAGGCTTCTGTAGTGACCTGTCACGCCTGTCTACATAATCTTCTGTTCCTGTTCTTGTGAAACCTGCATACCCTTTTTGATCTCTGCTGTCTTTTTTGCCTTTCGTTGCCTGATAGGTGGTTGCTTGGGATCTTGTTAACTTACAATTAGTTGAGGCAAACACTGTAACATGTGCTCCGTACATCTTTTTCATATGTTGCCAATGCTACTAGATGAAGTTATAGTCGAACAGGGGAAAATAAATGGCAAAATAGCTTGAATCTAGCCAACTTGAATCAAATTGATCTACAAACATGCTAAACTCAGCAATTCTGACAGTACTATAATTTGTTGAGACTTTTTTGTGCCATAGCTGCTAATGTTAATCCGTTGGTTTTTGAAAATTGAATTGCAGATTCAAAAGTCCGGCCCTATAGACAATGGCTATAAGAGATATATACCAGCAGCTTACTCCTATGGTGCTGCGTTTTCTATGGCATTGCTCCTCTCTAAACCACTCTTCACTGTTTCCATTTTTTAAATTCTTCCATCAAAGTCATTTATCTATTACATCATTGGATGTCAGGTTACAGAATCATTCAGGTCGTCTGCCATTACTGATCTTTCTAGAATCTGAAATATTAGTCTCTGAAGTTCTCGGTAACCATTCAGCTGTATCCTTGAACCACCTATTGCTCCTTGGCTCGGCAATGGACAAGTTGGTAAGAGCTTTTAGGCATGCACACTTGGCTTGGTTTAGCTTGAACAGGGCCAAAGACGGACTTTATTAGATAATTCTTATTCAAACTTGTTTATTGGTTTGGCCAATAATAGCTCTTTATCAAACCTATTTAAGCTTGTTCTTAGTAGAATCAACAATTTTCTCCACGCAAAGATCTGTTGTTGTTGTGCCGCTGTTCTGGTAGCAAAAAAATAGTAGAATTTTGAACAGTTTCGTGCCCTAATCACGTTAGCTACTTGTGGTTTGAACAAGTTGAACGAAGTCAATGAACTAGTTTTACAAGCCAAACTTTTTGAGTTTTTAGTATATAGGCTATTTGCTTATTAGACTCGTTCTCTTCTTGTCTTGAGAATTTTACATGGCTATCTGGGGATTGGAGTGTCTTATCGACGGGTTTTTCACCTAGAAATAATAACCCATGGTTGTAGATTACTGAAACCTGCTTTTGTCAACTTTACAGCCATGCTAAATCCTGGCCCGAACCAAAAGAAACATTAGCTGTGTTTTTCGGGGTCGCTGCCTGAATTACTTCTTAGGTTTGTTGTTTTCCACGTCCACGTATATCAATCAGATAATCGCTGTTTATGCCCGCGTACCGAACAGGGGGCTTCTTTTTCTTGTGTGGAAGTTTATACGGGAACTTTGTGGTTACAGTTAACAGTCCTTTTTTAATAAAATTTATGCTATGCATATATAGCAGGTTTGTTTTATTTTTATCATAGTTTCTATACTAAGGTCTGATTCAAGCTTCAGGTTTCAAATTTTCACTGGGTCCTTTAAGTTAATTTTTTTAAATCAAAACTTAGTAAAAAATACATAAGTCAATGATTAAATTGCTAGTCAACTAGCCAGATTTTATTTTTATTTGTTTAACCTGACTTGATTATAGTCACAAGTCTGTGTCTATTGAACTGGAATGAGTTTCAAAACCATGATTTTCACCATGGACCACTTGTATAGCAATTAGCTGCAACATATGCGATGTTGAATAAACTTAATACAGGTCTTTCCAAAAATAATAGAGTTTTGTAGATTACTCCGCTACCATTATTCTTCTCCAACGTGAGGCAATGTATAGGTACAATTACTCCTACACATTAGGAGACAAAATAGGAAAATAAAGAAAGGATTATATATGTATATATACTAGACTGATCAACTGACCGTATCTCTAATATTAATTAGAGAATCAATCTAATATTTAATACAACTCATATGCACATTCCCCTTCAAATTGGTGTATAAATGTTTATTATGACCAACTTATTAATTATACTATAAAATATTTTTTTTTTAAATTATTTTTAGGAGCGTATAAGCTAGTTGACTCTCAAATTAAATAAATAAAAATTATATTATTTTTTCATTGAGATTCTCCTTGATAAAATAAAGATCAACCTAAACATGTTTGGGGCAATTATGTTGAACAGAGTTCTATATTTCTTACCCATATCAATTCATATACACCATGAGCTTTCATTTGAGATTTAGTTTCAACACTTAATCTTGTTACTATTTTTTGTTTTTTGCTTTTCCAAATGACATGAATACCTTCTACGAATGTAAAGTAACCAAAAGTGGACTTTCTGGTCTTCTAATCTCCTTCTTAGTTAGAATCTGTATATCCTTCAATGTTAGAGGTACTGTTTTTTTAGAATAACAATACTTTTTTTGGAGCACCTTTTAAGTATTGTAAGATTCGATAGATTGCTTTCATATGTTCTTTACTTGGTGCATGCATGAACGAACTTACCACACTTACCGCATATGTTATATCAGGTCTAGTATGAGATAAGTAGATTAGCCTTCCAACTAATCACTGATAACAATCCTTATCTATTGGATCCTGATATGAAAAAATTCCTAGCTTATGATTCATCTCCAAGGATGTTTTTACTAGTTTGCAATTAAGCAATCTAGTTTCAGTTAGAAGATTTGTTGTTGTGAAAGAGATATTCCCTGTCTTGATCTTGCTACCTCAATCCTATATTTCAAATTTAGTAGCTAGATACTTATGTAAGGTTTTCATTTTACATGGATCATCTCTTGTCATGACTATATTATCCACGTACACAATTAAAGTGGCTACTCTTTCTTCGTTATGTTTTATAAACAAATTATGATCGGAGTTACATTGTTTATAGCCAAACTCCTTCATTGTAGTAGAGAATCTCCCAAACCATACTCTAGTTGGCTATTTCAGTTCATACAATGACTTTTCAATTTGCAGACTTTACCTTTACATGAGCCACTATCAACCTAGGTGGTAGTTCCCACTCTTGATTTGTTGCTATAGATATAAGAATATGAATAATATTGATCTTTGTTACTGGTGCAAAAGTATCCTAATAGTTTAACTCATACCTTTGTGTAAATTATTTTGCAACCAATCGAGCTTTATACTTGTCAATACTACCATCTAGTTTGAGTTTCACAATGAACACCCATTTGCATCCAATTGTCTTTTTTCTTTTAGGCAACCAAACCAGTTCTCATGTAACATTTTTTTTTATAAAGCCTCTATCTTTTCTTTCATTACCTTTCTCCATCTTTAATTAGCCAATGTATCATACATATTACTAGGAATAACAACTGTGGAAAATCAACTTATAAGAGGATATATAATTATTAATTAGATATTAGGTTTTGATTGCAAGATCAGGTTCATATTGTTTTTTTAAAACTCTCTTATTCATTATTTATAGATATCTAGGAGTTGAGTTTTCTGTTGAACAATAGGTTTTATTAGATTCGCTCATCACAGGACTTATATGAGTAGGAGCATTCTTGGATGATTATTCGAGTAATGGTGTAAATTGTCAAAGAACCATCTCAACTCAATAGCTTAAGATGTTAGGTGAGGTTCCAAGATATGATTTATATTATTTTCTAATACACCCTCACAAGTGAAAGCTCTTTGGACTTTAAACTTGCACAGGCCTACATTACTTTGTACTTGATTTTTATCAAAAAAATAGGAGTGAGATTTGAACTTGTGACCACTTGATCATCAAGTCTCTGATATTATGTCAAATAACCTTCTCAACCTAATAGCTTAATCTGTTAGGTGAGGTCCCAATATATGATTCATATTATTCTCTAACATAGAAAAGGGCAACTTTAATGGTGATTTAGTTATATCGGGAAAGGGCAGAGCCTCTTGTGTTGAGTCATTCTCGATATCATTGCAGTGATCAAAGCCTTATTGATTCAATTGTTCACTCACTTCTACTTCTAACTAGATAAACTCCTCATATCCTCTGTCCATCAAAGCCTTGATCTCTTTACTTAAGCTCTCTCCCCCTGAAGAGAATGGCTAGAGAATCCCCAAGAGTAATAAGGTATGATATCATGAAATGAGGCATTTAATGTTACATAGAGCTTGCAAGTATAAGGATCATAACACCTATATCCTTTTTAAAGATTAGAGTAGTCGATAAATACATAATGTTTTCACATGGATCAAGTTTGTTATGTAACGTTTTTAGGGTGTGAACAAACACGGTATAACAAAAAATCTAGAGTTCAAGGTTAGGAAAATGGGGAACTAGGAGTAAGGATTGTAGTTTTTATAAGAGTGTTTGAAAATCTAGGACCCGGGAGGGTGTTTTATTGATGATATAAGCAATAGATTTAACAATCTTACCCCAATAAAATCTTGGCATGTTTATGCCAAAAAGGGAAGCACGTACCACCTGTAATAGTTGTTGATTTTTTCACTCAGTTAATCCATTTTATTTTATAGAGTATAGGTGCATAATGTTTAATGAAAAATTCCATGGTTGCGTAGAAAGTTACCAAGAGAGGTAGCTACAAACTCAGTGCCATTATTGGATTGCACCACAAAAATTTGTTTTTAGTACTGAGTTTGTATCCTAATATAGAACGTCTAGAAAGTTAAACACACATCATTCTTTTGTATTAGCAAGAATACCCAAGTCATTCTTGTGAATTTATTAATAAAAGTCATAAAATAATAAGAGCTAGAAAGTGAAGAAACCTTTATAGGACCCTAAACATCAGTGTGAATCACGTCAAATGATTTTGAACTTTTATTCAAACTTGGTGAATAAAAGACATGGTGAACTTTAGCTAGTTCAAAAGTATCACAATGAAAATCCAATTCATTCAAATTGGAAAAGAGTACTAGTTATAGTTTCTTTAGATAACCAAAAGAAAGATGTCATAATCTACAATGCCATAGCTATATGACTATTTGAACCTTATCTCTGTTGTTAACATGATTTTCCTTACTGATTTTTAATCCTCCATTCTTTGTTAATTCCAAGTAGTAGATTTGTCCTATTTAACACCACAACTAAGAATCTTCCGAGTTAAAATATCTTGAAAGACACAGAAAGATAGCTAAAAAGTTACAGTACAACCAAGAGTAGATGTAATTTGGCTAATACATAACATATTGCATTCAAGAGAAGGAATAATAAGAACAATATTTAATGTGAGTGTATTGAACAAAATAATAAATCCTTCCCTAGTAACAGGGGAGGTATTACTGTTGGCTATGGAAGTAACTTATTAAGAGGAAGGGAGAAAATATTGTAATTATTTAACATCTTTTATCATATGTTTAAATACACCTATATCAACTATCTAAGTTTTATCCTTGTAAGTTGCAGGGAATACATATACTTTACCAACATTACCAAGATGGGCAACGTTTGCTATAGGTAGCTGTTGATTTTTTACAGATGTTGTCATAGCTCTTAAAGAGTTTTTTTTTAAGGTTTCTTCGAGAAGTCCCACCATTATTGCGAGTGACCTTTTTTCCCCTAATGAGAACAAACCAAATTATTAACCTTTTTAGATGATTAAGTGTTTCGTTTGTTTGCTGATTCATATAATGATTCATGTTGAGTTGTGCTAGTTAGTATAACTAAATTCTCAAAGACTAGACGATAGCTCCCTATGGTTTGTCTTTGCTTGTATTCTCTCATGACATATGTATATGTGCTCTATAAATCAAGGTTTGGATCTTTGCATAAGATTTCACCACGAACTTAATTGAACTCGGAATCCAATCCACATAGAAAAATATAAACTCTAAGCCTAGCCATTGTGAAGTGCAACTGAATTACCCCTTCAACTGTTTCTTCCTGAGATTGCATTTTATGACCAATTTCCTGGAAGATAGCAATAAGTTCATTATAGTAAATTGATAATGGTCGACCATTCTGTTTGGTAAAGAAAGATCTTTGGTTCAAGTTAAAGATATAGGTTTTGTTTGATCCATTATAAAACATTTTAGATACGTCCTCTCATATTTCTTTGGTTATAGAAAGGCAAATAAATTGCTACATTAGTGCTGGACTTATTGTGTCAATGAGCTAACCCTTCATTAATGATAAGTTTTCCAATATTTAGGTCCTATTGTATCTTTGATGTTAACTATAGAAATATATCCTAGAATCCTTGTAAACGTGTGATTGTATCCTAATAGAAATGACTTTCCATATAATTATCCAATAAGCCTGAAACTATAAGATCTGGAAAACAAAGCTTTGTGAAGTTGGTTATTTATATACTGTGTTTGTAACATAGAAAGAAAGTTGAATAAATAATTGAATCGTTTCAAGTATTCTATATATTTATTAACTTGGTATCAGAGCAAGGTATAATATCTACTCTATATCATCACAACACAAATCTTGAAACCTTATAAACTTTCCCTCTGTAACATGACTAATGACAAAACCAAACCATCCTCCTCCACACTAGTTATCCATGTTCAATCAAAGAATTCCAATTTCTTAACTAATGTCATCCTTATCGAAAGCAACTATGATGTTTGGTCTTAAATCATGGAGATGCACATTACAGGGCGAAAGAAACTTTAATATCTTATAAGTAACACATCTCAAGAGACTATCGATCTATCTTATGCTAATTGGTATACTTAGAATCAGAAGCTTAAAGGATGGTTATTAACCTCCATGTCACTAGAGATTATGAAATGCTACCTTAGACTACCTATTGCATATGAGATCTGGAATGCTCTTGCTAAAACATTCTATGATTGGGCAAATAAATCATAATTATTTACATTAAACCAACATGCGTTCTACACCAAATAGGTTGGTCATCCTATTTCTACCTATCATGGTGATCTAATAGAAATCTTTCAAGAACTAGATCATCATAATAAAATTATTATAAACAACTCCGATGATGTAATTACCTATAAAAAAATCAATTGAGAGATTGCGAGTACATATATTTCTAAATGGACTCAATGAAGAGTTTGAACAAATTCGTGGTGAGATCCTTAGGAGAGGTTCTGTACTAGACCTTAAAGAAATGTATACCTATGTTCTTCATGATTCTATTTGATGAAACATACTGAATAGCGAACCTGGACACTCAAAACCATCTGCTATGGTAGTTCATCGAATCAAATATCAACGACTAATGAACTTGAAACCAAAGTGAGCATCTAGTTTATTGAATCTTAATTAGTCATTTGGATCACAAAATCATAGCTATGGAATAAAAGTTGCATGACTAGAATGCATGCGTACTCATTATGGTGAAACAAGACACACTAAACTACGATGCTATGAATTGATTGGATATGCAGAATGATGGGATTTTTCTAAAGCACCTCGTAAATGAAACTTAAAAACAAATCCTTACGCTTCAGTTGTTGTGGCAGAGCCCAATCATATGTTTGTCAACAATCCTTGGAAAGCCTCCTCTTCTATTGCTACTACTGGGAATGCAGGTAAGGCTATTCATACCTCTTCTTTTGTTAGAAATAGTGAATGAATAATTGATTCAAGTGCCACAAATCATATGACCTTTAACAATAATTGTATCCAGTCCATAAAACCTTAAAATCAATAGATATTATCCAAAGTCGATGGTACCCTTTCTTCTATGTTAGGAGAAGGCACGATCTCCCTTACAAAAAATTTGTATTTAGATTCGGTGCTTATTATCCTTTCTTTTAATCATAATTTATTATCTGTTGCTCAGATAACTTGTGCTTTGAAATGTGTTATGATTTTTTGGCCTAACCTTTATATATTTAAGGACATTTAAACTCGGAAGATAATTGGTTATGGTACCAAGAAAGGGAAGCTCTACTATCTAGATCTGATTCTGGCAAGCTCAACTCAGTTGGCCCAAGTGTTCTCAACTAAAACATTTGATAAACATCAAAATTTTGAAATTTAGTTGTGGTACAAACGTTTAGGCTATGCATCCTTTAGATATTTATAGAAATTATTCCTATAGTTATTTTCACAAGTCATTGTTTCATACTTTAAGTGTGATGTTTGTGAACTTGCTAAAAGTAATCGTGTTTCTTTTCCTATTGGTATGAATAAAAGTCCTTCACTTTTTATGGTTATTCACTATGATGTATGAGGGCTTGAAAATACTCCTTTAAATGAATCATGTTGGTTTATTTCATTTATTGATGATCACACTCATATAACTTGAATTTGTTTAATGAAATAAAAAAGTGAAGTGAGTTCTTTATTCTAGCAATTTCATAAAATGATAGCAATACAGTATCAATCTAACATTTAGGTTATCCATACTGATAATAAAGGAGAGTTTATCAATCACAGCTTGAATTATTACTTGAATTCATATGGCATTATTTATCAAATAACTTGCTTTTACACCCCTCAACAAAATGGGGTAACCAAACACAAAAATTGCCACTTTTTTGATGTTATTCATACTTCTTTATTTGAAGCACACATGCTTACCAGTTACTGGGGAGAAGCTATCACTACTAGAGCCTATATCATCAACCATATACTCTAGTTCTCTGCAATTTCAAACTCCTTTTGAGGTTCTTCATTGCATTGTAAGTGCTTATACTATGCCAAATTTATCTCCTAAAGTTTTTGGATATGTAGCCTTTGTGCATCTTCACAAAGACTGGCGAACTAAGCTGGAACTTGAGCACTTCAATATGTGTTTGTTGGATATGCCTTACATTAAAAAAGGCTATCAATGTTATTAACCTCCTTCTTACAAACTTTATGTTACTCTTGATATGGTCTTTCATGAAACTACTATATATTATTCTGCGAGTTCACCTCAATGAGAGGTTGGTGATGAAGTGTAGACATCAATTAATCCTACAGATAATATAGATGTCATTGCATAAGATAACCAAATAATAGATCATTTTGATAACTTAGAAACTAGTAATGAATGTCTAGGTGATAAGAGCATTGAGGATCACCAGGATAGGGAGGAGTATACCAGTGATGCAAGTTTGGTAGTGATGGTCCAAAAATCAAAATCATTAATAGTAATAAAGATAACTTGAATGTGCCGATAGTTTCCCATAATGTACCAGTTAACCGCTTGTCTTTCCTAGTTGATTCTATACTTAAGTCACATAAGAGTCTTCCATTTGAACCTCTAAAAGAACCATCTAATTGAGTCACAAGAGGTAAACCCAAGGTGAACTATGAATTGGCCCTTTGCTCTAAATTTAAATATCATATGAATAACTATGTATCCTACCATAGATTGTTAAAAGAAAAAATAACATTTATACATCAATTATCCGTTGTATCTATTCCTAACAATTTGCAGGAAGCCTTGGATGATTCTAGATAGAGGGAGGCAATAAATGAAGAGATGAAAACCCTTCAAAAGAATTCAACATGGGCAGTTGTTGACTTACCAAAAGGAAAAATACTTGTTGGTTTTAGTTGGGTCTTCACCATTAAATACAAAGCCGACAGAACTATTGAACGATGCAAAGCAAGACTTGTCGTCAAGGGATATACTCAAACATATGGAATCGATTATATGGAGACTTTTTCACCAATAGCTAAAATTAATATTGTTTGTATCCTATTATCTCTAATAGTAAATCTCAACTGCCCTCTACATTAGTTTGATGTAAAGAATGCATTTTTACACAGAACTCTCTAAAAAAAATTGTATATGGAATTGCCTCCTAGCTGTAAACAACAAACTAAAGGTAATAAACAAGTCTGCAGGTTGAGAAAATCCCTATATGGCTTGAAGCAGTCTCCTAAAATGTGGTTTTGAAGGTTTATAAGTTTTATGAAAACAGTTGGTTACACATAAAGTAACTCAAATCACACATTATTCTTAAAGCATAATGAAAAGCAAATCACAACTCTCATTGTGTATGTTGATGATATAATAATGACTGGAAATGATCTTACAGAAAGTAAAATAGTACAATAGCATCTTGCCCATGAATTTGAGATGAAAGATCTTGGAGAATTGAAGTATTTTCTTGGAATTGAAGTGTCAAGATCAGAGAAAGGTATTTATCTATCACAAAGAAAATATGCCTTATACTTATTGACAGCAAGCAGTCCAGCTAGCACTTCCATGGAAGAACACTTAAAACCACATGGTGATTCAAATCAAGTTCCTATTAATAAGAAAGGTTATCAAAGGCTGGTTGGAAGATTAATGTATTTTACACATACTCAACCTGATTTAGCTTATGCATTACATGTGGTTAGTCAATTTATGCACTCCCCAAGCGAAGAACATATGAATGCTGTCTTCCGAATCTTACGCTACTTAAAGTCATCTCCATGAAAGGAATTTTATTCACAAAGGGAAACAATTTGGATATTCATGGCTATACAGATGCTGATTGGGCTGGGTCGATTCAAGATCAACATTCTACATCAAGCTATTTCATATTTGTAGGAGGAAACTTGGTTACATAACAAAGTAAAAACCGAGAGGTTGTTGTTAGATCCATTGTTGAAGCTGAATATAAAAAAATAGCTAAAGTTATATATGAATTGTTATAGATTAGAAATTTGATGCTAGATTTATAGATCAGGTCAATTAACCTTATGAAGTTATATTGTGATAACGAGGCAGCATATAATATTCCTCATAATCCTTCCCAATATGATCGTATTAAACATATTGAAGTTGATAGGAATTTTATTAAAGATAAACTAAAAGAAAAATTAATTAAAGTTCCTCATGTTCAATCTCAAGATTAGCTTGTTGATGTGCTAACCAAGGCGCATTTAATGATTGTCTCAATAAACTAGAAATATCTCCAAGTTAATAAGTCTATGCATCAACTTGAAAGTGAGCGTTAATAAGTCTGAGTAATTATCTCCAAGTTGGATTTCCAGTATTTAAGTTCTATTGTATCTTTGATGTTAGCTATGAAAATATATCCTAAAATCCCTGTAAACATTCTTTGATGTTAGCTATAGAAATATATCCTAGAATCCTTGTAAACATGTGATTGTATCCTAATAGAAATAACTTTCCATATAGTTATCCAATAAGCCTAAACTATAGGATCAGGAAAACAAAGCTTTGCAAAGTTGGTTATATATACTGTGCTTGTAACAAAGAAAGCAAGCTGAATAAACAATTGAATCCCTTCATGTATTCTGTATATTTCTTAACTTTCATTACATGGATCTCAAGTGATTTATGCAGACCCCTACACGCATCTCCGACCATAATGAATAATTGATCTCATCAAGGATGATTTGCGGTTGGGAAGGTAGAATTATCTTGATGTACAATACTATGTTGTGTTGGTGTTGGAATGGTTGCAGTTGACATGTCTTTAGCCATGAAATACTAGACAAAAGAAAGAAAAAGAAACAACAGCTTGCGCGGGTGATGTTTCAGAAATACAGAAGATTGTGATAGTACCACTTCACCACTTCACAGCAACGCAGTGGCATATTAGCAGACCACGACATGCAGGGATTGAACACTAGCAGACCATGATATGCAGGGATGAGAAGACCACGATGTGTAATTGTGGAAAGGCAACGTGGAAGAGACCACGACGTGTAGTGGCAAAGTGGAAGACTTAGTCTAATTTCTTTATTTAGTCATTTGTCTGTTGAATCAGTTTGTTATGTTCTGTTTTTAAGCATTCCTAGTCTGTAGCCATGTTTGTTATTTTTCCTACCTATACTACTATATCTATATATAGCCTAAAAGATTTAGTGAAAGGATATGCAGTTATTTCTTAAACAACCTTCTCTTTTCCCTATCTTCTTCTTGATTCTTAAATTATACTTATCAGATTGTTTCGTAGAATAAGAATAGGTATGGATTTTCGCAAAAGGAGAAGGTGTTCGAGGTTCGTATATGATTGTTTTATTGCAGACGTTTTTGGAATCGAGCCTGTTCTGATACCTTGAAAACAATAGAGTTTCCGTAGATTACTTTGCAGCTATGATTCTTCTCCAACAGGAAGCAATATATAAGTACAATTACTGCTAAACATTAGGAGACAAAATATGAAAATAAAGAAAGGATAAACAGGAAAGTAGCTTGTTCTTTTATACACACACACACACACACCAGATTGATCAACTAATTATATCTCTAATAGTAATTAGAGAATCAATCTATTATTTAATACAGCTCATGCGCACACTTTCAGAATTCCTTCGTTTCCATCTCAACATATTCCTTTAAATCAAAAAAGGGCTTTTGATTCCATCATGGAAACTGGTACATAGTTCAAAATTTAAACTACTTTTCTTCAGGGATACTGCGAAGCAAACGACCATATCCACCATTAGAGGAGACAACACTAACGCGATTAACAGGAAGTTGGACAAGTTCATGTGCGACATCTTTGAATTCAAGAAGGCCCCCTTCTTTGCACTTGGCCATTAATCGAGCTGCTTCCTCTTTTGTCATCCTCACTTTCACTCTGATCACATCTTTTTCTTGCACGCTGCTGGAATACCCTCTTTTCTCAAAATTCTTCCTCTCATCTTCTTCTTTACTTGCCAAGCAATTACCACCTTTCTTTATCTTCCTTGGTGATATCTTCTTGCTCAACTCATCTCTATATATCAAATTTGTTCCCTTGCTTCCCCTAGTGCCTTTTGTGGTGTCATATAGCATGCCATTTAAATAGGAAATTGAAGAGGTAAACATTTTGAGACAGAAAAAAGTAGCTAGTAATTGTGGAAAATAGAGATGTTTTGTGGCATTTGAAACCAAGGGTGGAGTGTATTTATACTGAGGGGGTGATGGGCTAGGCAAATAGAGGATGGAGTGTTTTATGGGGCACAAATGTGATTTGCTGCAAAAGAAGTAATGTACACATAAAGACTGGAACGTAGGAAAGATAAAGTGGATGAGTGGACCGTCAAGTATACGATACGGAAATGTATTTGCAATGCCCTCCAGTCAAAGCATTGAAGTGATGATCTATCAAATTAATTAGTATATAGTGGAGGAGACTTTAAGAGAAGAAAATTTTTAAGCATCTTTGAAGAGGTCAATACCTTTTATTAATTGGAGATCATAAGGTCACAGTTACCTTGTGATGAGGTAATTAAATTGCAGCTTTGCAAGACAGTCGATACCAGAAAACTTAAGAATGTCTCTTTCGAGTCGACTCTGTTAATTTAGAGCTGGCGTTTCTTGTGCAATGGCAAAGCCAGGGTTCTTGCTTCCTTTGTTGTAGAAATGGAAGATGCAGGCTGCTTTTTTAAGGGATAAATTAGTTTTCTTGGCTGCGGAAACTAGTAGCCTATCTCATGCTATATAGGTACGGGAATTCATCAATAAGCATTCGATCAAGTGGCCGGGATAGAGATTGGAACTAACTAAAGTGATGAGATAATCCCCCCCCCCCCCTCAAATATTAACTAATTAATAAAATTAATCATCATCCTTACAACCGTTCGGTGTTGTGGTATAGACATTCCTTTTTCCCATTCAATATCTCGATTTGATTCTTACAATGGATGAGGGTTGGTGCTAATCAAACCTTTAATTAATATTGATCCCACGTATTGATGGGAGACTCTGTACATTAAATGGTGCAGGGGGTGAAAAAAAATCAAAAAATTGATAAAACTAAGAAAAACAAGAAAAAAATAATCAAATAAATGAACCATGAAAAACATGATTAAATTAATTATTTAAAAAAAATTCAAATTGATTTCGGTTTAAAAACCTGAAACCAACTAAACCCTAACCGAACCAAACCATTTCAGTTAAAAGGGTACTATAAATACAAAAAATAAAATGTTTTTTAATTCTTAACCGAGGATTTAGCAATACTCCTCCATATTGAACTACCCTCTATCAACTTTTACAATTCACACTTTACAAATTTCATTATTAAATCTCGAACTCAAAATCTCTTACACATCCTAATAAAAATAATTTTCTTATCATCTAACAAAATCAAATTAATCAATCTTCATCTCCATTCTCCTAACTCTAGTTATCTGTTGGTAGACCTTCAATTTTCATCTTCAAATCTAACAAACCAGCCACATCCTTTTCCCAATCTCTCACACAGGCATGATACAGATAACACCTAACCTCCAGATCTAGTAAACTAGGATAGTTACCTCCTTCTCTCATACTCAATCTTGAATCTTGTTAAATTAGATATGATTTTTTTCCTATCAATTTATGTTTCTTTTTAACATATACTCTATGATTTGTGTATTTATTAAAGTGGTATATTTTTACAAAAAATTAGAGTTTGAGCTTAGAGTGATATTTTGATTAATTTGTTATTTTTGGATTATGTTTAAATTTAGCATAGGGATGATTTTTTGATGCAATTGCTATTGATGAAAGATCTCATGGCTATGATTTTACAGATTCTATCCCTAGAGACTTCACTTCCAAGAATTTAAGCTTTACACTGAATAGCCACATGTGTCCTAGGGCTTTCTCTACAAAAATATGCTAATAAATATTTTAAATTACAAAAATATGTAGTTGGGTTTCCTTCCAAAACACTTCTGTGCAGTCCTATTAACTTATTACACCTCAATGGATCTTCATATTCTACAAAAAATGTAGTAGGTAATGATGTTATATAGGTATAATGGTTTTTGATTTATAATTCTGAACTAGTCTCTTCATCACAAATAAATGAAAAAAAAAGAAGCTAAATGCGTGTGATAGTTCATGTCCCCCAAAATAAGTTGTCCCATCGATAAGTTGTTTCATATATATTTCTATTCCAGCTTTTAGCAAATGTGTAGTATAGAAAATTTCTTTGATAACATCATTATAAAAAACCTTAGTGCTGATGACTTATTTACTAGAAAGATCTTTAATAAATTTACATTCTTATTATTAAAAACCTTTCTAAATTGTAGGAAATGTTTAGCTAATGTTTAGTATAGCTAATGTTCAGTGCGTGTGAGTCAAGAATGTAAGGAAAGGAAAGCCTTCATATTTTTGCTTGTAGAAATTATCTAGCATTCTGTGTTATTACTATTACTTTATTTGAATTTTAGTATATTTATTTTGTGATTTATTAATTAAAGTATTTGCAATCATCTAAGATGTCTAATTATTTATTTTATAGAATTTGAAAAAAGTTACATCTAGCAATGAATACTAATTAATTCAAAACTCAATTTGATAGTAAAATACTACCTTTTATTTTTACACATTCTAATTTATTTATCATGTTATAATTTTATATCTTAAATTCCAAATATTGATGTCATGGTATTAAGAAATCAAAGTATAATTTTCTTGTCATCTTGATGTACTTTTCGATAGGGATAGTGTGCACAATGAATATTTATATTATTTGTATGAAGTGTTTTATTTTTAATGACAAAGTTACTTGTTATTTTTTAAAGTTTTCTTGAAAACAGTGCTTTGTAATTTAAATTTTAACTTGATATGTTTATTATTTAAACTCTAATACAAGAGGAGTCCAAAATACAAATATTAGAAAGACTTGTAGTATATTGAAGATAATGTTGACACTAATAATTTCATATAAATAAATATTTAGTGACATATATATACATATATACATATATATATATATATAGAGAGAGAGAGAGAGAAAACCTTGTAATAAAATAAGATAATATTAATATCAATTATAAGCTTATTAGAAAACTAAAAAAAAAACTCAAACAAAAAAATATAGGTTTTTCTCATATTTTTATATTAAAAATTTTAACTGAAATTAAAATAAGTAGGTTTGAACCGTTCAGTTTATAATTATAATTTAAAAAAGTATAAATTTTAGTTTGCTTAGTGTTTTTAATTGAAAATCAAATAGAAGAGAAGATAATTACCCCTGTTCTCATAAATAGCCTTTTCACACCACATGCATGCATGCGCGCATATATATATATAACAAAAATCAAATCAAATATCGTGCCCCAAGCTACAAGTTAATTTGTTAATTAAAAAAAAAACAGAAGCTTCCTTACGTTAAAACAGAAGAGTAATCAGTACCAAGCAGCTTGTAGCTCAGTGGTGTAAGGTATTGTTTATCTTCTTTCAAATTTTAGTTCGAGTTTCAGTAAGAGTGAAGCTGACGAGTGGTGTCCTTCCTTGTTCTGCTGGCTTCTTGCTGTGTGATACGCCTGTCACCTCCGTGGTGCCTAACCTGTTCACTGAGGCTTGCAGGATGTCTAGTGGACCGTGGGATTAATCGTGGTGTGCGTAAGCTGGCCCAGACAACCACGTTAATAAAAAAAAAAAGTAATCAGTTAAAAAGTTATCATTTTCCTTGCCATGATGAATTAAAATAAGACCTGACTTGCTCTAGGAATTGGCGTGTGCTCCAATAAAGTCCTAATACGCGTTTTGGCTAATTAAGGGCTAATCCTTGAGGGCAACGAGGTGAAATCAATCGGCATCCTAATGGTAAAAGAATCTGCTGAGTTGATGGTTCTGTGTCATGCAAGAAGCAGGAATGACTGCTCCAGGCTGACACTATTGAGAAAAATCTTCTGTTGTGAAATATTATCACATAATTTAGGGTTTGCATAATTTAACAGATTAATCAACTAAACCGATTATCACACACTAAAGATCGGAGGATATGTAGTTCTATTGAGTCTTGATAATTGTTAATTTGCATACTGATGAGCCACCGTTCTCGAGGTATGAACCTAACTTAGCGATGCCATCAGAGGTGTCATATTAAAGAAATTTAAAGGTGCAGAACATTTTTTACGGTTATTCAATGTGAATCGAAATA
Organism: Populus ilicifolia; assembly: GCA_015708895.1. NCBI lineage: Eukaryota > Viridiplantae > Streptophyta > Magnoliopsida > Malpighiales > Salicaceae > Populus > Populus ilicifolia. Next base: position 165,337 of record SRLM01000022.1, read on the forward strand.
GTAATGTTATGATTTTTAAATGTAAAATAAAATTATTAAAATATTCTTAAATTAAAATTATTTTTTGTGGGATTTTATGTCTTTTCAGTTTAGTTTTTTTTTTTCTTATAATTTAGGTTTGATCAGGAACAATTTAATATTTAGATATATATAAAATATTAATTAATCTTAAAAGGTTGGTTGCGCATGAAAGCTCCTGCGATCTTCGTTCAGCGTGTACGACGTCATCCAACAGTCAAAATCTAGCTTTCTCAACGGTGTTTTATTCCTCGTAGCCATTTATTTATTTTCCTTCCTTCCTCTCTCTTTCTCGGTTTGAGAACCTTCCCCTGTAATTTCTCAAAGCAGTCCTTTGTTTTTTTTTTTTTTTAGATTTGGTGCTTTTCTTATTGCAATGTTTACTTCAAATAATCCATGCAATTGAAATTTTCTTTCAATTTAACCCCCCTCTGATTTTCTTACATTTCATATCCGATCCCTGTTAAGTTTTTTTTAATCATTCTCTTAATTAAATTATCTTTTCTGTTACATCCCTCAATATTTTATATTATTCTTTTAATTGAATTATTTTTTCAATTGTGCCTCTCAATATTTTAGGTCATTTTATTTCATGTCAGATTTAGGTTCTATTATTTTTTTTAATTTTTTATTGAATTTTTTTTATTTTACCCTCTAATATTTTATTTTATCAAGATTTCATTATTTTATAGAGTTATCTCAATCTCATATATCAGGCCATGAGTTTCATGCATTAACCCTGCTTGACCTAGCCCAATATTTGTTTTATTTATTTATTATTATTTTGTGTTGTTTTTTTTATTATATTATCAAATTAATCAAAGTTTAACTTGACTCTTGGTTTCTCTTACTTCTTTAAAAATGTTACTGTCACCTAAAAATTTTTTTTATGTTAATTTTTCTTATATAGAGTTATCTCTATCACATAATTTTAGTCACGAGTTTTATGGTTTAGCTATGTTGACTAGGGCCATTTGTTTGGTCATTGTTTAATTATTTTTTTCTCAAATTATTCAGCATGGGATTGACTTTAAATTGAGTTTCATAATTGTTTTTTATTTATTTTATGAGGTTATCACTATTTCATAACTAAATTTGCGAGTTTTGTAAGTTAGTCAAACTGACTCAATTTTTATTTTTTTAATTGAATATTTTTTTTTCAATTTTATTTTTCAATATTAAGTTAATTGATAATTAGACTCTATAATTTTTTTATTTATTTTTTATAAAATTATCTTGGTTTTCTAACTCAAGTTGAGACAAGTAAGCTTATGTAAAAAATTTTTATCTTTTTTTATTTGATTTTTTTCTAATTTAATTGTTCAACATGACTCTGCTTAGGAATTGAACATTATATTTTTTTTATTTGTTTTTTATAAAATTATTATGTTCTCATGACTTAAAATGTAAGTTACGTCAATTGACTTGAATTTTTTTTATTTTTTATTTAGTTGATTTTTTTAATTAATTTTTTTAATATTAGGTTGATTAGTTTTAAATTAAATCTTTTGTCCTAGCAAAATCTTCGATAGGACAATGATACTTTGTAATGAAAACAGTAATGGAATTAAAACAAAATGAGGTCTTTTAGACTTTGGGTTCATTCAATGTGAACCTTGAACATATAATAGTAAACTGTTTCAGCGGAATGGCATGGTATGTCCACACAGATTTATTTGAAACTCAGGATATCAAACCTTCATGTACGGATTAACTAATCCCATATGCTCCTAATCATCGTTCTGATCTTTGTATTGTGTGAATTACTACTGGAATTACACATCCCAACAGTCTCTTAAATCTGATATGGGCTAGCAAAAATCTTCTTTTGTGAGATTGTATACGTTGAATTGGCAAAATAAATCTTGAGTAGATTTAATACATTAATCAAGTAAACCTATTCTCACATATTATATTTATACTATACTTTAACATACATGGAAAAACTATTATACATTTACCGTGAATATAGAATTATTGCACTGTAAACAACACTGTATACGATAGGGTGACTTGGAGTGTTACTCGAGTATGTTTCATCTAAAATTTAGGAGTACAATTGACCTAGAGTAAATCAATTTATTTAATAGGTTAATCTAAAATTCGGGTGACCCGATTAAAACCCGAAACTTGAATGACCTGATAAAAATCTAGTAAAGTTCTTTTTTTCACATATGTTTTCTCTGCTACCTAGAAATCCCTTCTTTTTATATATATATTTTTTAATTGATTAATAACTCATTTGAAAGTTTATTATATAAATACTTGAAAAATACTTTATTTTTTCAATATGAAATTTGAAGTTTTTTAGTATATATATTTTATGTTCACAAGAAAAATTTTTTATATTTTTTCAATATACGATAAAAAACCTTTTTGGGTTAAATACTTTAACTTCAAAAAATAAAATGGTATCTTTTGAGATAATCTTTTAAACTTAATCGTTTACATCATATATAACCTATATCAACATGAATTGTTTTTTATTTTATTTTATTTTTTTCATTCAAATATGTTTTTTTAATTTTTCTGGTCAAGATCAACCTGTATAACCTAGAACCCGGCCCCGTAGCTGGGTCAACCCCCTGACAAAGTTTGAAAACTATATTTGTTTTGAAAATATAACTTTAAAGAATACAATTGAAAGGAAATGAAGTGATATAATCGGTTAAAAAACTAAAAACCAAAAAATAAACAAAACCTCCTTTATTTTATTTTGTTAAAGGGTCTCTTTTAAAAAATATTAATTTTTTTTATGTATTTAATTTTTAGAATGGTTTTTTTTCATCTATGGTCTTGTTCTTATCTTTTATATAAATAAACTATGTTTTTTAAAATAAAAAATATTTTATTTTTAGGTGCTATGCTTAATATGTGTATCGTTATATATTATTTCTTTATTTTTTATTCAATTAATTTAATATTTTATTTTTCTAGATTCAATATCTCGATCTATATTTATTTCTTAATTTTTTAAGTTTTGATTATAAGTGTTATTAATAATTTTTTATTGATTTATTAACGCATATAATTTTTAATTTATTTGATTTATAAATTTTTTTAATTTATTATATTTTTTAAATTATCAAAATAAATTAAAAACACGAACATAAATAATATTTTATAAAAAATAAAAATATTTAATGCTGTACAGGTCACGTAGCTAATCAAAGATGAGACCTCGTAAGATCTATAGTTGTATTGAGTTTTGATAATTGTGAATTTGCATTTTGACGAGCCAAAGTTCTCAAGGTATGAACCTAACTTAATTAATTAGCGATGTTATCATTTTTCATTATACATATACAGGAAATGGTGTTTTCATGTAAAAAGGATATAATTGTAAATTTTCCCAATGATTTTTGCTGCAGGGATGGTAAAATTATAATTTCTTTTTTTTTTAAAAATAAGTTTTCCTATATTTTCTTCTCTTTATACTTGGAATTTTTATTATTTTATAATTGATATGTGTATCACCATTTTTTTTCTTATCTTTATTTTTTGTAATATTTTTAATTTAAGTTTTTTTCTTCGCACTTTTGTTAAAAAAATATTATTTTCTATTTTTTACACTTTAAATATTTATCATTCTACACTTAACTTGTATATACTATTCTTTTTGTTCTTATCTTTATTCTTTTGTATTTTGTTTTCTTTACACTTTTTTTTAAAAAATTATTATAAAAATACTAAGAAAATAGTGTATAATTATAGCAATTGTAATATTGTTCATTTCTTAAGTTATATTAAAAATTAGTTTGAGATCTTATATATTTTATTAATGTTTATGATTCATAATATATTTTATTGTATATAGCATTAATTTTTTGACTCATGATTATATTTTTGACTCGATATTAAAAAATACATTAATAATATCTATATATTAATTGTTTTATGTTATAAAAAAATTTATTTGACTCGCAGTAAAGCGAGACGAGTTGAATAAATGTATTAATATTTAATTTTTGTAGATGAGTTGAAAAATGTTTTAATACTTAATTTTTGTATTTATTGTCACACATGGTTTTTGATATATTTAATTAAATGCAGACATAGATGTTTTTATATTTATAATTTTTTTATAAAAAAATTAATTATTCAACAGCATTGAAATATAGATCAAATAACTAGTAAACATCTAAATCAACACAACACTTGTTACACCCACGTATGTCATGTAATTAAATTATAATTGCATTTATCTAATTTATGCTTTCTCGTGGTTTATGGGCATTTTATGGAACAATATAATATGAATTAAAATTTTTTGTAACATATTAGATACTTTACCAGTGCTTTGCCGTGAATTGGATTTTTTTTTCAAAAAAAAATTATACATAGGTTTCTTCCATATGTTTTTATAGCTACAAAAACTTTAAGTGCAAATCATAAATTATATATATATATAATCAAATAAATTAAAATCTATGTGTGTTAATAAATAAAAAAAGCAATAAACAATATCTAAAAATAAAAAATTAAAAAATTGAGAGGCAAAAGTATATTCAGATATTCAATCTCACAAACTAGAACATTTACTCAATTATATTTGTTAAATTTTTTTATTAAAATAATTTTTCATGTTAATAAGTTTTAGACATTTTTTTTTGTTTTTGAAAGACATGCTAATACTACCGGGTTAACATATGATAACATGTAACCTAAGTTATAAGACCGTGATAACTTAATAGAAAGTAAATAAAAAAATTTTTGATACTCAATTCTCAATCAATTCATTATTAAAAAATGAGATTTAAAAAATAAATCATTTAATAAAGGACACAAAAAACCATCAAAATTAACTAACCAAACTCGTGATCCGGGCTATAAATTTAGAATAACCTTATAGAATACAAATCAAAACAAATTATAAATACCAATTCTTAATCAATTGAACATTCAAGGATATATATATATATATTTAAAAAAAACCAACTTTAAAAAAAAAAAACTTGTGTGAATTGGCTTAATCTGTAACTCGGATTGTAAGACCGTGATAACCCAATGTTGAAAGATTACAATAAAAAAAATCAAATAAAAAAAAATAAAAAAATAACTCAAGTCAATTCAAGTTAACTAACCAAATAAAGATCAGGAGATTGAAATAACTCTATAGAAAATAAATAAAAAAAAATCTAAAGCTCAATTTTCAATCAATCGATGTTAAATGATAAAATTAAAAAAACAATTAAAAAAAAACAAAAAACCAGAGTCAACCCAGCTAACCATAACAATTGCTACCGAGATCATGAGAACCACATAGAAAGCAAATAAAAAATCAATTATTAAGCTTTATTATCAATTAACTTAATAAAAAAATAATAATAAAATATCTTGATTCAATATGATTAACCCGCAAAATACATGATCTAAGTCATAAAAGTAAATCAAAATAAATTATAAAATTCAATACCTGATAAACTCAATGTTAAAAATTAAAATTAAAAAAATCAAATTAAAAAGAAAATATTTTGAGGATCAAAGTAAAAAAAAAAAAAACCATAGCATTTAAAATGTGAAGGCTTTTCAGTACATGTTAAATTTGTGTTTAAAGTGAAGCTAAATATTTCCTAGTTCTGCCCTACACACAGGTCATGTACAAATGGAAAGTAATCCAAATTAAATATGCTGATATGCATCGAGTAGTAACCGAATTTTTATCTTACTATCAAAAAAAAAAAACCAAAAACAAAAACCATATATATATATAGATTATAGTTTTTTTATTATATGGTATGTAAATCACTTATATGGTATTTTACCAAGGTATTTTGTTAATCACTTATATGGTATGTAAATCACTGATGTGAATATGTTTTTTTTTATTATTTGTATACATTAATTTTCTCACTAATATTGCATTATACAAATAAGGTAACGAAATAATACTCTAATGATAATATTAAAATTGCGATTGTTCAAATGTATTTAATTAACCTTCGACCTCTATATAAAACTTGACCACCGATCAGTGCGCAAGTGTCTCAGCTCAAGGTGGTGAGAAATTCGACAATGGCGGCAAAAGGTGCTAACTTTTTCATTCTGGTGGTAGTGATGATTGTACTCACGTCAGGTGAAGTCAAGGCAGATATCAAAAGTTGCCGCGAAAATTGCCTGAACAAATGCAAATATCATAACAAGGAAGAATGCCTCGCCGTTTGCTGGCTCATCTGCCGTCCCCCGCTTCCCACCACCGTGGAAGACAAAAATAATTCCTTCAACAAGATCATCAACTCATGGGAGGATAATTGAGTTGTATGCTTTTTATTAAAATGATATTTAACAAATAATCCGATCGTGACATGATTTTCAAATAAGATTCAAGTTTGTTTGTGCTATCAGCCATTACTCTATGAATAATTATATGCAAAAATTTAATTATTTATTGTTTTATTTTTAGGCAATGATATGATCTAAAAATAATTAAGATATTATTTTTTTTTTATTTTTTGGTTGAAACTTGATTTACAAATCATTATAATTTTTTTTATATGAGATCAAGTTTCAGATTAAAAAAAACATTATTCACCAAAATAAAAAACAATTAGTGAATGTCTATGTCAAATTAAAAAAAAAAAGATAAAATTTTGACTAAATAAATACGTTTTTACTTTAGGATTTATATCATTAAAATTTCTTTGAATATTCATTTCAATAAGTGTAAAATTAAATAAAAATATATTTTAAAATTAATTCTGCAACATCACAAGGTAAAAAAAAAACTGATTTTTTCTATATAATCTCCATGTAAAAGTGGGTATTCTTAATTTCCAACTATTTTCCCATTGACAAGGATAATAGATCAAGAAAGCAATCTAATTCATGATATTGTGGTTGGTATTGGTATTTTTCATTTACAAAAACATTATTTAACTTAAATTTTGTTGCGGGTTGATTTTTTTCATATAAAAAAATAAATATGACATCATTTTCTAGGTGTTTTTTTATATTAAAAAATCTTAATCATAAATTGAATAGTTTATACATGTATTTTATTAAATAAATTAAAAATTATTTATGCAAATAAAATAAATTATAAAGTTGTTTTCTAAACAACCGAAGTTAACTAGCCAAATCAATAACTAGAGTCATGGACTTGGTCAAGTTCAAAGAAAATTTTATATAATTTTTTTATTTAACATAAACATTCACAAAATTGAAAATCAATTAAATATTGAAGTATTTGTTTAAGATAGCAATAAACCTATAAATATCAAACCAAATTTTTTTTTTGCACAATTAAAAATTAATAAAATATTAAAGGATGAATTTGCAAAAAAAAGCAAGAAAAATCAATAAAGATCCATTTTTGAAGGACATGATCAAATCTTAAAAAAAAAACATAAATAAAAAGAAGAAGAAAAAAGGCTTGATGGGCTTAGGCCTAAAAATGGTCCATGTGCTCGAGCCTAGAGTAGCCCACGTGCCCAAGTCTATTTTTTTTTCTTTTTTCATGAGTTGGATTACCCACCCCTAAGTTTTTTATTTTTTATTTAAAAAGCAATAGGGCAGATCAAATAAAGATGCATTCTTAAATGATACAATTAAATTTAAAAAAAAACATAAATAAAAGGATAAAACAAATGGGAAAAGAACAGGAGAAAAAGGTTTGACGGGTTTGGGCCTAAAAACGGTCTATGAGCTCAAGTTTGGAGTTGCTCGTATACCCGGGTTTATTTTTTTTTTACGAGTCAAACAACCCATACTTGAGTTTTCTAAAAAAAGTAATAGGAGACAAAACGTGGCATATTCTGCCAAGTTTACAACAACTAGAAGTCATTGAAAAGTCAAGTCATGAGTGTTTTACATCCAAATAAATAATTTTAAATTTTTTTAAATATAAAAATACCTTACACAACTTGAAAAACTTATCAATGACTTCAACCAATTCAAAAATTATCCTAAAACCTAAAATATTTTCCAAGCTCAAATCTACCATCTTAAACAAGGTTGCAGACAACGAACACCTAGAATAAATGCAACCCATTAACACCAAAATCTCTCTTTTTTATAGTCGAAATCAATGTCAATTAAGATTTTTTCTTTATCATTAAGATTCAACAAATTTTTCTATTGTCTCCCGATCTAGAGACAAGAAAATAAAAAAAATATAGTTTTGAATCAATTACAATTCCAAAATATAAAGGGACTAAAAGTTTATAATTTAAAAAGTTTGAGAACCAACATGAATGTTTCACCCCAAGGTTAAAACAACCACCATATTTGAATCCTACCCTTCCTTGATACGGATGGAAAAAAAATCATTGTAGCAACCAAACGTTCATTTGTTTCTACGTGAACAATGTTGGAATTTATTTTAATAAAACTTGATTAATTGACACACTTAAGGTTAAATTTAAAGTCATTTTTGTTTATTTTTAGAGTTAACAATTTATTAAAAATTATTTTTCTACACAAGTTTTTTAACATGGAATATTTAAAATAAATTATAGGTGGATGAAAAATTAATTTTAAAAAATCTTTGTTGGCATATATGTTGTAAAACCTAGAATCTTCAATCCTATGTAAAAAAAAAACAAAAAAACATAAGATTGATTTCTAATTTATAAAAGGAAGTTGACGGTCACAAATAAGCATTGGAAAAATAATATAGGTTTAACCTATATATACTCACTCATCTCAGTTACGAGCTCAAGCCTCAAAATTTGGGTTTAAGGTTGGTTTTTGCTAACTTATTTTGTTAGCATGTTTAATTTTAATTTCATTACAGATAATCAAAGCTAGTAATAGTGAAAAATTAATTTTGTTAACTATCAAATTTAATTATTTATTAGTTTTAGGTCTAAAGTCAAGTAATGGTGAGGGAAGAGTTCAACATATAGTTTTTTCAGATTTTACATGCTCTTCTTCACCTTACTCTTTCTTTTTAAATTAAGTTTTTTTTTAATGTAGAACTCAGTTTACTTTTTTCACAGAGACATTTGAGTTTTTCCTTCATTGATATTATTTAAAAACATATCTAAATTAGTTGATGAAATCTTGATTTCTATGATAAAATATCTTTAAACTTATTTCCCACAACAATAAGGTTTTTTATGTAATGTAAGACATTATTTTTCATGTTATTTTTTCTCAAATTAATAATTAACATTAAAGAAGTTAATCCTTTTGTTCATTAGTTAAGTGATTGAAAGATCCACTAAAATCTCATGCAAGAAGCAAGAGCGACTTCAGTTTAATCTCTTTCAATTATCAACAAATATTAAGAAAAATACTTTATTGTTATGGTTATTAATTCTCACCACTAAAAATATTAATGTATATAATTTTAACACGATAAAGTTACTTTTAAATCTTGTACATCTTTTGTTTCATTTTTTTTAATTTTTAGTGCAGAAAAGCAGCTTGGTTTCTCTTTTTAAATGTGTTTAGTATTGTCATAATTTTTATAGTTGTGGTTTAAAAAAATTATTTTATAAAAAATACTTTTAGTTAAAGTTAATTTGGTAAAATATATATATATAGATGAAACTGTGTTTGAAATTGAAATTGAAAAAAAAAATAGTTTAATATATTTGGTTAAAAATATTTTTCAAATTAAAGTTATAAAATGACTAGAAAAACATATACTAATATTAATGGTTTTTAATTAAAATATTGTAAATTTAACTACTACACGTCATGAAAATAAACAATACTAGATACAAAATATTTTTTATTACTCCATTAAACTATCTGCAATTCCATGGTATATGAAATTTATCCAACTAGACATTGAGGTAACATGACTTCCTAAATATGCAATAATATCAGGTACAATATTATCAGGAACACAATTAGAATTACAATCAAATTTTATAAATATTATATCATTATACGATCTTCCTCTAATGTAATCATATAGTGATATTGATGCCACTATAATTTCAACTTGTGTTTTATATGAATAAATAGTTATATTTTGTAAAATTCTCTATCTTTATTTTTATATTCTAAAAGAACGTTCTCTCATATTATATAACATATTATATAACGATGGATCTATGCTATTAAAAATTTCTTGTTGATTTCTTAGTTTTCCTCAATGTTTAAAATTACATAAGAATGAAGATAAAAAAAATAGTGATAAATAAACTAAGTGCAAAGTGATATATATATATATATATATGGGGGAAAAATACAAGAAATTCATTTTTCTATAAAACCCAAAAAATTACAGATTTACTAAAAAAATTCAACTATACCATTTTTATAGTATTTGCATAATGGTAATAATAATTAATTTATACATGATGATGCTACGGGAGAGTGAAAATGATTGGCACTTTGTATCTTTCGCTCAAAATGGTTGTTTGCCTTGGCCCGGGCTTCAATACTTCCAGTAGGAAAAACTCAATTTTTCAACTTTTGTTCAGCCAAAGGTGCAGCCACAATTGTTGATGGGCCCATCAAAATAAAAGCTGATTTTAGCATAACTAAACACATAAAAATTATGGTTCACTTTAACCTCAGACAGAATCATACTACCAAACGACACCGAATTTGCTAGTGCGTTATGGGCTATGATTTCTTAGATGGGATCTCAAGAATTTCCCCTTTTTAGTTCTTGGTTTGATGTAATCAAGCTTCATTCTAGTATTTCTATTTTAAGATTATATAAAGTGCTGGTGCTTTGATCTTTGAAACATTTAAAGTTTAGGCAATTCAACTTTCTTCCAGTGTTTTTACATTAAAAATATTTTAATTTTCATAATTTGATTATGTTAATGCAAAACTAATTGAAAATAATTGTTTGGTGTATGTTATGAATGAAAAGTATGCATTGAAAAAAAAAAATTTGATAATGTAGCCTATGATTTATTAAGAAAAATAATGTTCATCAAATGTTTTGTAGGCGATTTTCTATTTAGTTATTATTTGAAGAGAAAAGAAAGTTAACTATAATTTAATGGTAGTGTAAAATATAATAAGGAGACCTAATATTGGGATGCCATGGCACCTACAAACTAATGGTTCATCTCTACGTACAAACCTATGCAAATTAGCAGTAGAAGCTCAGCTCATGGACGTCTCTAATATCCACAAAAAGTTTAGTTTAACCTAATATATCTAACTTGTTGAAGTTCAAATTAAATAAGTCAGGTTTACAATTTGTTAAATATTAGAAGTTGAGTTGGATACATGGCCACTCATGAAAAATGATAAAAATATTTTATAAAATCATAATTTATGAGAAGCAGACATGATATTAATTTAGTAAAAAGAACTCATTATAAAAAATAAAAAAAACTTAAAATGCATAGTGAATTCACAATGCACCTATACACATATTACTATTCACTGCAATGATAAAATTACCATATTGCCCTTTTAAAAAAATCAATAGCCTTGATATAAGGGGTAAAATGGTATTTTCCTACAGGTCCATCGATTACTACGAGATTGATTAGGAACAATTGAGTTTTTTTACCTTTAAAATACATAATATAATGACTATTATGCCCTAAAAAAATTAAAAGGTTGAAAAAACATTTCAATCATTTTATATTTTAAAAGCATAATATAAAAATTATATTATTCTTGAAAGAAAATATTGTTAAGCTTTTTTATTTTTTATGTTCTTTTTTATTTTTGTAATAAATAAGTGGACAGTGATGATTTAGTCTTTTGATTAATACAAATATTATTTTAAAAAATCTATTGTCGTGCTAACAAGTGGACGATTTTCATGCCCTTCAGACACCAGGGGCCGCATTTTCCCACCTCTAAAGACTATCTCTTGAGGCTGCATTGGAAGCATCCCACCATCTCCCCTTTATTAGTGTCCCACATATGCACGACAACACGATAATTAGGTTTTAGTGCACTTTTTTCTTTATTTTTCTCTTTTCTCTCTCTCTTGTTTGTCATAATCTAAATATGCCATTTAATTTATTTTTTGTTTTTTTATTGATTGTCTTCTTCAATCTTGGTTTCATTTAGTTTTTATATTAAATTAATTTTTTTATTTTTTATTGTTTTTTCTAAGAATTTTTCTAATTAAATTTTATTTTTAATGTTATCAGTCAAATTATTTTTATATCAAATTCAATCTCTAATCTTTTAATTGTTATTTTTTTTTTGTATCCTTTCTATTGTTTTTTCTTTTTAATTTCTTCCCTTAACATTTTGATGGTTTAGTCTCAGGCTCATGAACATGGTCACGAGTTTTGAAGATTAATATGGATTAACTTTGATTTTTTTTTTATAGTTTTTTTCAATTACACCCTTCAACATTTGATTTATTAAAATTTATTTTTGTACTTTTTAATTTTTTTATGGAGTTATCTTAATTTTATTTTCATGATTGCGAAGTTAGTAGGTTAATCCGAGTTGACTCGAATCTTTTTTCATTATTTTTTTAATTAGTTTTGCCTTTTAATATGGAGTTGTTTGATAATTAATTTTTATATTTTTATTTTGATAGGGTTACCTCAATACCACGATTAAATCACAAATTTAGCATTTTAATATGAGTGGATTCAAATTTTATTTTTATCTTTTTTGCATTGTCAAACTTTTTTATCATATTCAGTGGAATTTTGTTATCCATATTGCTTGAGTGTTTGAGCTAGTTGAGTATATTATTTGAGTTATTCATATTATTTAATTAGTTGAGTTAATGACATACGTTTTAGAAATGCTTATGTCATTTCAATATTTTCTTACATTGAAAGAAATTTGGGTCAACATATAGTGTGGAGGGTGTGCCCCTATTTAGTCCTATATAATCCATAGATAGTCATATCCAATCCATAGATAGCCTAAATAGAAGAAGAATTATAGTGTGGAGGGTGTGCCCCTATCCGTAGATCTTCTTCTTTTTTTGGTACGGGCATCACATGTTAATTTCCTTGCAAATCAATTCAAAGAACGTCTCAAATCATTAATAACAATACTGATTTATAATTTCTCTTGGACATGGAAGTCAAAACCTATTCATGAGTGTTTTAAATTTATGAGATTCATTCATGAAATCCTCTTATATAGTGCATATCTCCTCCCTTAAAATTCTGTAATTGACTTCTTTCTTCTGTTTGCGGACAAATGAGGTTTTATATATATCCTTGATAATCTCTTGTACTGTCTGGTGCCTGTTCTTCAACCCTCTACACCATTCTCAAATAATAACAATAACAACTCTTTACACGAATTATGGAAATGATTTCTCTACAACCAAAACTTGCCTCAAGTATGAGAACTATGCCAATGGCTGCCTCTCTCTCCTTAAGAATGGAGCGGGAAATCAGGTTCCAGTTTCAATGTTATTGGACTAGGTATTTGAGTAATGTACATTTTGCTAACTTTTTATAAACACCACAGGTGATTTAATCTTAGATTGATAATGCGGTTTAACTTGTTTTTAATTTTTTTAATATTAAATTGATGTTTTAGGTATTTTTTGGTTGATTTTAATATACTGATGTTAAAATAAGAAATATATAAAAAATTAATGTTATTTTTATATATTTTTAATTGAAAAATAATTTTATAAAAAATCTATATACCACGTTATCAAATATATATTCGAAATTACATAACCAGTTCAATAAATCTCAAAAAAGTTATTTTTTTTTATAAATACTGATATTCTAAGCTTATGGTTTAATTTTGTTTTTGATGGGAAAAAAAAAGAATTGGAACATACTCTTGATTTTTTATTAATTTTCAATTTGATTTATTTTTTTGTTTTTAGGCACCGCATTAACAACCTCCAACGGATCACCAGTTCACTTCATGCCTCTGACAACAACAAGAAGCAAAAAGCTTTGTTCGTAATGGGAACAACTGCCACTGGAAAATCAAAACTCTCCATTGATTTAGCCACTCATTTTCTAGGTGAAATCATCAATTCAGACAAAATTCAGGTTTACAAGGGCCTTGACATTTTGACCAACAAAATTTCGGAAAATGAACGCCGAGGTGTGCGTCACCATCTGCTAGGATTTGTGGAACCTGGAGAAGAGTTTACCACACAAGATTTTTGCAACCATGCACACAAGGCCATGGAACAAATTACTGGGGATGGAAACATCCCCATTATCGCCGGCGGCTCGAATAGATACATCGAAGCACTCGTCGAGGATCCGCTTGTCAACTTCAAGGATAGTTATGACACTTGTTTTCTATGGGTGGATGTTGCCTTGCCAATCTTATTTGATCGCGCAGCAAAAAGGGTTGATGAGATGCTTGATGCTGGTCTTATTGACGAGGTTCGAGGTATGTTTATTCCAGGGATAGATCACAATAGCGGGATTTGGCGGGCTATTGGGATTGCAGAGATGGAACCATATTTTCAAGCTGAAATGGAAATGGCTGATGAGGTCACCATGAAAATATTGCTTGATACTGGTATTAAAGAAATGAAAGAAAATACCAAGAAGCTAATCGATAAACAACTAACGAGAATCAAATATTTGGCGAACAAGAAAGGATGGAAATTCCATCGGATTGATGCTACTTGTGTGTATGAGAGAAGTTCAAAAGTTGATGAAGATGCTTGGGACATGAAGGTTTTGAGACCTAGCTTGGAGATAGTTACTAATTTTCTCCGGGAAGACGAGAAAGCAGAAGAAGTGGCAGACAGTTTTATAGTTACAAGGAGATATAGCAATTAGTTCAATTTTCTATCACATCTCTACTTCTCAACACACATCAAAATAAATATATGAATAGATCAATATCTTGCTTGAATTTTGCAAGGACCGACCTGTGGCTAGCTTTAGAGAATTCCCCATTGTTGTCTTGGTTATCAGCGTTCACAGGGACACTGATGAGAGAAAAAACATTCTCATTGTCTTCGTAGTATTTAGTCCCTTTAGTAATTTGGTCTAATTTTCTCAGAAAAGAACAATTCAATACCAGATCTCTTTAATTTTTTGTTAACAAGACTTGCCTCGTGATCTTGTCTTTTTTACTATACATATTTTGCCTATTTATAAGAAAGTATAAATACTTCATTACTAGAACTTAATTCAAGGCAGTAATCCTTGGCAATTAATAAGATAAAGTGTTTCTCGTACTATGATCCATTTACTAAATGATCCATTTACTAAAGGAAAGTCTGTTTGGGCTTTGAGTATTTTGTATTTTGTGAATGGTTTTGTTGGCAATTTGGAATTTGGATTAATCTTACTCTGTTTGTTTTGCATGAAATATTTTATAAAAAAATATATTTTAAATTTTTCTGTGGTTATATTGAAAAATAAAAAATATTTTCAAGTATTTATTTCCTATAAAATATTTTACAACTAACCTTTAAACTTAATTTATTTACTGAAAAAACTTTTTACTTTTAGAATTTCTTAAAATACTTAGTAATTTATTTACAATACTATCTAACTATTTCAATCATCAGCACCATTAATACCATCTTTTTTATCATTATCATCACCATGATCATGAGCATGAACATCACCACCATTTCCTTCTCCTTCACCACCACATGTAATGGCAAAGCCATAACTTTGTTTCACCCTAAGCTACTAAGCAAATACATAGAAAGTGTTTTTTAAAAAGATTAGTTATTAACTCATATGCATAAATTTATTAAATTAACAATAAAATTTTAATCCAAATACATATCATAAAAAAAAATCAAAGTATATAAAATTTTAAAAAATAAAAATAAATAACATTATCGAAGTTGCACTCTTTAATGTTTTGTGGAAAAAAAATTCATAGCTGAAAATGCTTACTCTATAGTGGCAATAAAAATATATATTTTTTTTTTAAAAACAAATAAACCTATCAATCGAATGATAGTGCTGCGATTTATTTGTTTAAATTAATCTTTGATGTAATTAAAAAATTATAGACATATTTTGAAGCTCTTGTGCTGAATCACATTAATTTAATAATATTTTTTTATCTAAGATTTCAAATAATGCATCTCTTGTTTATTAAATTTAAGATAAAATTTCTCAATAAACTTGCAAATAACATTAACTTTAAATGGTTTAAAGTTGTAATTAGGCTCTAAAACATAACTAAGTACAAAGAGTTTTATTATTCCATTAATGAATCTAGAATTTTAGTCTTTCAACTAAAAATCAATTATTGAGTTAAATATATATCATAATGATAATATTAATAAACTGTCATCGATCCTTGTTATTAATATGAAGGGCTTGTAGGTTTTTTATATGAAGTATTTATACGTGACATATCAATCTCATATTGTGTACAAACATATTACAAATGTGCAAAAAAAAGATCAAATCTAGCATCACTCAAAGTTCGAATCAATGCTTAATAATTGATACAAGAACTATTGCATTTAAGACGTCAAGAGATTTTTATTGCAAGGTTCAACAAAGTAAATTAGTAATCCCTATTATTTTATGTATCAAATATAAAGATGAATATAAATTCAAAAGATTTTATCACAATCAAACAACCACTAGTTTCTTTATACTAGAAGATCTTTCTTGAACCATACTTTAAAGCACAATAATAGTTTCACCACACACACCCACACCCACGCCCACACACACACACACACATACACACACACGGATATAT